>CM073573.1:113438131-113838131 GCA_037074715.1 Magnolia kwangsiensis | reverse complement strand
CAGAATTCTCGATTCGGATGTGGTTCGAATCCTACATTCCCGAATACCAAACAACGAGTACCTAAACATCGAAATAGGTTAGCTATTTCATCGATTAATCTATTTGGATCCTTAAATCAAGATTAGGGTTAGGATTTCTTACCCAAATCGTAGTTGAAATGAATCAGTTAACTATACATTAAGGTGATTCAGTGAGTGGAGTAGCAGGAAGGAATCACTGTAGCAAACTCCAAGAATCCTTCTTCCTTTCTTCCCCTTTTCTCTCCTTTTCTCTCTTCTCTCTCTTAGGGTTTGGATAAATTCGTCTGGGAGAGAGAGAGAGAGAGAGAAAGGGTGGTTTAAGGGCTATATATAGGCCCAGAAGTGATGTCAATGGCCCTAGGGCCATGGTATACTTAGGTTATAGCCAAAGGATTCCTGTTTCTGACAAATAGGGCCCTTAGGAAGGTCCATTCATCACTTATGTCATAGAGAAAATTTCCTGACCATGGATCTAAGTTAAGTTATGATTTTAGTTTGATCGGATTAGTAGATCGATCGTGGAGAACCAATATCAGATCAACGATCATTCTTACTCGATCGGGGCCACAAGTATACGGATATGTGTAGAGAAGGGATCTCCACCGTTGATCCTTGTATTGGTGGGCCCACATGCATTGGGACCTATTTAATGTATGATTTCTTACAAAGGAAGGCTCATAGTGGTGGAGCCCTCCATCATACGCGTCCCACTCTATTTCTCTCTCTCTCTCTCTCTCTCTCTCTCTCTCTCTCTCTTTCCCTTTTTGCGATGATATGGTTTTGTGGCCCACTTGGACGGACCCCACCTTGTATATGTGTTATATCTACACCATCTACCATTTGGTGGCCCACCTAAGTAGGGCCCACCTCAATGCATGTGTGATGCCCAAACTGTCTAGCGTCTGGTGTTCACTCCCCAAGTGCAGGGTTGTGATGTAGTAATAACTCGGTAAGACCGAGGTCGAATCCCAAGGGACTGAAACTTGTACGTTATCTAAAACTAACTAGAACTAGAACTAGAATGAGATATAATCTAAATCAAATAGAAATTAAGAGAATAATGATGAAATAATTATCAAAAACTTAGGAGAAATCAGAGATAGAAAACTAGGAATTCAGAAGATCCACTTGGAGAGATCAGGGAGATCTTATGCCTGCATTATGGAAATTAAATTGAACTGTCATTGAGATAGTTTCAAATGGATGAAAGGTATATGAATTAGAATGGATCCCATCACTAAACCATGCCCAGGAGACTATGAAAAATAATAGAATTAAACTAATTACTAACCAATTAACATGCTATGAAAGTTAGGAAGGGTACTGTCATCCAACCATGCCCAGGAGACGATAGTGAACAATAGGGCTTCCTGACGTCATACACATAAAAAGGAAAAGAAAATATTCAAAGCCATCACAGACCCACTGTAATTTCAGTCACAACAAACCATTAAAGACTAAAAATATTTCCATACTAATCAAACTAAAATCAACTTCAATTCATATATTAAAATTAAGTTAAAAGTATAGAATCTCTCATCTCACTACAAGCTTCACCTCTTAGCCCTAGCTAAGAGGTTTAGCCTGTCATGGATGGGCTAACTCTCTCGAAATTCATGAAAATAAAAAAAAAAAAAATAAGAAAAAAAATTTCTAATCTCTCTCTCTCTCTCTCTCTCTCTCTCTCTCTCTCTGATTCTCCATGTTCTAGCTTCCAAGCCCCAACTAAGCCCCCTTCCCATGTTCTCTCTCTCCTTGTTTTATAGATGTCAGGATCGGTGCAGAGGACCTTGCTGAAGTTGGTCTTTACGCACAACAGTATGCGAAAACAGCAGCCGCTGCGACAGTCCTTACGCAGTTATGATGGCAACGTTAAAACTCTTCTCTTCTTTGCTTTCTTTTCAAAAGGACAACATCCCCTGGGATGTTTTTGACCGACCTACATGATGGAAGGTCTGGATCACCAATCCGACGCTGACCGAGATCACACAACATCTAAAAAGGCCGGACATCATTCAGTTTTCTCGGATGGTTGCTACAGGGCTTGCACTAATGCGTGGTGGGGCCCACGATTGAGGTCTTGTTAGAAAATCCACACCGTTCACTGATATCGCCTTGAAAAACCGTTCTGAGATGGTCGGTTTCGGATTGCTGTTGACGTAGCCCACTTGATTTATCTTGCGGCAAAGATTCTATCGTCCAGCGCATTTGCAACTTGTTGCTGGCATTCTTCAGATAAAGAACTACTAGATCTTGGTTATAATCCCCGTAAGATTCAAATGGACAGCTCGGATTGAGCTTGTGGACCATGATGATGGCCCACTGACATTCCCTTCGCACTCCCTATTTCCATTTTTATGCAGCAAGAACAGAAATTTCTGTTTTTGGCTTGAGTCGCAGGTCAAAGTCAGTTTGTCCCGACTCTGGCTGCAGTGCACGGCTAGTGTACTTAGTGTGTTATACACACACTGCTCAGGTGGGGTCCACTGTGATGTTCATGAGAAATCCAATCCATTCATCCACCTTATCTCTTCATATAATGGGTCGAAACCAATTTTGAAGCATATCCACATAGCAGGTGGGCCCCAAACTAATGATTTATGGGCTGATCTGACTGTTTGGCCACTTCCACAGGGATTGAACGGATGAAATTCAATGTGTACAATTAAATTATGATCCTCAGGCCATGTCTGACGTTTTGTGATGAACGGATAGTGGGAACCCTGTGATCTTGCATTCTGGATCAATTTTGGGCCACTTGAGTTACAATTTCTCAATTTTTCTTGGATCCCTGACGTTTAATTTCGTCATTACTGGTCCCCTGGGGTCCATCTCTTGCCTTGGTGTCTTCAAAGTGTTAAATTCATGCTTTAGGAACCTATTTCAGTCCAAGATTGTAATTACACCTTGCATCACAAACAAGATTAAAATGGGCCATTAAACAGTATCTTATTCGTAAATCTAGGCAATAAATGGGGTCTGATATGTAATATTTGACCCTCAACATCTGGGAATGCTGGACGTGAGTTAAAACACATATATGAGCTTGGTTCAAGCCTTGGGGGTGGACCACTAGTGTAGGTCCCACCTTGATGTATATATTTAATCCACGTCATCCATCTCTTTCCCTGGATTATTTTAGGCATTGAGCCAAAAGATGGGGCCAACCCAACTTTCGGGCGGGCCATAGCATAGGAAACTGTGGTGGTTACCATTGAAAAATCATCTATTGTTTCTATTCACCAAAATACAGTCAATATTGGGCTTGTATTGAGCCATGGGACCCAACAGTTGGGTCGAATTTCCTTGATGTGGGTCCCACCTGGGAAAAACCTCAAGATAACCCATTTTTTTAAAAAATAAAATAAATACGCAGTAGGTCGCTACTGCTGCCAGTGGGCACAGGCAGCGCCTGCAGTGCTGGCGGGCGAAGGGTTAGGCAGGGACCCACGGTCCCAGCCGTGTGCCCCACCATGATGTTTATTTGTCATCCAAACCATTCAATTGGTGGGCCCCTCCCTGAAGTGGCCCTCCTCCAAATATCAGGCCGATCTGAGTCTCAAATAGCCCACATCATAGGAAGCAGTGAGATTGAGTGGCTGCCCTTGAAACCCAGTTTGGGTCCATAGAAGTTTTGGATTAAGATGAAATTTATTTTTCTCTTTCCATCCAGGTCCGTGTGACCTTACCAATGGGTTGGATTGCTGATAAACATTATGGTGGGCCCCACGTGGGAATCCACAATGATGTATGTGTTTTATTCACACCGTCCATGCCAGTGGACGGTGGAACCCACCATGGTATATATGTTCTGTCCGCACCGTCCACATCACTGGACTGTGGGACCCCATTGAAGTATGTGTTCTTTCCATGCTGTTCATCTATAAGGGCCCCACCATGATGCATGTGCTGCATCCAACCGTTCAACCATTTTGAAAGCCCCTTTTGTGGCATAAGCTAAGGAATGAGTCAGATCCATGATTCATCTGGACCCCCACCATGATGCATGGGTTGCATCCAATCCATCCAACCATCTTAGAAGCTCATTTTTTTGGCATAAACTAAAGAATGAGTCAGATTTATAGTTTAAATGGACCCCACTTTGGTATATGTATGGGGCCCATTTTGAGTTATTTGTGGCCATTCATTGAGACCCATACTTGATATATGTATGGGGCCCATCTTGGCTTATTTGTGGCCCATCCATTAGGGCCCACTTTGATATATACAAGGCCCATGTTACAAGGCCCATTTTGATGCATATAAGGCCCACGAGTTATGGCCCATTGCATTGTACATAAGGCCCATTAGGTGCGGCCCATTGATGTGGCCCACTTGATGAATATAAGGCCCATGTTATGCGGCCTATTTGTTGCACCAAGGCCCATAGGTCGAGGCTCAATTGGATGTACACAAAGTCTATTCCGATATGTGACCTTATCATGGTTTGTGTAATGATGTTTGTGATAGCCGTGCTTTGGGAGCAATGTTAGTTTGACGTCCACGTTGTGAGAATAATGTTTGTTAAATGTCCGCATTATAATTCTCCCTAGGGCCCATTGTTAGGTCCATACTTATAGGCCATCTAGGCCCATCTTTGTTATGAACAACATCCATCACCCTATAACATGTTTAGTATAGTTCTATGATTCATGATCATACTCATCATATGTATGCTTAATATGAGAAGTGACTGATCATGGCATATGCCTTCGGATAGATTGTTTAGGGGCTCCCGGATAGACGGTGTTGCCCTACATGAGCGCATGATACGTGAAAGATTGGTGCATGAATGAATAGTGTGATTCATGCATTCGCATTGTGTGATATGGTTACTGTATGCCCTAGCGACATCAGGGCCTTAACCTCCACAGGCATATAGTGGTTGGCGGGATTAGATACTAAAAATCTTATTCTATATGGGGTGTTATAAATATCCCTGGGTGAAAGTCTCTAAACCCTTATGGTACCAAGAGGTTGCTCCAATGTCTAGACAGAGTGGGTACGGGAGCACCAAGTACCGATTACCAGGAGGCCACGCTTTCCACTATGTCGTGGTCGGTTGGAAGGGGGTGAGGCCTTACCCGCCAGAGAGTAGGGGAAAAAGCTAGGCCGAGTTTGACCAGCTCGAGGAACGGGTCCGCTATCGACGAGTAGAGCCCAATATTGGTTGACGGATAGTGAGGTCTCTTCCACTTACCTTATTGCGTGCAATGGGACGACGATCTGGTTTAGAGTGTACTAAACCCCGGTGATATCATAATTTGAGCTGTATTGATATGTGAAATTTGATGAGGATTTGTATGCTTGACTTGTATCTTGCATCGCATATCCTTGGTATGGCCGACATCATTCATGTCTTGTATCGCATAGCCTTGGTACGGCTAATGGTATTCATGGATTCATCAGCGTATTTCGCATTACTCTAATACTGCATAACTGCATTACCACCTTGCGCACACACTTTCACCACCCTCTATGATTTCTATAAGCTTATACACGATCGTTGTGTGCAGGTGACATTAGATCGTAGCAACGCTGTGGCTTGAGCACGTGGCAGATTATTTTAGAGCATTTAATTTATCATCATTGAAATTCCCTTTATGCTCATTGTACTTGTAAAGTTTTTTATCATAGTGAAAATGTAATGAAGTTTTTGGTTGTTGTTTGTGGGTTATGCCTTTGGTTATGCTTATTACGAATCAAACTGATGTTGAAAATTCTCCTCGTAGCATCCCAGGATCGGAACCTGGCGAATGGACGCTGGGAGCCGAGAATGGGGTTCTACGGAGGCTGTCGGCACTAGATTCTATGATCGAGAATTTTATGAGCCCAATTTTTGAGTTTGGAACATGACAAAGCTCGTATTTGAGGCCCATTGAGATGTATATGCGGCTCATGTCATGAAGCCGAGTGTGATGCATTTGAGGCCCATGGGATGTGGCCCAATGCTATGTATAAAGGCCTAAGTATGAGGCCCATTGTGATCTATATGAGTCCCATGAGTGTGGCCCAACATGATGAGGTCCTTGTATGAGGCCCATTGTGATATGTATTAGGCCCATGTGATGCGGCCTATTGTGATGTATTAGAGGCCCATGTGATACGACCCAATGAGATGTGTATTGGGCACTTATGTGAGGCCATGGGCTCACTATATATTAGGCTCTATGTGGGTCACTCCTTGGGGTAATGTTGGTTAAATGTCCACATTGATGGGCAATGATGGTTAAATGTCCACATTGTGACCTTCCCTTAGGCCTTGTTAGGCTCATTCTCATCATTCTCTAAGTGGGTTAACCTAAATCTTTGGGGCCCATTGATGGTGCATGGTCCATCATTGCCATAGATTGATGACTTCGTGCTACCAAATTTGTCATATCCACGGCTGAGGGCCGATCTTTATATTATGGTTTAAATCGATTGTTCATCTATGGACCTCGCCTTGCATATGGGCCGAATATCGAGGTTGATTATCAATGACGATTATCGATGCCAGTTATCAATACCAATTATGAGTATGTGATAGCATAGCATCATGATACATGCCCATACGCATCATTTGCATGTTTGTTATGAGATGTGGTTAACCATTACATATGTCATAGGGCGCATTGTTTATGAGACTCCCTGATAGGTGGAGTTATCCCACATGAGCGCACGATATGTGCATGATTAAACTATGTGACTCATGTATCTCACACTTTGGGATATGATTACTATACGCCCTAGCGATATCAGGGTCGTAGCCTCTACAAGCATATCGTCGATGGCCAGATGAGACACCAAAAACCTTTTTCTACATGAGGTGTTTACATGTCCCTGGGTGAAAGTCTCTAAACCTCCAATGCCAATAAATGCTCTATTGTCTAGACCAAGTGGATACATGAGTGCCCGAGTACCGAATACTAGTAGGTCGCATCTCCCACTATGTCGCGGTCGGTTGGAAGGGGGTGTGGCCTTATCCGCCCAAGTGAGGGGGCTATAAGCTAGGCTGTGTTTGACCAGCACTCAAATGGGTTTGCTATTGACGAGCATGGTAGGCATTAGTATACTGCTGGTAGGCAGATAATGTGGTCTCTTTCACTCAATGGGCTATGAGGTTAAGGAGGCGGCAGTCCGTATAGAGTATACTAGACCTCGGTGATATCCCAGAGATATACGGTACTAATAGTGAACTTATTGAGCAAGAGTTACATACTCAACATTTTACTCATTCATTCACTATTCACTCGGGCTGGTGATGCGTAATAATTGTTATATATACCTTCGTAATGGACAGAATTTTGGTTGAGGCGCGTTACTAACCTAAGCTTTGGAGTTTACCACGTTGAGTCTGACTATCCAAAATTAGGTATGGGACTAGTTTGGATAAAAGTCCCTTATGATGGACCAGATAGCCTACGAAATTGCGTACTATCATCCCGACTTCACACTCCAGCTTGGTCATTCCATTCGCAATGTATATTGCATTGCATCCTCAGCGCGTAGCATTTTGTTTACTATGCTTCTAAATTGCATAGCCTGAATAAGGTTGATGGTATTATGGGCTAGTTAGGATTTGAATATTGCATTATATTAGTGGCATATGACATTTTGGGTTACCATGTTTCTGCATTTATATGGCCCAGATGAAGTTGGCGGTATTCGTAAACTCGTCAGGATTACATATTATATTGCATCCTCATTATATAATTTTGGCTTACTAAGTCTCCACATTGCATAGCTGATCTACATTGCTTCCTCAGTATATGTTATTTGCTTATTATGTTTTTGTATCGCATAGCCTGGATAAGGCTGATGATATTTATGGACTTACCCACATGTTTATGCATTTCTCTAATATTGCATACTTGACACTTACTTGCGCACACAATTACACCACCCTCTAAGCTTTCTATAAGCTTATGCATGATAAATGCGTGCATGTGGCGTTAGGTCGTAGCAACATTGAGCTTGCAGCATGCAACTATCTTCTGGGGCTTTGATTTTTGATATATGTATTTACCTTTCAGCACCGTATTCAACTGTTTATATTAGTGGATATGTGATGATCATGTTGCCTTTGTGATTTGGGTAAACTTGTGGTTATACTTCTTACGAGATAAATGTACGTTAGAAAATCCTCCATATAGGATCCCAGGATCGGAATCTGGTGTATGGGCGCTGGGAGCCGAGAATGGGGTCCTAAGGAGGCTGTCGGCACCAGATTCAGCGATAGGGAATTCTGTGAGCCCGGTTTCCGAGTTTGAGGCGTGACAATAAGCATAGTATTAAATTTACTAATCAAGGATGTGAGATCTCAAATGAGAAAGGTTGTGTGATATTGAATGGTCGTAGAACATTTGAGAATTGCTATATCCTAAGTGATTCTAGCTTGTCTGAATTATCTTGTTACATGGTCCAAACTAATGAAACCGAATTATGACACACATGCCTTGGACATGTAAACTATCTAAATTTATATAGACTAAGCAAAGCAGATCTTATTAGAGGTCTACCCAAATTGAAGAAAATGGATAAAATATGTGGCCCATGTTAAATCAGAAAAAAAAGGAGTAGTCACAAGAAAGTGAACTCCTTTGCCATATCTAAACCTCTTGAACTTCTTCACATGGATCTTATAAGACCAACTGGAACGGAGAGTAGAGATGGTAAGAAGTATTTCTTAGTAATTATGGATAATTTTACCAGATTTACGTGGGAAGCATTTATGAGAGAAAAATATGAAACTCTTGATGAAATTAAAAAATACTTAAATTTATTCAAACTGAAAAAGAAATGAATGTTGGTAAGATCCAAAGTGATCATAGATCAGAGTTCGAAAATAGCAATTTTGAGAAGTTCTATTTTTCTGCTCCTAAGACATCTCAAAAAAATGGGATTGTTAAAAGGAAAAATAGTGTTATAAGAGATGGCCAATGTAATGTTGAATAGCATGAAGTTACCTAAAAATTTATGAGTTGAAGCTGTTAACACTGTGTTATATAATAAACTGTGTTTACATTAGAAAATAAAAAGATACAACAGCTTATGAACTGTGGTTTAACAAGAAACCTACAATTAAATACTTTCAAGTTTTTGGAAGTAAGTGCTACATTTTGCGACACTGCAAAAATTTAGGGAAGTTTGACACTAAGAGTGACCAAGGGATATTCCTAGGGTATGCTATGAATAGTTGAGCATATCGAGTTCTCAACAAGAGAACTGGTATCATTCAGAAGTCCATAAATGTGGTTATTGATGATAACCTGAATACATCAAACGCCAGTTCAGAAGATGATGAAGTCAATATAATTAAAAATTCTAATTCCTCATCTTGTCAAATAAATACTGAACTACGATCAATCAAAGACCATCCTGCTGGTCAAATTCTAGGCAACCCTCTCACTGGTGTGCATACTCAAAGACAATTGGAAAATATATGTAATTATGTGTGTTTTACTTCCCAAATTGAGCCAACCAATGTAAAAGAGGCACTCACTGATGAAAATTGGATAGTTGTCATGCAAGATGAACTGAATCAATTTATTAGAAATGATGTGTGGATTTGGTTCTTAGACCATCTAATAAACATACAATTGGAACCAAGTGGATCTTTAAAAATAAATCTAATGAGTCAGGGAACATAATTAGAAACATGGCTAAACTAGTTGTACAAGGGTAGACTCAGATTGAAGGAGTTGATTATGATAAAACCTTTGCCCCAGTAGCTCGTCTTGAATCCATCAGATTATTCATATCCATTGCATGCTTTAAAAAGTTTAAAATTTATCAAATGGATGTTAAAAGTGTATTCTTAAATTGTGATCTGCATGAAGATGTCTACATTGAACAACCTATGGGTTTTGAGGACCCTAAACACTCAAATCATGTGTATCACAATAAAAAAGAATTTTATGGATTAAAAAAAGCTCCCAGGGTAAGGTATGAAAAATTGAGTAAGTTCTTACTAAGTCATAATTTTATCATGGGGAGTGTTGATAAGACTCTTTTTGTTAAAAAATATAATGAACACATACTAATAGTACAGATATACGTGGATGATATTATCTACAGTTCTACTTGCACTAACTTGTCTACTAAGTTTGCAGAGCTGATGAAATCCAGATCCGAAATGAATATGGTGGGAGAATTGAACTACTTTCTAGGGTTATAAGTTAAGAAACTAGATGATGGTATCTTCATTTCTCAAACCAAGTACACCTTAAATCTGGTTAAGAAATTTGGATTAAAAAATAGTAAGAAATTCGATACTCCTATGAGTACGACTGTCAAGCTCTCAAAGGAAGAAACAGGTAAAAGTATAGATCCTCGGTTATATCATAGTATGATTGGTAGTTTACTATACTTAACTGCATTCATGTAGGTATTTGTGCCATATATCAATCAGATCCTAAGGAATCTCATCTAATTGTTGTCAAGTGCATAATTAGATATGTTGCAAGTACAGGTAATCTAGGTCTCTAGTATCCACGTGATACTAATGTTCAATTTGCTGGTTATACGGATGTTGACTAGGCTGGGAACATAGATGATAGAAAATTGACTAGTGGTGGATGCTTTTATGTTGGAAATTGTTTGGTATCCTGGCACAGTAAGAAACAAAGCTTCTTATCATTATCTACAGCTGAAGCTAAATACAGTGCAACCGAAAATGCTTGTACCCAGCTTGTATGGATGAAACGGATGCTCAATGATTATGGCATTGCGCAAGATACTATGATTTTATATTGTGATAACTCTAGCATAATTAATATATCTAAAAATCCCATCCAGCATTCTCGTACGAAGCATATTGACATTCAGTATCACAATATCCGGGATTTCGTTGAGGATAAAGTTATTTCGTTGGAATATATTCAAACAGAAAATCAACTTGCTGACGTATTTATTAAACCTCTTGAAAGAAATTAATTTTCAAAATTGATAATGGATATTGGTATGTGTAATTCTAATTGAGCTTATCATTGTGTATTAACATATTTTATTTGTTATATTTTTGTGCAAATAATTAGTGTAAAATAAATAAAAAAAATTGAATAAAATATGTTTTTTTTGTGCTTACACGACCAGTCGAGCACGTTCTTGACTAGTCATGGCCCGACGGGTTGAGTATGTACTTGAACGGTCAAGTTGCGCGGTTGGAGGTCCTTTGTGAGAGAGAAAAATCACTTTTCTCACCATTTTCTCTTCTTCCTCATCCAGCCCTTCTCTAACCCGTTGAACCCACCTTCAATTAGTGCTTGGTAAGTGCTTCATTTTTTATGTCCTTTCATATTTGGGTTCCCATTTTCATGTCTTGCTAGTTTTTGGTGTAGACTTGAGATTTTCTCTTGATTTGCACAGGGGTTTTACTCAAAATCTGATTTGCTCCAAGCCCCATCTTCCATTGTTATTTTTCTTGCTTTGTATCTTGCAATGGAAGGTCACATGAAGAAGAAAGATACTCAAGCTTCCTCTTCTCAGTCTACACCTCTTAGGGTGAGAATCCTTTGACCTCTCGAGGAAGACCCTGAATATGTACAGGATTTTCGCAGTCGAGAGATCATTGTTGAGCGTACTATTAATTTGAATCATTTAGCTCAGTTTTAACTTCTTCCCATCCTAGTGGCTGTAGGTTGGGAAAACATTTTTTGGGGCAGACCCGCATACCGCTCCATTATGCAGGGTATATTTGCTTGTATGAAAGAAATGTATCACTTGAAAATTTGGCTTTCACAACTACCTTTAGGGAAGACAATTTTCAAGTTGATAGGTACGTAATTTCAAGTTTGCTAGATGTAAATGTAAATGATGATGGTATACCCATAACAACTTTAGCCAATCGAATGAATGAATCGGAAAGACGTTTAGTAACTCGTAAATTATGTAACATGGACTCGGAATGGAGTGATGGAAATGCACTTCGATCCAATCAAATGTTGCCCAAATACAAGGTCTTGCATCGCATTTTTATTGCAAATGTCTATCCGTACTCTTGAAACTAAACCGAACTTACTTCATTCATGGTTCATATTTTGCATTCCGTTGTGTCTGATATTCTCATCTGTCTTCCATCTTTGATATGCTACATTATTATTCAATTTTGTCTTCACCCGAGCCACAGATATATTCCCTTTACCTATTTAATGACCACCTTAGCCATGCACTGCAATATGGTCATGCCTCCTGGTGAAGCACCTGTTTCGGTTCTCCCCTTCAACAACTCAAATATAAATAAGATGAAACTTAAGTTGAATCTAGGCCAAATGGATGTGGGAGTAGAGGAAGTTGGTGAAGAAGATGCATTGCCAACCGAGACCACGATCGAAGATATATTTAATGAACTTGATTCCGAGAATGTTGAAGCTAATCCTGATTTTCAGGAACCTTAGTTTGATGAGCGTTTTTGGTCTTTAGAAGAGAAGGTGGATTTCTTGAAAGTTTCTCAAGACAATCTGAATTAAAGTAAAAAATTATTCATGAAATATATGCGAAAGTATTTTCATCGCATTACCAGAGGACTTCGTCAGATTGATCCTTCTATTCCACCTTCATCTTCTTCTGGATCAGATTAGTGGTCTTTTTATTTATCTTTTGGGCATGTATAACTTGGATTATCACTTTATATTTTGCTGGACTTGTATGACTGCTTGATATTTTGATGCTTAACTTTATGACACTTTTATCCTATCTTCATATAAAACTCTACTTTCTTTACATTTTTTTAAACTCTTATTCTACAGCTATTATCATAATCACATCTTTGGCTATTTACTGTTAATTTCTTCCTTTGTCAAGTTATGACAAAAGGGGGGAGAATTTTGTAGGCTTTGTGGTTATGGAAGTTTGATTGGTGCAGTCAGGTGTAGAGGAGTGCATTTTTTTGGATATGTGTATTTGTTAATACAGGTGCTATACAACAAGTCACCAAGCTCAAACTGAGGGGACTAGATTGAGGGGGTGTTTCTTTATGAAGAGGAATTGTGAACTTGTGCATTATGTATGTATAGGTTGATCTTTCAAGTTAATTTTTGTCCTAAATTTGATGAAGGGAGAGATTGTAAGTGTTGTATTGTATATTTAGCACCCTTAGTTGTCAAATTTTATTGTCACAAACCACTTTGGATTGATGGACCTGTAAAGTGATGGAAAGTTCACCTTCAAGTGAAGATGTGCTACATTCAAGTCATGGAGTATTGCTTCAAGTTCAAGTACAACCTCAAATTCAAGATCTAGTCATAGTGCTAGCTCAAGTGCAAGTTCAAGACCTGGTTCATGTGCTACTTCAAGTCTTTATGTTAGCTTAAAGGCACTACATGTTCCAAATCAAGTTCAAGAACTTCAAATGTTCAAGATTAAGTTCAAGAATTTCAAGTATACAAGATTATTCTTCAAGAACTTCATGAACAAGATCAATTGGAAGCAACTAAAGTTACATGGTTCAATGTTCAACTTTCAGGTATATATGACCCTAGAAAGACCTTAGGATTAGGTCATTCATATTGCATATTCTATATGGGTTAATATACTTATTATAGGCTTTAGTTCGACTAGTCTTAGCCTATGTTCGACTAGTCCAGGCTCTGGCTCGACCAGTACCGGGTTTGTCTCGACCAGTCCAGGAAATAACTTGAAATTTCAGAATTTTCTAGCAGGGTCACGACTAGTCGAGCACCCTTCTCGACTAGTCGTGGGAACAGTGCTCGACTAGTTGAACAGGGCTTAGCTCAACCTCCAGCAACCATTTTAAGCTCCACTCGACTAGTCGTGCCATTCTCGACCAGTAGAGGGTTAGTTTTATCCGATCGCCCCAGAATTTTTGAAATTTAGTTGTTCTCAGGACCAATCGAGGGAGACCTTAGACTAGTCAAAGGAACCATTTTTTTACCTTTAAATAGAGGTCTTTTCTCAGAGTTTTTCATTCTTTCCAAGCTAAATCAAGCCACCATTCTAAGAGTTAAGTCCCCGTGATTGTGAAACTATTGTACAGTAATTTAAGATTCTTTTATAGCTTTTTTTACTTATAATTTCTTAATCTCGTGCTACTTCAATCTGATTTTATAAAAGGGAATTCTGATCTATCCCTTTTGAGATCCAAGAAATTGAATCAAAGTAGCCCAAGGTTGAATTAATTTAAAATTCATTTAGACTTAGAACCCATCCATTTGTGTGATTGAACATTGAATATCTTTGTCTTCAAAGAAGCGGTTCTACCGGGCTACATCGAAGAAGAATCTTCAGACAAGTATTTTATACATTCTGTATTTGGTTTGTGAGATTAGCCAAAAAATCTCTATTTTTGGTTTTGACTGAGATTAGCCAGAAAATCTTAGCGTGGGGTTTTTGATTATGTAAGCCCAATTGAAAAACACAACTATAAAGGTATAAGGTAAACCTTGGAAGAATTTCTTTCTTAGTGAAAGCCAATATCACATGGGTTGTGATTATTGGGAGTGGAGTACGTTTGGCTGTTTGCGAACAATTGGTGTACACACTGAACCACTGTAATTCTCGGAGTTGTGGTGGATGTTGTATGTGATGTATATGTGATTGAATGCTTGTATCTCTTTCATATACATGTGGTGAATGTTGTATAGTTAGATTTCTTTCTATTGCTTCTTACTTTGGTTTGAGTTTTTTATCCTTACTGAGTTCAAGAAATCATGTTTTCCTCCATAAACCTTGGTTTTTAGTTTAAGGTTATCCTTTGAACAACGTTTGTATCAACCTCTCAATACTATTACAATTGAAATTGTTATTTATTTCAGCTATCTATTTTTATATTCTGCATTTTATTATTATTTAACATAATCCTATTAACCCCCCCCTCCCTCCCCCCTCTAGGACTGAGAGCTCGCCCTTTTCAAAAGTAATTACAGATCTATTGTAATTTGTCACAACAAACCATTAAAAACTGAGAATATTCCTTAATAAAGAACTAGAATCCATAAGGTTAAATAAAAACAGGAATCAAAGCAAAAAAAACATCCCAATCATGCTACAAGCTTCACCTCTTAGCCTTATCTAAGAGGTTTAGCTAACCATAGATACGATTGAACTAAAATCTCTTAAGAAAAGCACAAAAACAAACTATGGAAGAAGAAAACTCTTGGCGGCAGCCCTCCACGCTCTTGTTCCACTCCTTAAACCCTAAAAGATGCCTAAGAACATCCTAAGAAGTCTTATTGATAGTTGGGGAACTCTAACTTTCACACCAAGTTGGAAAAATCTTGAAACCGCCTTAAATTTACGTAGTCTGAGCAAAATCTGCGTAACCTTAGACGAGTCGAAGACAATCTTCGACGAGTTGAAGGTCATCTTTGACTGGTTGAGGATCACGCAAATTTAAAAGATAATGTAGCTGGAGTTCGAGCCAAAGTTTCTTCGACTTGTCGAGCTAGAGCCAGGACCAGTCGAGCCAGAGCTTAAGCCAGTCGAGAATCACGCAAATTCACTTCAAATTTTTGATTTTCTTCATTCCTCACTTGGTTTTCTTAGATCTTTAGCCTCCAAATTCTTCAATCTTTGTCTCCTAAGATTTATCCTTTGCTTTGGTGATTCTTGAGTATCAAATCTATACTTTTAACATTTTTTTCAATTTAAGCACTCAGATTCACCTTGGAACATAAACATGTATAAAATATAACATTAAGCAGTATCATGTTCATAAAATCAAGATATAAATAGGGGATGATATGCAATATTTGACTCTCAACATTTGTATATAAAAATAAAGACGATTAGGATGGTGTATATTATGTGTGGGATGTGACTTCTATCAATAGTTATATATTAATTAAATCATGCATCATTGTGATCATGTGATAAACATAAGCATAACTAGATAAATGTACTCAAAGCAAGCCCAAACACAATCATGTATAGTGGTTCGGCTACTTGACTACTCCACTCCTGGGGAACGCACTCTCTCCTAAAGTGTACCGAATTTCACTATCCAATGGTTTTAAATGGTTAGCCATGAACCTTCACAACCAACACAAGGTTAACTAAAGGACCTACGCAAGGCTCCCTTAAATGCGAAAACAAAGTGACTCATCTTACCTAAGGACACAACACCGGGATCCTACATAAGCCATCCCATGCCTATGTAAGGCAAACATGTCCTAAACAAGGACACAACGTATTCTCCTGTCGGAGGCCTACAACTAGGACTTGGTGAGTTTGACACTTAAACTCCAAATCTCAATCCTACACAAGGAAAGGGCTTCAGATACATTAGACTCTGAATACTTACAAATAAGTGGATGAGTCTCGTTCTCGTGTAATGTGAAGACCTTCAATGATGATGAAGAATCTTCATCTCCCTTTAAACCGCAACCTTCTTGATATGTAGATGAATACTTTGAGATTGTGAGGTTTAGGGGTTTTTGATCTTCTCTATTTAAAAGATAAGATTTAAATTAATAGAGAAGCTTCTCATGAGCTATGCATTCAAGAGTTGCAAAGATAGCTATACTTAGTTGGAAATTCTCTGAATGATAGAGTTCATAATTCAATCCAAGCATATAAGATAATGAGTTGATGCTTGAGCAAAGGATTGAATGATGAACTTTAATAGAAATGAGAGTGAGTAAGAGGTTATGTAGATCTTGGAATAACAGGCACAAACTCTCTTGGATTCTAGCTCATTTTACCAAGAGCAACACTAGTGTATTAGTAAAGTAAAATTCCAATGGTAAAAAAATGGGAAGAATTTTGAAATCGTTAATGCCATGAGAGGGTGTTCGATGTTATTGAAATTTAAATTTCAATATCATTGAACCATCTTTGATTACATCAAATCTCTACACAAAATTTTTATTTGGGTGTAGGATAGCTTCTAACGGTTTCTTATCGAGCATCCTTTGATGACATTGATGTGCACTTCGATTCATCGAGGGCCGCTGAATTCAATCGAGATTTTCTTTTGTAAAATACACAAAGGTTGCTGGATAGTTTGTCACTTATTCGATTCTATTGAAGAGTCCTTCGATCCATCGAAGTTTGAATTTTGATGATATCTGTAACATCCTGAAAATCGGGGGGGTCGAGTAAAAACTCCACTCCCGAGTTCCAGAACATCACTTATGCAACATAAATGTGTATGATTGAATGTTGTCTGTGTTAATGTATTAAACATGAGTGGGATTAATCCAAAACATCATATCATACTCTAGAGACCGTTAAATTAGCAAGCGGAAGACTGTGATAGTATGTATAACATATATAAACTGTTGTATGTCTCCAGAGTGTGAACATGTTACCAGGTTATATACATACATATATACTCCAAAAGTAAACAAAACGAATATACATGAGTGCGCTAAAAATATAAAATGACAAGTGTCAAGGCATCTAATCAACCTCCCTGTAATCCCGCCAATCAGAACACGCATAAAGGAGAGATCCTCCTCATCATCATCAAGTCCAGCTCTGCCTCGCAGGCCGCGCCATCATCTGCAATCACAATAGGGACTGGTGGGTGTCCGAAAATACCATCCCATAACGTGGGAGTGAGTGATCAACTCAGTGGGATAAGAGAGCAGAGATTAGCATGTTATCAAATCAATCATGTGATAACAGTAAAGCAGTGAATCAAACAATCCTAATACTGTTGTTAATGCAATATGACATGACATGATGGATGCCCTCACCGACGTTCTCCCTCATACGACACCATCTTACGCCCGTGGCATGCTTGCGTACTGCTCAGTGCTCCACATCTTCCAGGCACATGCAATGTGATGGTGATATGATTGTCGAGTTATTATTAGTCCATTCAAACAGCAGAATTGGAAAACTAAGGTACTTCCTTTATATCAATCCCAACACAGATCCTGTCTAGGTTGTCACTCCTAGTAATCTCATACGATGTATATTTTGTAGGTCGCTGCAAGGGCTGCCAGGGCTGTTGCTCGCACTCGTTGCACCGCTCCCCCATCATCTTATCAATACAGGACTACTTTACTCTCACTGCTACGGAAGGGTCGTCGCCTCCCGTAGACTTAGAATACGCTCGCGGTCACTACAAAGGACTCGTCGCCTGATCAGTGTAGGCCGACAGCAAGAATATAGTGTCCCATACCACCATAATCTGCTCACGAGTCATAGGTGCTCACTGGTCACTACGGGGAGGTTTGTGGCCCCAGCGTAGGCCGACAGCTCGACCACAGTGTCCCATACCACCATGCCCGGCTCATGAGTCTTCGTGGATCAAGGTACCATGGTTGACAGGGTTTACAATGGTAAGTTCAGTACCCTAGGTTCAAGCAGTTATGACTCATACAGGGTGAACATACAACGGCCAGTCGGGTTACTTGACGGGCTCGACTAGCACGAGCGCATCTCAAGTCGAACGACATGAAGTGCGTAAAACACCTCGTGTGGCCTAACCACTGCCGCCAACTCCAAAACATGGCTCACGTTCATCGACGCGTCGTTCGTGGCAAAGATAAGCCAACCGCGAACTTGCTCGGTTACCGACTGCCTGGACTAAGTATAGTCCCAAACAATTATGAATTCACATCAGCCATCATGTAAGAGTAATGGAAATGAAATATAACCATGTGAGCATGTTAACACATGTTATAACATACAACTTAAGTAAATCTTCCAACGCATGCATTTCATACATATAATGAAATCATGCATATAGCTAACATGTAGGAAACCATTTACATCAGCATATTAATTGAGAAATTAATCTCAAACTAATTCATAACACCATTTAATTCAATACATACTAATACAAGCATTTATACAAACACTTAAACTACACACTTAAGTCTACATATAGTATGTCGACTCAAAGTGTGCATTTAGGCGAATCTCTTTGCCGAACTAATTATGCATGCATTCCTAGTATCCTAATGCGACAAGAAGCCATGTCAATCACATCAGCAAATTATGGATGAAAACAGTATTTCCTACAAATGACTAAAATGCCCTAAATCTCATATTCTTCGTCTGCTTACGAAACAGGAAACGGACAGCATGTTGTACATGTCAAACAGCATTGCCGTCAATAATCTACTATTAAACGACATTGAAAGAGTTGAAAACAGTCAATCAAAGCATCTAAAATCCACACCTTTTCTCCTATAGGTGTATTAATTCGAACGGAGTGTATATACTTCGTCTACGGTGAATAGACAACCTAATACACAAGATCCATAAGCTAACATGCTATGGAAATGACTGAACAACAAATCAGCAAGTGTTTAAGGTATTTGCTTACCTAGAAACGCGGCGAAATCACCGGCAAAGTGATTGGATTGCGTGGCTTAAACACGTGCAGTAGGTAGCACAAGCAGCAGGAAATTCTCTCCCACTCTCTCTTACAAACTCTCACTTTCTCTCTCACGTTTGCTAGGATTTTTAGAAAATTCGGATGGGTGAGAGGAGTGAGGGTTTCAAGCCCTTTTATAAGCCCAAACATGTCCAAAATAGGCTTGAAAACAATGTTTACTTGGTGCCTAACCAAATCGGGGCTGTTTCGGTCCAAAAGACCATTTCTGGTGGTTCCCTGACCAAACGCGATCGGACTTAAGCTCATGCATACTGGATCTAGCACACATCAAGTTTTCAGACCGGTAGGGTTCCCAGATCGCACGTGGCGGTCCAGTTTCAGTTCAGCGGTCACCGCACATAGATCAGGTCTGCAAGTCTCATGCTATGAAATAAAAATTTTTCCTGATCCGAGGGTGTAATTTGACTGAATTCTGACGGTCAGAACGCTTAATACTGACGCGTCAAGTCGTGTGCCAGATTTGAATTTTAAATTTCAAATCTAACCCTATTCTCACTCTCTTCAGTCCAGGCCCAATGAAATAGCCTGTGAATGTCGGTTGGACTTGATTTTCAAAATGATTGTCAGGTCCAACTAGGCGGTTCTAACGGTCTAAGATTGTAGGTATCGGACTTTCGACGCGCGGTCTAGATCCAATACAAAGTTTCAAAGAGTTTCAGAGAGCAAACCGGTTTAGAGTTTGATCCGAGGTTTTAAAGTATTATAGCACCATTGGTTCTACTCGCTTTGGATCTTGTAGAACGTATTTAAAGCGATCAGGGACTATTTTTCAGCTACTCTAGCGTAGCGCTAGCTAACTTATGCTTAGTTTCTAAAGGAATTAATCCTAAGTGATTTCTTTGGCTATGGAATTGGGTTCTAAGCGATTTCCCAGGTGTTTTAGTTGACCCATTGCCTAAGGACGTCTAATCCCAGGTTGGCCAAAATCCGAGGTGTTACAATCTACCCCCCTTAAAACACAATTTCATCCCCGAAATTGGCGAAGGGTAAGGAGTACTTTTTTTAAGGAAGGTTCAAATCCTATTTAATAACCTCACCTTACGTATATCCTAACTCAAATGTTTCGATCCTGGGCCAGTGGGGAAGAGGCCAACCACACTTCCGCTGTGCCACTCTGATCAAATAGTAGCGTTGACTAACCTAACTAGATTGAACTCAACACATTCTACCCCCCTTAAAACTTGGTTCTACTTAAAGTTCAAGAATCTTTGCATTGATCCGTATATCGGAACGAGGAGCAACTTAGGAGCTATCCTTGACATAAAATGGAAAAAACCTTTCTCTACATGGTTTTCCTTTGCTAATGATGCGTTCTATGACATTGGTATCTATGGCGATAAAGATGAGCCTAATCTCTGTTGTGGTTAAGTTCAGGGGCAGGTATGAGTTGGTGGCAAGATGTCGAATTCTCTACTGACTTTAAGTCCTCGCCATTTTCCAAAGGCAATGTGATCACGTTTGGTTGTAGGTGGTTGGGCTATCACAGAAGAAAGGTTGTGTAGTAGGTCTGAGCCGGATACATAGACTTTCTGTCTAGCTAGGACAGAAGATTTATTGTATCAATTCTTAATCCGAGTCGATGCCGATCTTCTGCTTGATCAGAGCATTGGATTTATTGGTAACTACTAAGATTAAGAAGTCGATTCAAACCACGAATACATCGCTTACATGCAGTTCCTTTACTCTGCGTTTCCAAATGCAATAAGCCCTTGGGGAAGGCAATTCTAAGGGGTGTGTTGGTTTATTCTACGTTCAACCTGAGGAATTTATAAGTCTTCCCTGAGAATGAATGGTTCTAAGTTACATAAGCTTCCTGAGAGTTACTAAAGGAGCCTAGGAATGTTATGAGGATCTACCCAAGGAAGGGAGTCTCATTCCAACCAAATCTAACCTACTATTCCTTAGCATATACAGGCTTTACACTACTTAAGGTAACTAGTAGACTAGTCTGTAATCTACAGCCTAATGGAACGACATTCCTAGTCCCATGTCGGGATTAGAAGTGGCATGCTTGGTAGGAGGGTGGGGTGGGATAAAACTAATTTTGTAGGCTTAATCCCTAGATTTACAATATGGCTGTGGAAACCATAGGATACACCCAAACTAGGGACAATACCCTACAGCAAACGAAACGGCATGCACTCCATTCAACAAAATTTACCACAATACATGAAATAAAGTTTCACATGGATTATGACAGGAACACATTCGGCTATAGTAAGCCCAAACCACTAACACAAACACATTTTCTACCTCTGACTTCACTAAACCTAATAACAACAAAACACAGATGCCTAATTCTACTAAAGGACTCCACCACAGTCCCGACTTACCTTCTTTAACACTGTCGATCTAATACTGTCTATTGCTCACTAGAACACTCTCGGCCATATATTTTCAGTATTCCTTAAGCAAAGAAAATGGAGAAATAGGATTGAGAGGGAGGATGGTGGAAAGAGAGAAAAAAAAGAGGCTAAAACAGCCTTAACAATAGTCATGGAAAGCGGAGGAAATGCGGAGAAATGGTCGCCCAAATGGACAGAATGAAATCTAGGCGTTGTAGAGGGATGCTTCAAGTTCCCATAGGATGGATTTTCAAAGAGAAAAGAGAATGAAAAAGGGGAATGGAGCTCCTCACGATTTCAGCTCATTTTGGGAGTTGTAGGAGCTCCAACGAACAAGATTTGTAAGAGGGAGAGTTGCAAACTGCAATGGAGTGATGGAATGGAGTCGTTTTCAGTAAGAAATGGGTTTGAGGAACGATTTGGAGCAAGGATTTGAGAGAGGGCAGCAAGAAAACGTGAGAATGAGCTAGGGAAGGGGGCTGTTGTGAAGGAAGTACCCTTTTTAGGGGTTTTCTATAGACGAACCATACGTGGGAGGGGTGTTCTACCCAAAATACCCCCACGCACCAAAAATTACAGCAAGTGGGGTCCACCGGGCGGCGATGCATCGCCAGATCGGCGATGGCATCGCCGGCCATCTTGCACGGTGGCCAGTGGTACCACATGGGTCGGGTCCCCCCTGGCCTAGGGACTCCAAAAATGTATGGGCCCCACCTTAGTTCATTCTAGATTGCCCTCGGGATGCCCAAACATCCATTCGGGGCTTTCCGGGGCCAATATGCAAACCTGAATGCAATATTATATCATGCAGCATATGATTTTGGGATAGAAGGAGCTAATACATCCATCTAATCCATTAGTTACTAAATATTGCAAACTTAGAATGGCCTAATGGCCAGTTTTCATGAAATTTTACTATTCACAGTAAAATTTTATCAAAGTATGATTTTATATCATTTTCACATTAGGATCAATGTCTAACATGAAAATAATAAGAAATAATTGAAGAATGGAGTGGTGAGAGGAAGATTTTTGAAGAATTTAGGTGAAACAGGGTTTTTAAGCCCTGACGATTGAATGCAAGGGTTGTGGTTGTCCCACAGCCCAAAGATTCACATTTTTGGGTTTGGAACCTTTCAGAGAACGTCTCAAACCCGCCTACTCACAACCTAGGAGCTACTTAGGTCGCTTCACGCGACCCTAGATGCGTTACGGACTCGATCGCGCGATCGATACGAATAGACTTCGCCTATTGGTGAATCTGCGATCCTATAAGTGTTTCTAGACCTTCCTCGCACCCACCTAAGTCAAAGGCGGTTCTAAAAATTGATCTGATCGAACTAAGATAGGGCTTCTCTGCACAATAAATTGGTAGGATCTAAGGCATCCTACACAACATCTTTCCATCCATCTATCCTGGCCACACCCACTCCATAGTTAACCACCCCACATCCAAATCACATTCATTCTTTAGCCTTTCTTTATAGGGTTTAGCAGACCATGAAGTTTTGAAATAATTGGTTAGTTGAAACTCTAAGTCAAACATATTATGCTCTTGAGTCTACCCACATGTAAAGAAACCAAGGAACAACATGGGCACAAAAAACTAGCATTCATGGATGTTGATGTGGCCTTATAGAGGCCATTGCTACCACTAATCCACACTATTATAAGGCATGGGTGTGGACGCAAATTTCCTTCATTGTAGGTCATAAGAGTCTCTGACTCTAAGCTCTGCAAGGCTAGTGTTATGACAATGTTATATCCAATATCACCATTTTATATTAATACATGAGCCCAAATTTCTGTAATGTCAATATTATATCCACTCTGTGTTAATTCACCAGCTCATAGGAATATTCAATACTTAAGTGGGCCACACAATAAAATACAATGGGATGAAATGCCCATTGTTTAAACCTTCCTATGGTACGTAAGTTTTTTATCAAGCTGATATTGGAGTTTTGTCTTCAACCGCTGGTAATCACCTTATGAGTTGGATGACATGTAATAATTAATATTTATGGCCCTAAGAAGGTTTCTGTTGATGAAAAAATCTAGTCCACCCTCTTTAGACCTTTGAGTACCTACACAGGAAGAAGATAAAGGAGACCCTGGCTAGACCAGGGGACCCTTCGATGCCTAAATCAAGCTAGGAATCTGGGTCATGTAGTATTGAGGGGTTTTGGGTGAGATATTTTGTATACCTTTCAAAGGTTATAGATACCTCTATTTATAGGAATAGAACGTAGGCATTGTAAGGACTCTTTCTTGATAATTTGGAAGGGAATCCACTCAGATCTAGGATGTGAGCAGAGATTTTATCTCAATCCTAAATCTCTTGGGATTTGATCTTATCTTCCGAAGATCTTGGGAGAGATCTTTGGGCTATTGGAGATATTACCGGACTATTAGATTCGTGGATAAATTGTAATGGGAAACTACTTCACCGATTTATAGCCAAGTTATTACCGAGCTATAGTTGAGCCATTACCGAGCTATAGCCGAGCTACGTTGCCCGATCCAGGGTTATATTTTGGTCAATCTATTGCCAACCTATGGGCTTAGTCGGAAATTGGCCATATGAGTGAGTTTGTAGTTGCACTCTCTTGTTTGTTGTAGTTCACCCCATGTGTATTGAAGGTGCACGCCGAGGTACATTCAGGAATCGCTGGCACTTTTCACATTTCTGAACAAGTTTCTGTACATCGTGTTGGATGGTTGACCAATAATAACCCTGTTAAATTACTTTGCATGTTAATACTCGTCCTCCAGAGTGGTTTCTGCAGATTCCTTCGTGGATCTCTCTTAGGACATATTTTGCCTCTTGGCAGATTAACATTCACCTTAGTTGAACCACGATGGTCATTTAACACCATTGTAGATAGTGCTGACCTATAACTGAGATATATCTGACCTACGGTCAGGTCAACCTATAGTTGGGCCAACCTAACTTATGGGTTGTCCTCTCCTCCGCAAGTAGTTCTCCCTTGGGATAATCTTGGTTTAATGGTTCATGTCGGTCCGACCTATCCTAGGGGTAGTATGCTAACCTGACCTGATTGTAATTTTTCAACCTATCATGAGGGTAATATACTAACCTAAACTAAGTGTAATCTGCCGACCTGTCCTAGGTATAGTTTGTCAACCCGCCCTCGGTGTAGTCTTCTAACCTGAACAAAGTGGAGTCTACCAACATAGTTTGCTGACCTCTCTTCCTTGGCCATTGTGGAGCTTGTTGGTCATGATTGACACTGGCTGACCTCGTGTCTCATAGAAATGTCCAAGATGACCTCCTCTTTAGCCAGTCCATTTTTACCCATAACAATGAGCCCCCTATTTTCGAGTTTGCACTGTGGGCTTGGGAAGTAGGTTGATTTTGATGAGGTCAAACATTTTAGCCTAGTAGGAGCGTTGGGGTGAGCTCTTGAGCTCTTCCTATTATTAGGGGAATTCTACTTTTATTGAATAGATGGGTTAGCTGCAATGACCTCTTCACGAGGAGATGAGTAGTTTACTTAGGGGGATTGTCTTCTCTTACACTAAGCGATCCTCATTGTAGATCATATGATCCGAGTGACATTACCAATTAATGGTCCAACCTCTTCTTTAAGGGTCAGATGACTGGTGAGGATTGTTTTTCCCTTACGCTAAGTGAAATCCTTAGTAGTTTGTGTAGCTTGGATTGTAGAAAAAATGGATTTTCTTCCCGATCTGGGGAAGCTCTTTTATAATAGAATTCATGGTAGATGACTTTTTGTCTTTGCACTAAGGGAAGTTCTCGTAGTCAATTTTTCAGCTTGGATAGTTAAAATTTTGAAAGAAGTTCTCTTCCCATGACGGTAATGTCGCGAGCACCTTTTTACCTTTTAAAAAGGGAGGTTTCCCTTATTGAGTAGGTCAATCAGTCAATGCACTCATGGTTGGAAGACTTCTTGAATCCTCAAGAGTAGTAGATCTTCAAGTGGTCAGCATTCCATGGCCGAGGTAAGAGCCGGCTATGTCTTCTAGTCGATACATCCCTTAGTATTTAATGTCGAGGTCAGAGTTGGCCAATTAGCCTTATTCCGAGCTTCTTTAATTGTTTTAACTCAGTCATTAGGTCTCCTTGCTTAGTTATTGATTTAGGAAGAACTGGGATGGCTGCAAATAGATGATTCAGGAAGAGATCTGGATTGGCTGCATCAAATGATTCATGAAGAGCTCTAACTTGGCTATATCAAATGATTTAGGAAGAGCTCTAGATTCATTGCATCAAATTATTCAGGAAGAGCTCTGACTTGGCTACAACAATGGTTCAAGAAGAGCTTGGACTTAGCTATAGTAATGGTTTAGGAAGAGCTCTGAATTGGATGCAGCAAATGATTCAAGAAGACCTCTAGATTCACTGTAAAAAATGATTCATGAAGAGCTATGACTTGCCTGCAACAATGGTTTAGGAAGAGCTCCGACTTGGATTTAGCAAATGATTCAGGAAGAATTGGGATGGCTACAAACAGATGATTCAGGAAGAACTCTGGACTGGCACATCAAATAATTCAGGAAGAACTCTATCTTAGCTCCATCAAATGATTCAGGAAGAACTCTGGATTCGCTGCATCAAATGATTCAGGAAGCGCTCTGACTTGGCTGCAACAATGGTTCAGGAAGATCTCTGACTTAGCTGTAGCAATGGTTCAGGAAGAGCTCTGACTTAGATGCAACAAATGGTTTAGGAAGAGCTTTGACTTGGTTGCAGTAATGGTTTAGGAAGAGCTTTGACTTGGCTGTAATAATGGTTCAGGAAGAGCTTTGACCTGGCTACAGTAATGACAACTAGAGCTTTCTTCTTTCCTTTTACTATTATGGTTTTCTGGTAAAGCAGGAACAACTTTGATGTCAATTCCCACAGATGGCACCAAACTATTAATTCAAAAATCTGGTCCACCCTCTTTAGACCTTTGAGTACCTGCACAGGAAGAAGACAAAGGAGACCCTACCTAGAGTAAGGGACCCTCTATTGAGATGTGGAGCCACCAGCCGAGGACTAGCTCGACTCAAAGTCCAGTGAGCATCATGCTTTAGGTTTTGAGGTGCTCGACCGATCGTGGCCCATGCTCGACCGGTCGAGGGTCCGCTCGACCAGTCGAGGTTACGCAGATTCGTTTCCGGATCTTGCACAGACTGTGGATTTTTAACTAAGTTTTTGTAGAGGTGTGAAAGGGAAGTTCCCTAGACTATAAATAGGTATCCCTAGGACTTTTCTAGGGTATGGGAAATAATTCTAAGGTGTAGCAAAGGGTTTTCTCTATATTTTCAAGTGAGTGGTTAGTATATTGCCTTCTAATCTTTATTTTTCTTCATAGTGAAAGTTTTTACCCTTGTTGGGATTTTTTCACATATATCTTGTCTTGTGGTTTGTTTGGAATGCTTTGATTTTATTTCTAGTCTATATTTCTTCTTGTTTATCGTTTGTAGGTGAGACCGGAGATTGGATCTTGGGTCGCTGTGTTGTTGGCGTGCTGTGCAACAATTGATATCAAAGCTATTGGTTTAATTTTATTGGGAGTGATGACGGAAGAAGGGAAGTCTAGAATTAAGAAGTTTGATGGTTCAAACTTTATTTTCTTGAGATGCAGATAGAGGATAATCTGTATCAGAAGGACCTCTATATTCCTCTATGAGAAAAAAAGAAGAAACCAGAAAAGATGACAGATGATGAATATTTTTTATTGGATCGGAAGGCTTTAGTAACAATCTAACTCTCTTTGTCTAAGAGCGTCGCCTTCAATATATCTAAGGTAAAAACCACAAAAGAATTAATGGAAGCCCTAGTCACCATGTATAAAAAATCCTCAGCGTCCAACAAGGTTCATCTTATGAAACAACTATTCAACATGAAGTTGTCAGATGGTGGGAGAGTGGTTAAACATCTAAACGAGTTCAATACAGTCACGAGCTAGTTGAAATCTGTTGGTGTTGTTTTTTAGGATGAGGTCAGGGTGTTATTAATCTTATCCAGTCTTCCAGACAGTTGGGATGGTTTGGTGATTGCTGTGAGTAATTTTTCAGGGTTGACAAAGATAAAATTTAATGATATGGTCGGTCTAATTATTAGCGAAGAATCTCGAAGAAATGCATCAGGAGTTTTAGGAGATTCAGGGAATTCTCTAAACGTTGAAGGAAGATGAAGAACATTGAACAAAGGAGGCAATAAACATAGACATTCTAAGTTGAGGAAGAAGTCCAAGGGACTGAAAGACAAAAACGAATGTTGGCATTACGGGAAGAAGGGACATATGAAACGTGATTGTAGGGCGCTTAAGAAATAAGAAGGAAGCTCTCAAGGTAGGAAGAATTTAGTGAATGTATCTGAAGAGAGTGGCACAGAGGTGTTGATCTTGTCTCTTGATGCGAGGACTGAATCTTGAGTTATAGACTCAGGTGCTTCGTTTCATGCCACTTCATGTAAGGAAGTTTTACGTAACTATGTATCAGGCAACTTCGAGAGAGTTTACCTGGGTGATGTTGAGTCATGTAGTATTGTTGGAAATGGAGACATTCATGTAAATCAGAAAGATAGAACAACTTTAAAATTAAAGGATGTCAGACATGTACCGAATTTGAAACGAAACTTGATCTCAGTGAGGCAGTTAGTCGATACCGATTATGTGACGACATTCACAGTGATTCTTGGAAGATCAAAAAAGGTGCCTTAGTGATATCTCAAGGCAAGAAAGAAGGTACTTTGTACGTGACTTCAGGATCATATAGTTCACTCGCAGTCGCATCAACTGGAGTGAGTGGGCAGTTATGACATCAGAAGTTGGGACATATGAGTGAGAAGGGGATAAAAGTGCTGTTGTCAAAAGAGAAGCTACCAATGCTGAAGACTATTGACTCAGAATTTTGTGAGGACTACATGTATGACAAGCAGAAGAGGGTAAGTTTTAAGAAGACAGGACGCACTCCAAAAATGCATCTATTGGAGCTGTACACACTGGTGTGTGAGGACCGACACAGGTATTATCTCTTGGTAGCTCACGTTACTTTGTTTCTTTTATTGATGATGCTAATAGAAAACTGTGGGTCTATTTCTTAAAGCATAAATTTGATGTATTTGATGTATTTAAAAAGTAGAAAGTTATGGTAAAAAATGAGACAAGTGAAACAGTAAAATGTCTCAGATATGATAATGGGAGAGAGTATTGTGATAAGAGGTTTGAGGAGTATTGTGCAGCAAATGGAATCAAACATTAAAAAATGATTCCAAGGACATTACAACAGAATGGTGTGGCTGGGCACATTAACAGGACCATCCTTGAGGGCGCCAGGAGCATGAGATTACATGCAGGGTTGTCCAAGATTTTTTGGGCAGATGTGATAAAAACTATTGCATATCTCATCAATAGAAGTCCTTCAGCATCATTTGCTTGTGGGCTACAAGAAGAAACGTGGACTGGGAAAGAAGTGAACCTTGCACATCTCAGTGTGTTCAGTTGTACTTCATTTGTTCACATTGATGCAGAGCATAGAAACAAGCTGGATGCAAAGTTCAGGAGGTGTACATTTATAGGCTATGGGTAGCATGATTTTAGCTACAGGTTTTAGGATGTAGAAAATAGAAAAATCATCAGAAGCAAGGATGTAGTCTTCAATAAAAAAGTGATGCATAAGGACAGTGTGTAGGAAAATAAGGCCAAGGAGAAAGAATTCATAGAGTTGGAAGAGTTACTGAACACGGGTGTTACAGCACCATAGGATGATCATACACAGGAGCATTATGAGGCAGAGCCACATACACTGGTTGTGAGGAGGTCTACTCGAGAGAGGAGACCCATGATCCAATACTCACCCTCTTTACATTATCTACTACTGACAAATAATGGTGAACCAAAGTGTTTTGAAGAGGCATTATAGTCGGATACATGAGTTAAGTGGGAGCAAGCCATGGAAGAAGAGATGGACTCTCTTGATTCTAATCGTACATGGGAGTTATTCACTCTACCCAAGGGTAAGAAAGATCTTCATAACAAGTGGGTTTACAGACTGAAGGAGAAGTACGATGGTTTGAAACAGTACAAGGCTAGACTGGTTGTGAAAGGGTTTCAATAAAAGGTAGGTATTGATTTCACTGAAATATTTCATCGGTAGTGAAAATGTCTACAATTCTCATGGTCTTGAGTATAGTGGCTACAGAGGACTTACATCTAGAGCAACTAGATGTTAAGACAGCCTTTCTTCATGGGGACCTTGAAGAAGAGATACATATGCATCAGCCGAAAGGATACGTGGTACCAGGAAAGAAGAATAAAGTGTGCAAACTAAAGAAGAGTCTATATGGCCTGAAGCAGGCCCCGAGGCAGTGGTACAAGAAGTTCAATAGTTTCATGTCGGGAAACGGTTTTAAGAGATGTCATGCAGACCACTGCTATTATTTACAGAAGTTTGATACACCGTACATCATCCTTATTCTGTACATTGATGATATGCTTGTAGTCGGTTAAAGCATGAAGGACATCTCAAATCTCAAAAGACAACTATCTATAGAATTTACCATGAAGGATTTAGGAGCTGCAAAATAAATCCTAGGCATGAGGATAAATCGTGATAGGAAAAATAATAAACTGCTTTTGTCACAGGTAGAGTACATAGCCAAGGTACTTGATCCATTCAATATAGGAGGTGTTAAGGCGGTTAGCACTCTATTAGCCAACCACTCCAAGCTATCAAAGAACAAGGTACAAAGACATAGGAGGAATGAGACTACATAACTAAAGTCCCTTACGCGTCAGTTATTGGGAGTCTCATGTATGCTATGGTGAGTACGATGCTAGACATTACTTAAGCAATGAGAGTTGTTAGAAGGTTCATGAACAACCCCGGAAAGGAACATTGGGAAGCTGTGAAGTGGATCCTTAGATACCTGGTAGGTACTAAGGATGTAGGGTTGTACTATGGTGGATCAAAAATCAAGCAACAAGGCTACGTAGATTCAGATTTGACAAGAGATATCGACAGCAGAAGAAGCACTACGAATTATGTCTTTACTCTGGGTATTACTGCATTCAGTTGGATCTCTCAGTTACAGAAGATAGTATCTATCAGTACGACGAAAGAAGAATATATAGCAGCTACAGAAGTGTGCAAGGAGATGGTGTGGATGCAAGGTTTCATGAAAGAATTGGGTAAGAAGCAAGAAGATTACAAGTTGTACAGTGACAGTCAGAGTGCAACACACTTGGCTAAGAATTCAACCTTTCATTCAAGGACCAAGCATATTTCCATCAGATATTACTTCATACGTTCATTACTGGAAGATGAATTGATTGCTCTGGAGAAAATTCATACAAGTGAGAATCCTGTAGATATGCTGACCAAGGCGGTCACACGGGAGAAGCTGAAACTCTGTTCAGCTTTGATTGGTCTTCAGGCTTAAAGATGGGGAGGTGATGCACTCCGTATGTAGAAGACAAAGGTTTATGGTGATGTGTCTCAAAGTGGGAGATTGTTGAGATATGGAACCACATCTGGGGGTCATTCAACCAGTCGACTGCCTTGCTCGACCGGTCGAGTGGCCCACTCGACCAGTCGAGGACTGGTTCGACTCAAAGTCCAGCGAACTTCAGGTTTTGGGTTCTGAGGTGCTCGACCAGTCATGGCCCATGCTCGGCCGGTCGAGGGTCCGTTAGACCAGTCGAGGTTACACAGATTTATTTCCAGATCTTGCATAAACTGCGGATTTTTAACTTGGTTTTCATAGAGGTATGAAAGGGAAGTTGCCTGAACTATAAATAGGTGTCCCTAGGGCTTTTCTAAGGTATGAGAAATAATTTTAAGGTCTAGGCAAAGGGTTTTCTCTATTCTTCCAAGGGAGAGGTTAGTATATTGCCTTGTAATTTTTATTTTTCTTCATAGTGAAAGTTTGCATCCATAGTTTTTTACCCTTATTGGGGTTTTTCCACGTATATCTTATCTTGTGATTTGTTTGGAATCCTTTAATTCTATTTGTAGTCTATATTTCTTCTTGTTTATCATTTGTGGGTGAGACCGGAGATTAGATCTTAGTTCACTGCGTTGTTGGCGTACTGTGAAACACCCTCCGATGCCGAAGTCAGGCTAGGAATCTAGATCTTATAATATTAAGGGGTTCTGGGTGAGAGATTTTGGGTATCTTTCAAAGGTTATGGATACCTTTATTTATAGGAATAGAATGTAGGCGTTGTGAGGATTCTTTCCTCATAATTTGGAAGGGAATCCCCTCTGATCCGGGATGTGAGCAAAAATTTTATCTTAATCCCAAATATCTTGGGATTTGATCTTATCTTTTGAAGATCTTGAGAAAGATCTTCGGGCTGTTGGAGATATTACCGGACTGTTGGATCCGTGGATAGAATGTAATGGTCAACTGCTTCGTTGATTTATAACTGACCTATTATCGAGCTATATATGAGCCATTACCAAGCTATAGTCGAACTACGTTTCTCGATCCAGGGCTTGGTTGGCAATTGGTAATATGAGTGAGTTTCTAATTGCACTCTCTTGTTTGTTGTAGTTCGAATCACTGACACTTGTCACATTTCTGAATGAGTTTCCGTACATCGTGTTGGATAGTCGGCCAGTAATAACCCTGTCGAATTACCTTGTGTTCTAATGCTCGTCCTCCAGACTGGTTTCCGCCGATTCCTTCGTGGATCTCTCTTAGGACATATTCTACTTCTTAGCAGATCGGCATTCGCTTTAATTGAACATGGTCATTTAACACTATTGTAGAAAGTGCTGACCTATAGTCGTGCTATATCCGACTTATGGTTGGGTCGACATATAGTTGGGCCGACCTAACTTATGGGTCATCCTCTCCTCAGCAAGTAGTTCTCCCTTGGGATAGTCTTGGTTCAACGGTTCATGTTGGTTTGACATATCATGGGGGTAGCATGCTGACCTAACCTGATTGTAATTTGCCGACCTGTCATGGGGGTAGTATGCTGACCTAAACTGAGTGTAGTTTGCCAACCTGTCATGGGTGTAGTCTTCCGACCTAGTCTGTAGACCTGCTGTGGGTGTAGTCTGCCGACCTAGTCTGTAGACCTGCTGTGGGTGTAGTCTGCCGACCTAGTCTGCGGACCTATTGTGGGTGTTGTCTGCCGAACTGACCCGAGTGTAGTCTGCCGACATAGTCTCCCGACCTCTCTTCCTTGGCCATTGTGGAGCTTATTGGTCATGATAGGCACTAACAGATGTTCTGCAGAAATGTCCGAGTTGACCTCTTCTCTTTAGTCAATCTATTTTTACCCATAATAGTTTCAAAGGTAGGCATTTTGTTCTCACCATTACCAACTCTTGAGTTTTTATTCTGCCTTACTATTAACATCGTATGGTGACATGAACTGGTGAAACCGATGGAGTCGATGTCACACATACTATAAACTACGTAGGCTCCACAAAGCTTAGGGTCATGATACATCACACTAGACCCACAAAGCTTAGGGTCATGGTACATCACACTAGGCCCACAAAGCTTATTGGTGTTGTGATGTAGAGTGGGTCACGGACAGTTTCATGGTCAAGATGGATCAAAAGAGGCCCAATCGGAGGCGGAAGTGATGCAGACTGTCATAACTCAAAAACGGACGTATCTCGCAAACTGGAATAAGCTATCGGACTTACCATATACGATTTTGGGGTAGGACGAGCTAATTTAGCCACCAAACCCAGCATGGCCAGGATGCCCACGCTGAATTTGCGAAATATCATCAGATTGACGGTCAGAATCCCGTTTTATTTTTGCTTTTACTATTATTTGTTTTTGGTAAGTTTTAGTTTAGGTATGACTCTTCATCTGTTGGGCTTTAGGAGTTGCAACCAACATGAAAAGTTCTTAGAATAATTAGGAGAATATCATGGTTAGGCCAAATAGGACACTATTTTTGGCTGAAAACCATACACACTAGTAGACATCACGAAGGTCTATAAATATTAAGTTTACTATTTATAGTAACACCAATTTTCAAGTGTTTTAGTTGTAGTTTGATTTTGAAACTTCTCTCAATGCTTAATATCCCTATTTAAAGGGTTGTGAACTTGTTTATTTCATTCATCAATTAAATTGTAAATTTTATAGAATTTATTTCTATTTTCTTATTTTTTTTCTCGAGAAGTCTCTCCGAGCAATCTAGAGAAGCTTCATGGATTCAAAGACGGTGATTGACCTCATCATATTCATCCCTGGCATCATGTCGGTGGCTAACTAATGTATAAATTCTTTTAATTAAAATTTTCTTGATGTTTACAAAAAGCCTGCTCTTTAACATACTTTTATTTTTAGTTTTTAAATGTTTGCTGAGCTCGGCTGAAGTGTACAGAGCGCTTCTTTACTAAATTTGAGAACTCAGTATTTGTCCATATTGAGAACAGATCGTGATAATTGTGGTACACCCTTTTTTCTAATGCTGCTGACGACGAGCCCATGCGGCACGTGCACGGTGAACCAAATGGGCACTCTGAGCTCTGAGCCATTGGTCGTCAATGATTCTGTCATTGAATTGTTTATTTTTGCACTATTTATCAAATTTGTTTTAACCTCACCATTGCTTGTCGCTCATTATTGTCATTGGTTTTTGGACTACTAGCATTTCCCTATTAAAAGTACTAAATTGGGTTTAACCGATCTATGATGATGCATGCTGTGGAAAAGGAAGAGTTGACTTGAATTCAGCACTATCTCCCCACCATGAGTTACTCTTGACTCACCCTGACTCTGGCGAGCTGCAACTCAACTCTAGACTGATCGAGCCAATTAAAGTCTTCGAGTTTAAAAACCACATAGGTAGTAAATGAAAAAGTTGAGCGGTTAAAACCGGCACAGCAGTACCATATCGGGCTGTCAAGGTCCTTGCGTTGAAAAATGCCAGCCTCATTTGAAAATCAGGTTGGGCTCGGGCTGAGAAAATTCGGGTCCAATTAGGTTGGGTTGGAAATAATCATATATATTTGAGTCAGGTTTAGGTCGTCTAGGTTAAGGTGGAGTTTGGATGGGTAAAAAATAATGGAATTTTGGTAGGGCAACTTGGGTTGGATGTATTATGGGTTGACCCTCAGCCCAACGCAACCTGTCCGAGTTGCACTTCTGCTACAGTGGGATGGCTCTACCACATTTCGGCCCATCAAGCCCTACCGTATCAATTCCCGTTCGGTTTTGTTTTACCTCTGTTACAATGCTCGCGACTCCACGCAACTCACAATCTGGTGTGCGTGGCAACCACTGCGACACACATGTTCAGTAGGGCTGTCAATGGGTCTGGCCTGGGGTTGGCCTTGGCCTGAATTTGGAACTGTTTTGGGCCGAGCATCTGGCCAGGCCTATTCAAAACTTTGATTCTGGCAAGCCCGAGCCTGGCCCATTAACAGCCCTAATGCTCAGTGGTCCAATGATCCGAGGTGTATATGCTGTGGAATCAGAGGTCCATAATCAACCATCCATGTATTCTGTAGCATCCCATCGATGAAGGTTGAAAATTGCAGAGGGACAACAGCTCATATTCAGATGGGAGATCTGATTACTTTGATCGTAGAACCGATTATATATTGTTTGTTCCGCAGACATCCAAATCAGGGGCCATCGAGGTGCATAGCCCCACTGGGGTCCACACTCACTGATGCTCCAGTGGTGAGAACAGTCCATGCTCCACTGGGGTCCACACGGACTGGGTACTGACATTGCCAGTATCAACGTGGCTGCTGGACAGTCACTGTTGGCCCAACAAGTATGTATGTGCTTTATCCAGGCCGTCCATCCATTTTGGATAATTATTTTATCACATGAGCCCAAAACTGAGGTGGATCCAAATTCTGGTGGACCACACCACATGAAACAGTGGTGATTGAATGCCCATCATAAAAAAAAGTTCCTAAGGCTTATAATGATTATTTTTCATATAACCTATTATTGATAAAAATATACTGACTAGATGTACAAACTCAAAGACTATGAAATGCTTGAGGGCAAAAAAATAACCTCGGCTTCGGGTACCAACTTCGACCTTGGAGGTTGGTCTTGGATAACGACCTTGGACTTAGGTACCAACCTCAGTTTTGGCCTCCAGTACCAACCTCAGACTTGGATATCGATCATTACCTTGGAATACAAATACCCTTATAATATATTAAGATAAGATTATCCTTCGAGATATTTGCCAATGATCTCAAGAAATCAACCACGACATGTCTGGAAAAAGATCTCTTCCGTAATACGCAATCATCATCCAAGAGGCATTGCCATATATGTCTATGAGACCAAAGCCTATAAATAAAGGTCACATCTACAGTAAAAGGTAAGAAAAATATTACGATTCTATTATGCCTATTGTAAGTTTATATCATGATTTATGCATCGGAGAGTTCTCGGCCTTAACCGGCGCCCCCAATGTCTTTTCTTGTTTTCAAATAAATCACAGGTATTCTGGCTAACATGAGGTGAGGTAGGATCAACAAGATTTATGCATCAACAGTTGGCACCGTCTATGGGAATGACATCAAAGTCGTTTCCATCTTATCAAGGTTCCATAATACCAAAAGTAAGAAAGAGAGCTCTTGTTGTCATTGTTACAACTGCTCCTGCGCCAGCAGAACAATCTATAAACCAAGGAGATCCACCTTCCCAACTCTAGGTTGAATCTACCCCCGCGAGCCTTGTGCAAAGGTCACATAATTGAGGAGTTCGTCTCGTCTCTCTGAAACATTAAGTTGAAGACTTGACTAGTAATATTAACTAGATAAATCAGATCTTGGAGAAACAAAACCCACTTCCCAACCAATGGATAGATGCACGGCCAGCAACTGACTTCTCTACACCACCTCAAGCATCGGTCGACTCATAGAGAACCAAGTAATATCCTTGATCGCCCAGCCATGTGCCCTCCCAGTCATCCGGAACTGTTACACTTGTCAACTCCGACTTGCGTTACATGTTGGAGAAGAAGAGGTATGAAAAAGCTCTCGAGACAGTATCAAGAATGAGGGCCCCTGGAAGGTAGAATGTTCACAACCCTAAGTGTAGGGTCACGATGTTGTAATAACTTATGAGAACGAGGTCGAATCCACAAGAACTAAACTTGTATGTATTCTGAAAAGAACGAGAACTAGAACTAGAAGAAGATCTAAATCTAAATTCTAGAATAAAAGAGAGTAATTGTGAATAATGTTTTAAACTATCAATTAAATGTGGGAACTAGGGTGCCAAGGATCCACTTGTAGCTATTAAGATGATACCTTGCTTGATTTAATAAACATAATTGAAATTGGAGTCATATCCTATCCAATTCGAAGATAAAGCAATTTAAATCAAATCTGAACTTTTCATTAACCTAATTCTCAATGGAGGAGAATTGTGAAGATTGGAACAGATTTCATCACCCTACCATGCCCAGGAGATGATGGTGAACAATGAGATTTACCAATCCCACTATCTTAAAATAGGAAAAGAAGATATTCAAAGCTATCATAACATCTATTGTAATTTGAGTCACAATAAATCATAGAAAACTGAAAAATATTCCTTTAATATCAAACTAAAAATCAATGAAGTTTAATAAGAATAAGAATCAAAGAAAAATAAGCATCCCAACAGACTATAAGCTTCACCTCTTAGCCTTAGCTAAAAGGTTTATGCAACCATAGACATGATTGAAACCAAATCTTTTAAACAAAGCATGAAAAATAAACTACAGAAGAAGTTGCTCTATGAAATTACAGTTTAGACCGCTCTAGTAGAAGTATGGAATATGTCAAGGTGTCCTAGAGGGGGGGTGAATATGACTTTATAAATTTTATGCTAATTTAAAATCATAATTCCTCAATCTTGATCTAATATACAATTAATCAAGATGTAACAAACTTAACTCTACAGGTTTCCAAGCCAATTAGAGGATCCAAACAATAGACTACTTAGATTGAACAATTTAAGCAATTAGTCTATGTAGAATGTATGAGTGTGTGGGATGTGATTCCTATTAGTTCTAACCATTCATATGCTTCATTTTAAGTATTTAAGATAAGCATAATCAAATGAGTACACAAATAGTAATCCCAAACACGATCATATATAATGGCTCGGCTATGTGCCTACTCTACTCCCAACATGCGCACTCAAACCTTGAGTGTACCGAATTTCACTAATGGAGGCTTTAAATCAGGTTTACCTCAAACCATTACAACCTACATAAGGTTGACTCTAAGACCTACACAAGGTTCCTAAGGAAGCCTACAGAAGGCATCCACACATGCCTACACAAGGCAATCAGTGCCTACATAAGGCATTCAAATGTGTCTACACAAGGAAAACAAACATGCCTACACAAGGCAAACAAACTTTCCTACAAAAGGCACAACATGTCCTACACAAGGACTTTATATGTATTCTCCCGTCAAAGGCATGTAAAAGGTCTTGATAATATGTAACACACAACCTGAGGAATTAATCCTACACAAAGAAGGATCCTCAGGGTCTGTGGACTCTTAGACTTTACTCGAAAGTAGGTGAGCCCCGTTTAACACATAATGAAGACGATCTCCCTTGATGACGGAGATTCTTCTGCTCCCTTGACCGCAACACTTAAAGATGCTCTACTATAAGTAGCAGGGGTTGGGTCAAGGTGTTTGGTGGAATCTACTCTATTAATTGTGAATCTTTAAAGAGAGAGTAATTCCAGGGTTTGTGCATTTAAGATATTCCAGCTTAATGATTTTCCATTAAGAGGTTGTTGGAAAATCCTTGAATGGTGAAGTTCATTCTCCAATCCAATCTATTAAGTATTCAATGAATAAGAAGGGTTGGGGAATGAACTTCCATGAGAAGAAGGTTAATGACGGTAGGTAAGAAGTTATCCCCTTGGAACTCTCTCTTTTTCTCAATACATTATTAGAATCGAGCTTCTGTTTATAAAGGCAAAAAGTTCAATGGTAATATAATTGTCAGAATCTGACTGCGTTCGATGTCATCGAACCTATTTCGATGTCATCAAAGTTTGAATCTCAATGTCATCGAATCTAGTTTGATTCCTCGAATTTATGTGTGATTTATCTTCAAACCTTGCTGGACATTTTTAGGACCATATTCGATGTCATAGAACCTGGCTCTATGTCATCGAGATTTGAATCTCGATGTCTTCGAACCTAGTTCGATTCCTCGAACTTTTGAAGCATTTTTCCTTGGAAGCTTGCTGGACATTTTCTTATCCTCTTTCGATGTCATCGAAGTTTAAATTCTGATGACATCGAGTCTAGTTCGATTCCTTGAACTTTTCAAGAAATTTTCCTTGAAAACTCGCTGGACATTTTCTTGTCCTCTTTAGATGTCATCGAATTTTGAATTCTGATGACATTAAGTCTAGTTCGATTCCTTAAACTTTTTAGGGAATTTTCCTTGAAAGCTTACTGGACAAAATTCTACTTTCTCCAATGTCATCGAATCACTATTGATGTCATCGAATATCCATGTTCGATGAATCGAATTTTCCATCCATATATTCATTTGGTTGCTGGATATATGGGAGTCACTTTTTGATGTCATCATGACATGTTTGATGTCATCGAACACAAGTGTTTGATGTCATCGAAACTAGCTTGATGACTTGAAGTGACATGTAGTGAACTTTAGAAAGTTTTACCTATTTGAACTAAGTCTTTAAACATTTAAATTCCTTTGTTGTTCTACGATTTCTAAATGGAATTATATACTTGATGTGAGGTTTAATTTACCTTTGATGTTCTTGAATCACACATCTAGTTGTGGTAGCATCTTATATTGTCTTCACTTGGGGCTCGCTTGACTTACCGACTCAACCGTCACGCTAATTGACAAACAAAGACTGTAAGGCCCATATCTTAGACCGTACCGTTCCGTATGCTCATACGGTCCTCCCGATCGAATTTCGGCTACTCACGACCTGTAACTAACGTTTGGACGCGATCCTAAGCCAAGTCCTGCATATCTGAGTCGACTCGACCCAAGACTTGTACCAGTGTGACCACACCGTCGCCGCAGTTCCGATGTTATGTCTCGCGCGCCGAGGCGATACCCTGGCCAGGAGATGTGGGCCCGCGTTCAGTTTGAGGAAAACGCCGCACGTTGCAAACCCCAAGAAAAATGTCACGTCAAATATCAAGTACACACCCCATCACTCTCATCACTCACACCCATCCTCAAGTACAGCTACCCTCCCCAAAGTCAACTCTCCCCATCACCCATCACTCTCTCACCCATCTCTCTCTCTCTCTCTCTCTCTCTCTCTCTCTCTTTAATCACATCTCCCATCTCTCTCATCTCTCTTACCTTTCATTTCTCCTAAGCAACTCACATCCCAACCTCCATGCGAGAGAGTTTGGTGTGGCCCACCTTCCTATGTCCCATCCCCACCATCCAAAGCCTATCTCAACCGTTAAAAAATCCCTTTAGAGCTCTAGAGGCTATAGGAGAAAGAAGGAAGAGGAGATCTTGAGGTGGGTGCTTCTCTCTCTCTCCTTCTCCTTTTCATTTGTTTTGTGTGTGAAGATGTGATTGTATGGCCCACTTAATGAGTTGTGAGATATCCAAACCGTTCATTAAATGGACCTCACTTTAATATGTGTATTATCCACATCAACCAACCATTTGGGTGGCTCACTTGGACAGCATGTTCGTAGGTGGGGCCCACCTTAAATGTATGTTTTAAGTAACCGTCCAGCGTCTAGGGACACTGGACGTTGCAACTGTGAAGTGTGTGTTGACAGTGGGTGTACTAACATAAAAAAAAGGAGGTTTTGGGTGGGCCACTCATGCAGGCCCCACCTTGATATATGTTTACAATCCAAACTGTCCATTCTCTTCCCCAGCTCATTTTAGGTGTTGATCCAAAAAATGGAGCCAATCTGACTTTCTGGCGGGCTATAACATGGAAAACGGTGGTTTTCGTCATTAAAATATACTCTGATGTTTCTGTACCTCAAAATATATCAAATATTGGGCTTGTTTGGCTTGTCTTGAGCCTTAATGACCAATGGTTGGGTCGAATTCCCCTGATGCGGACCCTACACACGAAAAACCTCAGAAAAATATGTTTTCAAAAAAATAAAATAAAAATATAAGGGCAGCAGCAGCGCCAGGATGCGCAGGTGTCCTGCGCTGGACATGAACGGGCAGGGATGTGGGTCCCTGCCGTGGGCCCCACCGTGATGTGTGTTGTGTCATCAACACCGTGCATTTGGGTAAGTCCCTTAAGGCAGTGGGCCACCCCGAAAATCAGCCATATACGTGGCTCAGACGGCCCACATCATAGGAAACAGCGGGATTGAATGTCAGCCATTAAAACCCTGTTTGGGCATTATAGAAGTTTTGGATTAATATGAAATTTGTTTCTCCTTTTCATCTAGGCCCGTGTGATCCTATTAACGAGTTAGATTGCAAATAGACACTGCGGTGGGCCCCACGTGGAACCCACCATGAATTATGTGTTTTATTCACACCGTCCACGGCGATGGATGGTGGAGCCTACATTGATGTATGTGTTTTATTTACACTGTCCACAGCTATGGACGGTGGAACCCCATCTTGACCTATGTCTTTTATTTGCACCGTCCACCCCTGAACGGTGGGACCCACCCTTGTGCATGTGCTTCACTCACATTGTCCCTTGTTTGGACAAGATCATCACCTGGACACTAACACTCTCTCCCACACACACACACACGTATATATATATATATATATATATATATATATATATATATATATATATATATATATATTTGATATATATTATTATATAATATAATATTTTACATTAAAATAATATATGTGCTATGGTGGGCCACTCCCATATGAGACCTACCTTTAGCGCATGTAAGAGATGCTTGCACCATCTAGATCCATCTGAACGATGCCATGAAGGAATGGTAGATGTACATGGACGGTGGGCCACTGTAGTGTTGGTATTAAATCCACACCGTCCAGTGGGATACCACCAGTCGTTCATCTAGGACCCACGGCTAATGTACGTGACTCATCCAAACCGTCCATCCTTTTGGCAAGCTCGTTTTAACGTATGAGATAAAGAATGGAGTTGATCTACATTCCAGGTGGGCCACATTCTTAGAATCGGTGTACAGAAATGTCCACAATTGGACCTTTCCCATTACCTTAGTTACATTGATGGTCATGTGCTCTCCATACTGTGGCAACCACAGGAAGAAATGAGGGATGCCATGGGTTGCTAGGCATCACCATGTTGTATGGGTTTCATCCTCGTTGTTCATAGGAGGGTCCCATTTGGGACCACCATGACCTATAGGCTTTCACCAATACCGTCCATCTATTTCTCAGAATCTGGTGGGCCACAATTTGTGTTTGGCTGCACTAAAGAAATGAGGTAGATCTAAATTTTAATTGGATTCTACCACAGGGGATAGCGTTGATGATTGAACGTCCATTAATGAAAAATCTTCCAAACTCATTGTCATCGTGTCATTTGACCACATCGTGGGGCCCATTGTAGGCCCTGTCTTGACGTAGAAGTAGTATATTCACTTAGTCCGTACGTGGGCCCTACTGAGATGCATGTGCCACACTGGGATTCATGTGCTTAAACCATGTTGCCTGTCCATTTTTAGGGCCTAATGGTCTAAAATCTTACACCGTTCAGGGGTCCATCGGCCCTCGACACATTCAGACCTGCTAGGCCTTAGGGACATGATACCATCTGAGAGGCTCACCTTTATGTATTTTGTGGCCCATCCATCAGGCTCACTTTGATATACTTGTGGCCCACCGTGTGGACACCACCATGATGTATTTATTTCATCCACACCATCCAGATTATGCTAGACGGTGCTGGACAATGTTTGGACAGAGTGTCCAATGTTTGGATAGTGCTGATTTACATAGAAAATGTTTAGACGGTGTCATAGGCTCCATCGTGATGTATTTGTTATCCACGTCGTCCATCATATGCAATGCGGCGTAGCTTGATATATGTATTTTATGTTTACACTGTCCATCGTTGGACGGTGTCATGTGGGGCCTACCATTGATGCATGTATTATATCTCCATCATTCGTCCCTTGGACGTGTGGCCTACCTTGAGGTACGTGTTGTATTCAAACCATCTAGCCATCTAGGTGACCCAGATCATCCAGATCATGGGGCCTACCTTGATATGTATATGGCCCATTTGATGATGCCCGACGAAATGTAATTAGGGCCCAGGCATGAGGCCCATTGAGATGTATTTGCAGCCCATATATGAGGTCAAATGTGAGGTACATATGGCCCTTTAGTGTGGCCCATTGATATGGCCTGCTTGTTGTATATTAGGCCCATTGGTGTGGCTCATTGATGCGGCCTGCTTGTTGTATATTAGGCCCATTAGTGTGTCCCATTAATGCGGCCCGCTTGTTGTATATGAAGCCCATTGGTGTGGACCATTGATGCAACCCACTTGATGTATATGAGGCCCATTGGTGCGACCCATTGTGATGTGTATTAGGCCGGTGTGAGTCCCCCATTGTGATACATATTAGGCACATTGTGATGTATTCGGGGCCCATGGTTGAGCCCCAATGCGATGTATGTATGTCCCATTACGTTGTGTATGAATCCCTTGTATGGGCCACTCCTTGGGAGCAATGTTAATTAAATGTCCACATTGATGGCAAATGATGGTTGAATGTCCTCATTTTGACTTCCCTTAGGCCCTTGGTTAGGCTGATTGCTGATTAGCGATTGAGGCCAATTATCATGACCAATTGTCGATTCCGATTGTCATAGCCGATTGCCTATTAGCGATCGAGGCCGATTATCGTGGCTGATTGTCGATTCTAATTATCGATCGATTCCGATTGTTGTGGCTGATTGTCGATTCCGATTATCGATTGAGACCGATTATCATGGCCGATTGTCAATTCTAATTGTCGTAGCCGATTGCTGATTCCGATTGTCGAGGCCCAATGTGATGTATATACGGCCCGTATTTGAGGTCCATTGTGATGTGTATTCAGCCCGTGTTTAAGGCCCAATGTGATGTATATGGGGCCTATGTGATGAGGCCCATTGTAATGCATTTGAGGGCCAGGCGATGGAGCCCATTGTGATGTATGTTAGGCCCATGTGAAAGGCCCATCATGATGTGTATTAAGCTCTTAAGTGAGGCCCTTGGTGTTGTATATTTGGCCCTTGTGTGAGGTCATGGGTCCACTGTATGTTAGGCTCTATATGGGCCATTCCTTAGGAGCAATGTTGGTTGAATGTCCACATTGTCGAGGTCGATTGTCGATGATGGTGATTCATATCGATTATGAGTATGTGACAGTATAGCATATGATACATGCCCATACGCATCATCTGCATGTTTATTATGAGATATGATTGACCATTGCATATGCCATAGTATTGGTTGATATGAGACTCCCTGATAGGCAGAGATTATCTCACGGTATGTGAAGGATTGATACATGATTAAATTGTATGACTCATGTATCTTACATTGTGTGTTGTTATTATTGTATGCCCTAGCGACATTAGGGTCGTAGCCTCCACAGGCATATCGTGGATGACTAGATGGGACACCGAAAATGTTTGGTTCTAGCATACAGGCGTCATAGATGTCTTTGGGTGAAAATCTCTAAACCTCGATGGCCCGGAGACGCCCCAACGTCGAGACCGAGTGGATATATATGAGTGCATGAGGGTCATATACCAGTAGGCCGCGTCTTCCACTATGTCGTGGTCGGTTGGAAAGGGGTGTGACCTTACCCACCTGAGTGAGGGGACAATGTCTAGGTTAAGTTTGACTATCTTGAGGAATGGGTCCGCTATCGACGAGCCGGGCCCGATATTGGCAGGCGGATAGTGAGGTCTCTTCCACTTACCCAGTTGTGTGCTCGGATAAGGGAGGCAAGATGACGTAGAGTGTAATAGACCCCTGTGATGATCCCAAAGAGAAACTGTATTGATATGTGGAATTATCAAGTAGGAGTTGCATATTCATTCCTTCATTCATTCACTATCCACTCAGGTTGGTGGTGCATAACTAATTATTGTGTATCTTCTTAATGACTATGATTTCGATTGGGCATATGACTAATCTGAGATCAGGAGTCTACTACATTGAGTCTGGCTATCCAAATTTAGGTATGAGACTGGTTTGGATTAGAGTCCTTTGTGATAGACCCCATAGCCTGTGATACTACGTACTATCATCCCGACTTCACTCCAACTTGGTCATTTCATTCGCACCGCATATTGCATTGTATCATCAGCATCCGATATTTGACTTACTATCTCTACATTACATAGTTGATGTACATTACTTCATCAGTATATGATATTATTTTATTATATTTCTGCATCGTATAGCCTGAACAAGGCTGATGGTATTTATGGGTCTATTACTATGTTTTCGCATTACTCTGATATCGTATGATTCATGATCTTGTTTATTTTTGCTTACTCTGATATTGTATGATTATGGTATTGTATTAAATACTTGGCACTTATCTTATGCATAATAGATGCGTGCAAGTGACATTAGGTTGTAGTAGCATTGAGCTTGGAGCATGCAGCGGACCTCTGGAGCTTTAATTTTTGATATATGTATTTTCCCTTTCAGCATTGTATTCAAATGATTATATTAGTGAAAATGTGATGATGATGTTGCCTTAATGTTTGGGTGTACTTGTGGTTATGCTTATTATGAGATAAATGTATAAAAAAAATTCCTCCTTGTAAGATCCTAGGATCGAAATATGGTATAAGGACGCTAGGAGTAGAGAATGGGGTACTATAGAGGCTGTCGGCACCGGATTCGATGATCGAGATTCCTGTGAATCCGATCTCTAAGTTTGAGGCGTGACAAAGATACTTTCACTCCACCCTTGTGTATGCTTTTTGAGACCTTTTCAAACTCTAGAAGATGCTTTGAAGCATGCTAGGGAGTCCTATATATAGTTGTGAAACTTCAACTTTCGCACTAAGTTGAAAAAATCTATAAACCACCTCAAATTTACGTACTCTACACAGTTTTCCAAAATATGTTCAGAGTTTAAATCGTCTCAAATTTAACACTCTACGCTGTTTTTAAAAAGATACTCGGAATTTTAGAATATGCTTTTCAGGACAAATTCAGGAATATATTTGTTTTCAAGACAATTTTAAGATTCTGTTTCTTCACTTCAAATATTTGATTCTCTTCATTCCTGGCTTGGTTTTCTTAGATCTTTAGCATGTGAATTCTTCATTAATGACTTCTAAATCTCCAAATCTTCATTTAGTAATCTTTTGAACATAAATCTTCCTTTTGGCATCAATTTCACCATAAGCTCTCGAAATCACTTCACACATGAAAACATGCATAATTAAATCAATTAAGCACCATCATGTTTATAGAACCTAGGTATACATAGGGAGAAATATGTAATATTTCACACTCAACACACCCCTCAACTAGCATTTTTCTAGTCTTGAATAAAACATGCGTGAGGTAATTCTCAATTCTTAATGTTCAAACCCTTTTAAGAAATCAAACCTTTGTGCAATAAAGTATAGATGAATATAATTAAGACGAGAAAATAGGATTTTGAAAACCTAGAGCTAAATCATATAAAAAATCCATCAAATAGATTCTTTATCAATTAAATTAGAGCATAAGTTCATATATCAAGTTTTTCTAACGTGCTTAGTGAATTCCAGCTTACTTTTTACAAAAATATACAATCATTACATTATTAGCCATGATCATCACCTCAAGATTAATTGAATAATCAACTACTGATTCCAAACTTATCCCATTTTCCTTTTTTTCAGTTTTTAATTTTATATCGACGGTCTTTTTTTATTTATTCATTCTTTTCAGACTTTCCATTCTTTTTCATTTTTTTACAGTCTTTTCATCATATATGACCTTTTTTTGTTGATCTCATTATTTTTTAACTGGTTCTTTTCATCTTTTAAGGTAGATAAAATTCTCCAGACTTAATTCACTATCATCTATCAATGCTTCACATACAACAATCAGAAATTCTAGCATAATTCACAGAAAGCAACTTGAACATGTCTTGTGACTTACATTAACATTATATTCAAACTTCATCTTAATCAATTGAGTGCAAGAACTATAGGTGATAGACTACTTAGGTGATCAAACTCCAACAATTTAAATTCAATCTCAATCTTATCATCATAACCACAAGACATTTTTTACATACATAATTTATCATTTTCCAAACAGATTTCAACTTCAAACATTAAAAATTTCAAAAAGTAAATTGTTCAGAACTAAGAAAACACTGATTATTTACCTAATCCAGACCTCCAACCTAAAATCTACATTGTCCTCAATGTAAAAATAAAATAAAATATAAGCATGCAATGCATATGAGACAACGAAAAGAAATGAGAAGTGATGGAAAGGTAGTACCTAAAAAAAGGGGATTGAAGTTTTTCCAAGGTTCTCAATATGAAGATGGGTTAGCACAAAGACTCAAATAAACTGAAAGAAAACTATTTTAATCATAAATCCTACGAAAGAAATAAAAGCTAACTACACCTCCATCAAAGTAGGAGATCAATCCTGGTACATAGGATTAGTCAGAGGAATGAACATGTCCTCTGAGTCAAATTTCTTAACAAATGGCTTTAAACGATGTCCGTTCACTTTAAAAAATATGGCCATTCGTTGGATTCTTTTTCTCAATGGCCCTATGTGGATAGATATTAGTAACAGTGAAAGGGTCGACCCATCGAAATCGGAGTTTACCCAGAAAAAAGTGTAACTGAGAATTGTACAGAAGGACTTTTTGACCAGTTAAGAATGATTTCCGCAAGATGTTCCTATCATGGAACACCTTCATCATATCCTTATAAATTCTCGAGTTCTCATCTGCGTCGTTTCGGATTTTCTCAAGTTCATTCAACTGTAGTTTGCGTAGTGAACCAATGTTGTCCAAATTAAAGTTCAGATTTTTGATAACCTAGTAAGATTTATGTTCTAACTCCAAAGGTAAGTGGTAAGCTTTCCCATAGATGAGTCTAAAGGGAGACATTCCAATGAGGGTCTTAAAAACTGTATGGTATGCCCATAAAGCATCAGTCAAACGGATTGACCAATCCTTATGGTCAGGGTAAACCGTTTTCTCCAGAATGTGCTTAATTGCCCTGTTAGAAATCTTAGTTTACCCACTTGTCAACAAGTGGTATGGAGTGCTCACCTTATGAAAGATGTCATATTTCTTCATTAAGTTTTCAAATGGCCTATTACAGAAGTGTGAACCTCCATCACTAATCATGGCCCAAGAAGTTCCAAACCGGGAAAGGATATTTTCTTTTAAAAATCGAATGACCATACGATGGTCATTGTTCTGGCATGGGATCGCTTCGACCCAATTAGTGACATAGTCTACTACTAGCAAATTGTACAAATTTCCAAAGGATTGGGGGAATAGCCCCATGAAATTAATGCCCCAGCAATCAAACGCTTCAATGATAAGAATGGGGTTCAGAGGCATCATATTTCGACGAGACAATACACCTAATTTCTAATAACGCTCACAAGCTTTGCAAAACTCACGAGTGTCCTTGAACATAGTGGGCCAGTAAAAGTTACACTGCAAAATTTTGACCACAGTCTTTTTAGCAAAAAAGTGGCCATCACAAGCCTACGAATGAAAGAAGGAGATGAAACTCTGATGTTCATTGTCTGGCACACATCTCCTTAGATTTTGGTCTCGATAATATTTAAACAAATAAGGATCATCCCAAAAAACTTACATACCTCGTTGAAGAATTTTTTTTCTTATCTTGCGCTGTCTAATATGTTGGCGTGAAACCCATAGCAAGATAATTTTTAGTGTCGGCAAACCAAGGTAGTTGGGAGAGTTTAAATAATTGTTCGACAAGGAACATATCGTTTATCACTGTCAGCTCAACGAAATCAGGGAGGTCAAGTCAAGAAAGGTAGTCGGCCAATACGTTTTCTACTCCTTTTTTGTCTCATATTTCAATATCAAATTATTGGAGTAAGAATATCTATCTTATCAGGCGGGGCTTGGCATCTGTCTTAGAAAGAAGATACTTTAGCGCCTCATGGTCCATTTAGATGGTGATCTTAGATCCGATCGAGTGGGACCTAAATTTGTCCAAAGTGAACACTATAGCTAAGAGTTCCTTCTCCGTTATAGAGTAGTTCACTTGGGCAGAATTTAAAGTTCTACTTGCATAGTGAATAACGTAGGGCATTTTTTCTTTTCTTTAGCCTAACACCACCCCAATAATATAGTCAAATGCATCGTACATAATCTCAAAAAGGATGCTCCAATCCGGTGGTTACATGATAGGTGCGATAGTTAACATACCCTTGATCTTAGTGAAAGCTTCTTAGCATTGTTTAGTCCACTCGTATGGTACATCCTTTTGAAGTAAATTTTATAAAGGACGAGAGAGATGACTAAAGTCTTTTATGAATTGTCTATAGAATCCAGTATGTCTTAAGAAGGATTGCAGGTCACGCATCCTCTTGGGTGGAGGTAGGTTAGAGATAAAATCATTTTTTTTCCTTTTCTACCTTAATTCCCTTAGATAAAATTATGTGTCCAAGAAAAATTCTCTTGGGAACCATGAAATGATATTTCTCCCAATTCAAAACCAAAGTCTTTTCTTCACATCTCTTCATCACACATTTAAGATTTTCAAAACACTTGTTGAAGGATGGACCAAAGGCAGAGAAGTCATTCATGAAGACCTCTAAATATTACCCCACCATGCCAGAAAAAATACTCAACATGCATCGCTGAAAAGTGGCGAGGGTCATATATAGTCCGAATGACATCCTTCTGTAAACAAAGGTGTCAAAGGGACATATGAATGTTGTCTTTTCTTGATCTTAAAGGAAGCAATAATAAGAGTGAATGGCTAGCCTTTCCAAAATTTGATCAATGAAGGGTTAAGAAAAGTGGTCCTTGTGACGGTATTCAACTTCCTATAGTCAATGCATATTCTCCAACCAGTAGTAACTCTAGTTAGTACGAGTTCATTGTCAGCATTGGCTACAATGGTGATTTCAGACTTCTTAGGAACCACCTGAGTTGGACTCACCCATTGACCGTCGGATATAGGGTATATAATACCAACATCCAGTAACTTAATTACCTTAGCCTTAACCACTTCTTTCATATTTGGATTGAGTCGACGTTACGGTTGTTGGGAGGTTTTCACATTATCCTTAAGATGGATGCAGTGAATACAAATCAAATGGTCAATTCCCTTGAGGTCTACAATCGACCATCCAAGAGCTCCTTTTTGTTCAATAAGAGTAGAACTGAGAACTCTCTTGTTCTTTCTTAAGGTGAGAAGAGATCACCATTGGGTATGTCTCATCTTGACTTAAATAGACATATTTAAGATTGGCGGATAAAGGTTTTAGGTTAAGCTTCAGAGTTTTGAGGTTAGAAGGTAGAAGCACTACATCAGTTTGAGGTAATTTTTCAAATTATGGCCTCCACTGGTTAACTTCAAGTATCGGCATAGCATCAAGCAAGGCATCCATCTCTCTAATCATGATATCATCTAAATCAGGAGAGTGGGCCAAGCATGTCTCTAGAGTGTCAGAGTATAGAGTTAGGAGTGCTCTATCTTTCATGAAAGAATCGATTATGTTAATGTCGTGGGTATCATCATCATCCTCTGAATGTTTGTTCATATTGAAAAAGATGTTAAGCTCCAATTTTATAGTTTCAAAAGATCATTTCATAATTTCATTCCTACAATTAAGGATAGCATTTGATGTAGCAAGGAATGGGTGTCCAAGAATGATGGGTATTTGAGTGCTCACATCTATGATGGATTCAGTATCCAAGACAATAAAATCTACTGGATAGTAGAATTTATCAACTTGGACCAACACATCCTCAATTATCCCTCTTGGTACACGAATTGAGCAATCGACAAGTTGTAATATAGTCTGGGTAGGTTTTAATTCACTTAGACCCAATTATTCATAAACCGAGTAAGGGATCAGATTTACACTCGCCCCTAAGTCAAGAATTTCGTACTTAATCTTGTGGTTCCCAATTACACAAGTGATGGTTGGGCTATGGGGATCTTTGTATTTTTATGGCATATCTTACTTGAGGATAACACTCACTTTTTCTGTCAAAACGATTTTCTTTTGTATGTTTTGATGTCTTTTGGTCGTACATAAATCTTTCAAAAATTTGGCATATGAAGGGATTTGTTTAACTACGTCTAGTAGAGAGATGTTGACCTTCACTTGCTTAAGCACCTCTACAATATCTTGAGAGTTAGAGAGAGGTTTTGGTCCAATCAACTGTTAAGGGAATGATACAATCGACTGACTTTGAGGTTTCGGTTCTAACCCATGTGGAGCATTACTAGGTCTATCATTCTCATCTATTTTTGAGTCCTTAGGCTTTTCAGCTCTCACCAGAATAGATTTGACAATTTTCTTCCAACTCCTGAGAGTGGTGATAGACTTAGCCTGCTCCGTCTATTTTGAAGAGCTTGGGTCATTGATTTCATATTGCTGTTTTGGATTGGGGAGAGGTTGAGCTGGAAGGATCCATTTCTCCCCAATTGAATTTTTCGTTTCAAGCCCTTGTATGGCCTTTGTAAGGTCTTGAAAGGCTTACAGCATATCCTGATTAAAAAGCTCTTAGTTTTGTATATGTTTTAAGACCAGATCCTTTTAAGGTTTCCTTTGATTCAGAAATTAGTTAAGGATCCCTTGAGGAGTAGCCGTTTATTTATTCCTTCAACTGAAGTTTGGATGGTTCCTCCAGCTTGAGTTATATGTATTTGAGGTGGGTCCACTGAAAGGTTTTTAGTAGTTATTTATGTCATTTGATTGCTCATTCAATATCTCTTGAAAAATAGGAATTGTTAGGAAATTCTCAATTGTATGTGTGTTACAAGCACAAATACCACAAACAACTTCCGTAGTCATTTCGGGTTCTACCTTCTTAAGTTCCATAGCTTTAACTTTTCTTATAAGTTTGGTCACTCTTGCATTTATATTATCTTCCTCTTTTAAAACATAAATTTCTCCCCTTTCCTTTGATCGAGTAGGCTTAGAAGTGGTAATTCTTAAAGAGGTATCCCATGATTGCGCGTTTTTAGCAAATTTATTAAAATAATCTCATGCATCATCGACTTCCTTATTCATGAATTCCCCATTGTACATCATCTCCACAAATTGACGCAGGGGTGAGGTCAATCCCTCATAGAAAATGCTTGATATATGCCATGTTACATTCCTTGAGACCAATAATCTCATGCATCATCTTAAGGAATGCTTGAATTCCCCATTGTACATCATCTCCACAATTCCAATCTGTGTCCTCAGACATGTTTGGGAAGTGTAATGTACATATGATTTCATCGAACTCTTTCATATGCAAGTATGGACTTTCAGATTCTAGTCCATGAAACTTAGGGAAGAGTTGAATTACCCCTGGTTTAATATCCACAATTCCTGCATTCAATGGAAATATCATGCAGGAAGGTGTACTCATCCCTGCCAGTTGTAAATAATCTCGTAGAGTATGAGGTGGGGGTGCATTATCCACCTCATTTTCATTTTGAAATGAGAGGATTCCAAGTGGTGTCTAATTCTTTGATGGATAGGCAACCCTTTGACTAATCCTCCTTCACTCAAGAGACATTGAGTGTTTTCACAAACCCATTTGGGCATGAAACACGCACAACCCTCAAGCACCAAACAACTAAAACCTAGAAGAAAGAAAACTAAAGAAAATAAGAAATTTAGAAAAGAAAGAGAGAATTGGAAAGAGGTTACCGAATTAGAATTTCTATGTTAAGATCCTACAAAACAGAAAACAAATGTTAGTTTATAAAAACAATTTTAAAAAAAAATCATAACCTAAAAAAACCAAAATTTAACCCTAATCGTAACCTTATTCTAATACTAATTAATTCTAGAAAAACGTATCCGTAATCCCCAACAACAGTGTCAAAAACTTGTTCACAACCCCAAGTGTAGGGTTATGATGTAGTAATAACTCATGAGCACAAGGTCGAATCCACAGGGATTAAACTTGTACGTATTCTGAAAAGAACTAGAAAACTTGCTGAAATAATAAATAAATCAGGAAATAAACTCTCCCTTGTATTGATAAATTAAATCAAACTTAGTTTGTAAGACAACTTACACCAAAAACAAAGTTTAGGTAGAACAACCTTATTTCATGAACAGTCGTAAGGATCAAGATCTTAAACCAAAGCAAGATCCAATAGAGCTATCTATTACAAGCATTTACCGCATTTGCATAATTAAAATTACTATCATTCTCCATATATGCAAAAAGTAAACATTCACCACAAATACCAAGAATTATAGTGGTTCAGTGTGTATACTAATTATTCTCAAACAACCACACCTACTCCACTCCCAATAATCACAAACCACGTGATATTAACTTTCACTATAAATAAGGTTTTCATAGGGTCACCTTAAAACCTAATAGAATTGTGATTTTAAAAGGCTTATCATAAACAAAAACCCCACACTAAGATTTTTTTCCTATCTCAGTCAAAAACAACACGAAATTTTCTGGCTATCTCAAAGAAACCAAAATATAAATAATAATACTGTACTTATCTTCTCCTCGAAGACATATCTCTTGATGTAGCCTATAGAACCGCTTCTCTTAAAGTACAATGTTCAATGTCCAGTCACATAAACAAGGGTTCTAGGTTCTAGATTGATTTTAAATTAATTCAAACCAAAGGCTACTTATTTGAATTCCTCAAAATCTCAAAGAAGATCAATTACTCTCGTTAAAGAATAAGATTCATGAAAAGAGATTAAGGAATTAAAATAAAAAGCTATTTAAACAAAATATTAAAATACCATACAATAGCTTGAAGATAGTGGGGACTTCTCTCTCTCTCTTGGTGAAGGCCTTTACTAACTTGGATGTGTAATTTAGGATTGAGAGAAGGCCTCTATTTATAGGCTGAAAAGTTGTTGCTTCAACTCGTCTAAGATCTAACAAAATTTTAAATTTTGGGTGCGATCGGATAAAATCATTTTTCGACTAGTCGAAGGTCTTGCTCGACTGGTCGAGGGCCCGGTTCGACTGGCCGAGCATGGGCTTTAACTGGTCGAGGGTTCCTAATTTTAGTTGTTGGACTTCAAGTTGAGTAACCCTTGACTGGTCAAAGGTCCCTCTTCAACTAGTCAAGAAAGCAATAGAGATATTCATTTTCTATATTTTAAACTTGGACTGGTCGAAGATTTTCTTAAACCGGTTGAGCCACAACTTAGACTAGTCGAACTAAAGCCTAAACTAGTTGAACTTAAGCCTAACTAAAGTATAAAAATCCACATAAGTTTGTCTTTTAAAAGCACCTAAGTCTAAGGTCTTTTTAGGGTCTGTTATACCTGAGAAGACTAAACATTAAAGTTTGAAACTTGTTCTTCTTCTTATTTCTTCAATAGAACATGTAGTTGATCTTCAACTCGAAGTGTATTGAAGATGGAGCTTTATCTTCTACTTGAAGTGTAGTAGAACTTGAACTCATTTAAGCTTGAACTTTCCAACTCCATGACTTATACTTCAATAAGGTTTCCATAATAGATGTTGAACTTTACTGACTTGAGACTTGAACTTTCCATGAACTTTCCATCTTGATCCACATTAGTTAGACCATATCATAAGCTATTTTGTCTAAGAGAAATTTGACAAACAAATGTGTACTTTATTCAATATAGCACTTACAATCTCCTCCTTTGTCAAATTCGTGACAAAACACTTAGTACAACAATTACAATAATATCTTAAAATTCATGTTGGTGAATTTTCTACTACTCCCCCTCAATGTGTGCTTCTCTCTGCTTTGTACTTCCCCTATATTATAACATATACCACTCTAATGTACAACTCCAACAACAATAGCCATATCAACATTTTCCATTCTAATCAATAAGATAACATCATTCACATTCTATATATAATGATTTGTATTCTCTCCCCCTTTTTGTCATAAATTGGCAAAGGAAAGAGTAAGCATATGAACATAATGTAACTGAATCATTAGAATAAGAACTAGAAAATGCATATAATTATGTCTAGGAAAGGATTTAACAAAGTTATCAGGGAGCATAAAGAGAGTATAGTTCAAGAGTTAACAAGTCAAGCACATACATAGGTAAAGTTCATATAACCCAAATCAACTTAGAAAATGCATAGAAACCAAACTAATCAGACCAAGAGGAAGATGGAGGAGGTATAGAAGGATCAATCTAGTGAAGTCTTTGGTAATGCGATGAAAATATTTTTGCATGTATTTCATAGAAGCTTAGTGACTTTCAGCCAGAGTATCCTGTGATGCTTTCAACTCTACAACTTTCTCTTCTAATGTCTTAAGCTGATCAACAACCTGGGAAGGCTAATAGTCAGGATCATCTACATCATCTGAATCAAGCTCAGCAAAAATGTCATCCATGGACGTGTTTTTAGGTAAAGGTGCATCCTCTTCTTCTACTTCTTCATCCTCATCTCTCTGGCGAGGTAGGTAGTTCAGGTTCATCTTATGAATATTCGTATTATCGAATGGGAGGACTCCCTCAGTGCTTCAGTAGGAGGAATTACAACATTGTAATGAATAACAAGGCTTGTCATGAGATAAGCAAAAGGGACAGACCTGTGGCCAGGATGGATACGAAATTGGATAATTAAGTAGGATATTAATGAGGGAAGATAGATAGGAATGTCGGACACAACAACATGTAGAACATGAGATATGAAGGGAGTAAGTTTAAAATTATTGCAGAACCGAGGATAGACATTGGATGTGAAAAATCGATGAAGAACATTGTATTTGGGTAACATCTTCTTGGCACGGAGGGCATTTCCTGAACTCCATTTGGCATTAAACAGACATATTTTACGGGTAATATCCTGACACTTAGATTCATACATTCTATCAGCAATGGTAAAAATGTGTATACCTTCATCATTAACATTAATATCTATTTGTTTCAACCGGAAACAAATGCAATTAATTTGGGAGAATTATTTTACTCAATAATTAACAAAAGGAGAATGAAGAGAACAATCACAATATTTATTTATTCTGAATTCATTTACATCCTTTATCTCCTTTGATTCCAAAATAAAGTATTTACATAATACAAATATTAAATATCCTAATTATATGGTTCATCCCGATTGATTCCATGCAGAAGATACTTTGATCTTTCAACCTAAATTAGTGTCTCTTTTGACCCCTTCATGATAAATGATCTTTTCTTAAGCTGACTATCCACACAGAGGACTTGTTGTGCGCACATGGCTGTTATGCGGGCCACTTGTGTGGATCATGAGTTATGCACCCCATCCCTGTTGTGTGGAGAACTAGTTGTGCATCGCACAACAAGTGCTTCCAGTACCTGAATCCTTCTAAAGTCTGGATCTCCCTCTGCTCCTCTAGTACTGTTCGAATGAATCAATTATAAAGGATAGTGGGGTATTTATAGCCTTTCACACGTGTGGCCTCTTCAAAAGATCAATTGTGCGCATACACCCTTTGTGTGACCATACCAGTTGTGCGCTGCACAATGAAACTTTCGAAATAGCTTCTTTTGTACGCCACACAATGACACTCCCAAAGTAGCCCATGTTGTGCACAACACAATGACACTTCCACAACTGCTCGTATTGTACACCACAAAATAATTCTTCCACAGTAGCTTTTGTTGTGCACCGCACAACCAAATGTTTGTAACATTTATGCCTTTCTTCACAATTTCCCTTCTCTTCTTCTGATTGATTTTTATGCCTCAACAGATGCCCCCTTGATCCTTCATTTTGGATTTTCTTTCTTTAAGATGAAATGGAGGATCAATCTAGAAACTTTCATTCATTTCACCCTTTGCGGACAACCACTGCTCATTGTGAGGTGGGGTCCGCACAACAGACCCGAGTCCTGAGTGCTATATAAGTAGGACTTATGTTCATTTCATCCATTCAGAATCTCAGCCGACTTCTTCTGTGTAAGAAATCTTTTTCACACAACATCTCCTTATGCCTAAAGCATCCCAACGCACAACACCTATTTGCGCACAACAGACTCTGCACACAATAGTCGCTTCTTACCCAAAATTTTTTCCAAGTATCCGAATCTTGCTAAATTTTCTTCTTATTTTTGCTTTGATAGCTTTCATCCCTCAAGCATGAAACATTCAAAAAGCTCATCTTCAAGAAAGAAATAATATGCATCTTCTTCAAGATCTGGGTAAATTTTCCAACATTCTTGGAATTATGTAGAGATAAATGAGGAGACTTTCGAACTTCATAACCCTTTTGACAACGAAATAACCGTCATTCCCATTAATATACAGCGTCACTAGTTGATCTTACATAGTGAACCATTTGATCATTGAAATATCATTATTTCTATGGATAATTGGGTCATGAAGGAACAAAGAATTCTGACGGGATATCTGAAAGAGAATGAACCCCACCAAAGAGCTGGCAGGATTCAGAAAATGAGATTTTTGCATCCATGCCACGATCCTCAGCAACCTTTCCTTGCCCATTATTTCGAAACTGCTCAGCAACTCTTCTTTTCTAAAATACTACCTTGGAATAGAAAATTTTTCAACAATAGGTCTTTCGTCTCTTCGTAACTTCTATAGTGCTTGGGATTGAACTGTCGCTTGAAAAAACACCACCATTCTATAGAAAATTAACCTTTTTGATGTAATCATACCTACGTCAGAACATTTTCACGTAGATGCAGCTATATTCAGAGGCTTTCTCAATCATTGGTCTCCAATTACTAACTCATTCCATCTTCCTTCAGGAAAAATGAGTATTACCTTATGGGATCTCTTTACATAGCAGGTCTTCTCATCATGGGTAATATTTTTGATGCATACATCCCTTATAATGGAGAATTCGCTCTAGCTTCCGCAGGGGACAAAAAATCTGAGATTTCAAAGACCATGCTTGAACTTTTCAGTGCATTGGCTAATTTTTCTCAGCCCGATTACATTACTTCTCTAGAATGGGTAGCTCATTTTTCTCAAAAGCTATGGTACCCTTTCTTCTTCCGTTCTTCTATTTCCAAAATTTTGATCTTGCATGGCCTTTCTTTAATAACTATATCTTCACCTTGACAGCTTTGTAGGCCATAACCATCAAGAACTCAAGACTATTCGCATGAGTATTAAGAATACCACAAAATACAGTTCTTCCTGTGAATTAGCCACTTTTCTAGTTTATTGGTTGAGCTTTGTAATATTTCCCGACTCTGAGTAGATAAATATCATTAGGCCATCTTTCTTTGTGGTCACGGGTGCAATGGAGGAGGGCCAAAAATATTCATTATCTCTTCCAGTTCTGTGCTCCTTGTATTGCACTTTTGGGGACATTGTCTCTGATTCTCAAGATCCTTCTTTCGAATCCTTTTCTGTTTGTACTCTATGGCATTTCTTCACAGGCTGGCTAGGAGTGTACTTCCCTTAGACATTTGCTGACTCTAGAAGAGCATATTCGAACCTTGATTGTCTCCCTCTTCAACATTTTCAACTAAGAAAGTTGATTGAAAAGTCGAATGGCTAGGTCACTAGAAAGATAGAAAGTAATGGTCCTATCGATTTTCATCAATTCCCATTTACTAGCTCTCTTAAAGACGTAATAGTTGTTGATGATGATTCCATCTCATTTGGCGAGCATTCTTTTCTTGACTCCATCAGATCCAATACTCTTCCTTTGAGGGAAGGTAGTGTATTTTGGCGTGAACCGTATTATCCGAGCAGATTTGCTCATCAACTTGGATTCTATCAAACTATACTAGAGACTTGTAATATTGTCACTAGAGTGATAAGATGTCATGGAGTTGGGTCATATAATTGGACTTTGATATGGAAGCAGCTTTTGAACATTCATACCAAATCGCATTTCATAATTCCTAGTTATAATTATCTGGTTAGCGCCTCTTATTGTTGGACGCGTTGGTTGGTTCATCAATATTACTTGGTGAACAATTGTTACCCAGCAGATCATGCTATATGTATTCTTCCGCCACAACTGAGAAGTTATCAGAAAGACTAAGGCATTGGCTATTTTGAAGAAAGAGATCGTGCCCCCTCTCCAAGCCAACTTTACATAAAAATTTCTTCTACAGATAATATTTCTGAAATAAAGCCTGCTGATACCCTTGAAGGATGGATAGCCTTTGACACTCCTTTGAAGAATACACCTCGATCTTTAAAATTTTCAGAAGAGAATGATGATGCTTTGCAATTCTATCCTCCTCCACCCTTGCAAATATTATGAGATAACTCTCCTTTACTATCAGAAAGGTGAGAGAAAGAAAGGCCTCATCATCCTCTCTAAAAAGATAAACATATCATAATTGAAGATTCACCTTCTTCAGAAAGATAAACATATCATCATCAAAGGTTCGTAATTGATCTTGAAGCATTTTGACTTTAGAGTAAAAAGTAACAAACATTTTGATCAACCTTGATATTGTTGTAATCTGAACCTGTTTCAGAAAAATTGGATTTTGCATGTTTATTTAATCTAAACATGAGATTTTTCATGATTTATTTCATTAGGCAACTGCATAAATGAGCATATTTTGAATAGAACAATCAAACATACGCATTCATAATATCAATGTATTTGTAGCATTTGATGTTACACATAGTTCAAGATCGAGCTAGTATACTTTTGACTGAACATACTTTGATTGGACATAACTTGACTTGACTAGACTTAACTGGACATGACTTGAATTAACTAGACACTTTCACACACAGTTTAAGCTCATGAGTAGTGGAGCAAGCATGGTTTCTTAGACTTGTGTTGGAGTCAGGACTTAAACAAATGGTCTCCGTAACTCTTATGAGTTTGCTGGACTTATCAAGGCCGGGGAGTTCACAAACTACAATCCATCAGAGGGGCCTAGTGAAGCTACTGAGATCATGAACTTGGTGGGATTTACGGACAGCGTTTGCTGCAGTAACTCTTTAGAGTTCACGGGGTGCACAAGGCTACCTTAGGGTACCAAATCTAAGGTCGTCAGTCCATTAATAAGGAGGCTAAAACTCATCCTCATGAGTTACTACTGAAATCAAACCAAGGATCTGGGGGGTCTTATGCATGGTTGGCCTATCTATGGATAAAGCCAAAGAGCGCATAGTGCAGTCCGCTTTTTCTTCGTCTACAAGGTCGGACCCATTCACGGGAGGGCATTTTCTCTCACCTTCCCCTGTGACGCTGTTGGAAGCTATACAAATGGCATTTATCTCACATGTGACTGGTCGTTGTGGACTTTTGGCTACATAGGGCTTTTAGTTGCTGGCTCCATCCACTGCCCGCATGGGTTTAAGCATGTGATGGCCTATATGGGCTTTTTACGTCCACTGGCTTCTCACTACTTCCTATATAATTTTATATATTGTCGATAATGGTAGGTCTTATACGTAATTGGTTGTATAGGCTTGGTGATCCTGCCATGATTGATGAATCACTATTGTGGTCGTGATAGTTATATATAGTTGATCGTATCGGCTTTGCTAAAGATAATAAATCGATAATTGATATATCATCATTGTTGATGATGTTTTGATAATGCTCATGATTAAAATAGTGTATCAGCTTGGCGATGATAACAATTTCAATAGGATGACTTTTGTGTCAGTGATTAATGACGATAACAATAATTGTTAATTTAACAATAATCATCGGCGGCGCTTGACAATAATTGATGATAATATTATTTTTGGTGTACTTGATCTTAATATACTTGATATGCTTGAGGATTTACCTTTGCTTGAGAATTCACCTTTTATTCATTCATATGAAGAAGAATATATGGCCTCGTCTTTTGAGGCTATTTCATCTTTCTACTTGTCTTGCCCCCTTTTGATTAGGAAGTATTGTGTTGATAACCTTCGTAATCAAAATCACAGTAATCTTCAAAGACAATATATCTTGATGTAATAAATTTTGATAAATGTACTGATGCTTTATCATTGCGTACAGGTTATCTAAGATTAAAATTGCCCCAAGTTTCAAATTAATCAAGCCCGTGTACTCTTATCTCTTCTATTATATCGTACGCTTTCCTTACGACTATTTTTCCACTATCAATCATTTTCTGTAATATATTCTTTAGATTGAAGCAATTATTAGTTTGATATCCAAGAAAACAATGATAATAGAAATAGTCACATTCACTTATTTTCTTCATCTCCTTCGACAGTTTTGGCCATGGCAATATGATCTTCTCTACTGCAAACAATTTGTTCAGCATAGGAAGTATATCATCTTCTTCAAATGAATACCACCTTCCATAATCCTTAGACTATCCAAATTCTTGGATGTATGTTTATTCATGTCTCTTCTATCAGATTTCCTTTGTTCGTCTTGTTGATTCTTCGTCTTTCTTTCTTCCTCCGTGATAATAATTGAAGTTCTTTTAAGATTTTGAAGCTACCCATTTTTATAAGACTCTATTTTTACAGTGATCTTTTCTATATGTCCAGCCTTTTCAATTAGATCTTGAAAGGTGCGTATATTCAAACCCATAAGACTCAATGCAGTATCTGGTCTTATGCATCCTATGCATAACTTGATTAGTTCTCTTTTTTCTTTCACCAAACATAAAGTCTTATACATCTTATGCATAACTTGATTGGTTCTCTTTTTCCTTTCACTAACCGTAAATATAGTGCCCCTAGGATTCTCCATCGACTAATGAATTCCTTGATCAGTTCATCTTCTCCTTGGCGAATAGAAGTTAAGTTATTTCTAACTTCTTCGGAAGATGATCCAACAAAATGTAAATTATTACGAGAGTTTATGATAGAATCTCTTGCAACTGGTTATTCTCTTATCGCAACAATATTCCCTTTGTCTTTCAGATTTTCCCCAGGTCTCTTGCAAATGTTGCATTCATAGTCACTTTCTTGTCTCACTTCTCATTCTTTTTCATTACTATCTCACCTTATTTTATCATCGTTTGCAACATATCCTTTAGTGTAAAGTAATTTTTCGTTGGATGTCCTACATAATGATGATAACGGCAATATCAACTTCTTCTGGACACCTGGGCTGAGGTAATTCAATGGTCCCGACAGCCAATAATTATTCCATCATTGGTATAACATCTTCTTTTTTCAAATCATAGTCTTTATGATAGTCGTACGGTCGAGTTCGGATATCATTTACTCAATCTTTATAATGATTTGAATCCTCCCTCTTCCTTGTTTCTAGATTAATGTAAAAAGTGTTCCTATTCTTTTCTTGATTAATGGTATTCACCATTGATCTATTTGATCCTCTTCTTTCCGTTTTGATCTAAAATGCTAGCATTTTCGTGGCCATCAATTCCAATGCATGTGCTTTCATTGCAAGATCTCAAAAAGTCATTATATTAGCACTTGTGAGCCCAAAGGCAATTCCCGGATCCATAGAATTCAAACACATGTTTACTCATTCTTTCTCTTCTAGCAACTATCTGCATGAAGCCCCCAAAGTCTTCCACCTATCGATGAATTTCTCCATGGGTTTGTTTTCTCTTTGTCTGATAGATGCCAATTCTGTAACACTGACATCATATTCTGATGAGAAGAAATTGGATATAAATGTGTCTTACATCTGTTCTCAAGTTCTCATTAACTCCGATGTCAGATTAAAATACCATTGAAACACTTTTCCTGTCAAGGAAGAACTAATTAGGCACAAATAGTATTTTAAAACAGTAGAGAAGTTTCCCGTAATGGTGATGAAGTGTATGAGATGTTCTTTTGGAGACCCATTTCCATTGAACTTTTGAAAGTCTAGTTGTTTGAAGTTTCTTGAAAATGGAATATCCTCCACTTCTCTTGGATACAATGTTCTGTATTGAAATCTCCCAGTAAGTTCATGCTCTCTGACAACTTCTGCAACCATCTGTCACATCTCCTCTTGCATTATTGCTCTAGCAACTGGAGTAAACCCGTACAATCTTACTCTATGTGGCAACGAACCCTTGGGTTGTTGCTCTTATTCATTCATAACAGCCATTATTGGCAGGGTCATCACTTAAGCCACGTTATGAGTAATAGTAGCTAAAGCTTCTCAGGGTCTTTGACACTCCTCCATTAAGATTCTTTGAGCTACAGCCATTTCAGCCGTACGTTCATCAACATTCGGGGGGGGGGGGGGGGGGAACCTTGACTGATTCCTACCATATTTGCAGCAGCTTCTTTACTCCGTGATGAAGCTATCATTGGAATGGATTGGGAATATAATGATATAATGGGGCTTATCGAAAGAGGATTTTTATTCAATTTTCTTGTACTTCCATAGCATTCGGTTGATTGTGATTAGCTTGAGATAATGTGGGGACTGGTGGGCTTGTCATCAATAATTTACCATTCTGATTCCTTGTCCATTGGGTTCTTACAACAGGCAAAGCTGGGAAATCATGTGATGTTAGCGAAGGAATAAACTTCCCGTGGTATATTGCCTAAGGAGCGAGCTTAGGATTCTTTCTGGCTGCATTTCGCGTCACTAGCCCCATGGTTTTTTGCACCAATGGGTTCATCCTGGCACTCGGGATGTTTTGGGCTCTTGATCTTCGGTGTGACACGATGACCCAATCATTCCCATCCTCTTGTGCCAATGGCAAGACGGTTATGACTGCTGCAGTTGTTCTAGATTCCTTACGTCTAACTAGTGTAGACTCTTCCTTGTGGTGTAAAATTCATTTGCCAATGTATTCTATAACAAATCCAGTTGATGTAAAATAAAAGACCATCTTGTTCGTAGTGGTTGCCATTAGTTGAATGTAGTTTTTCCTTTCCTGAGTTATTGAAAAATAATGTAAATCAATATTTAGAAAAGAACATACTTTACTTTGGAGATGAAAGGGAGGATGTTCCCGTTGAGAGTCGCTATTTTGGCGCCTGTATGATGCCAAACAGTAGTGAAAACTCTCTGTATTGTCCCCAAGTTATCATCAAGTAAAATATAAAATTCCTCAGCAGAGTCGCCATTTTGTTTCAATAAGAAACAAATGCATTTAATTTGGGAGAATTATTTTACTCAATAATTAACAAAAGGAGAATGAAGAGAACAATTAAAATATTTATTTATTCTAATTCGTTTACATCCTTTATCTCCTTTGATTCCAAAATAAAGTATGTACATAATACAAATATCAAATATCCTAATTATATTGTTCATCTGTACTGATTCCATGCAGAAGATGCTTTGATCTTTTAACCCAAATTAGTGTCTCTTTTGACCACTTCAAGATAAATGATCTTTTCTTAAGCTGACTATCCACATAGAGGACTCGTTGTGCACACATGGCCGTTATGCAGACCACCTATGTGGATCATGAGTTGTGAACCCCATCCCTGTGGTGCGGACCACTGGTTGTGCACCCCATCCCTGTTGTCCGGACCACTGGTTGTGAACCCCATCCCTGTTATGCGGACAACTGGTTGGGCGCCGCACAATAAGTGCTTCTAATACCTAAATCCTTCTGAAGTCTGGATCTCTCTCTGCTACTCTGGTTCTTTTCAAATGAATCAATTATAAAGGATAGTGGGGTATTTATAGCCTTCTGCACGTGTGGGCTCTTCAAAAGATCAATTGTGTGCATGCACCCTTTGTGCGGCCATACCAGTTGTGCTGCACAATGAAACTTTCAAAGCAGCTTCATTTGTGTGCCGCACGATGACACTCCCAAAGCAGCCCATGTTGTGTGCAGCACAATGACACTTCCACAATTTCTCATGTTGTGCATCGCACAATGATTCTTCCACAGCAGCTTCTGTTATGTGTTGCACAACCAAATGTTTGTAGCATTTATGCCTTTCTTCGCAGTTTCCCTTCTTATCTTCTGATTGATTTTTATGCCTCAACACCATTAACCCTAAAATAAGATGTCGATCAACAGGTAATGTCCCTTCTCTAAAATTAATAGAGAATGTTAGATTATCTAGGGACAGTTCACCTATCGAAGCATACATCCCTTGAGCTATACAGCGGTATGTCGTTCTGCCCCAATTAAGAATGTTTTCCTAACCAATTGTAGTGAGGATAGGTAAGAGCTAGAAGGGAGTAATGTGATCTACGTTCACCGTCCTTTCCATAATAATTTTCCAATTGCAGAGATTCCTAACATGCTCCGAATCTTCTTTGGGAGATCTTAGGGTTCTCACCCTAACTGGAGTCGACCTGGAGGAGGAGCTGCTATAGCCCTTGCGAGTAGCCTTCCTCTTAGTACGACATTCCATTTAGAGATTGCAATAGAGAATATTATAGATGACAGTTGGGTTTAGCTTAAATTAGAATTTTATAAAAAACCCACTATAAAAAGGGTGTAAAACTCAAAACAAATCACAAAGGAAAGATTAACTAGCAAATATGAACCCAAATCTAGAAGGAAATATGAAATAAACCACTTACAATGAAGAAATGGAGATGGGTTCGACGAGTGGAGCCACGACTAGTCAAGGAAGAAAGGAGAAATGGGTTGAAAAGGTGTTTTTCCCTCTTTTAATGAGCAAACCCACGATCTTCAACCGGTCAAGTATGGTCCTCGACTCGTCGAAGGTTGACTGGTCGAGGACGTGCTCAACTCATCGAGCAGCTAATAAAAAATCTCATTTTTTAAATGTTTTACATTTTTTTAAATTATAAATATACAAATAAAAAATAAAAAATCCATAAACAACATGATTTAATTAATTAGAAGTACATATACCAATATCATATTTTAATTTTGAATATCTATTCCTGTCGAGTGGTTTGGTCATAATGTTAGTAAGCTACTTTTCAGTCTAAATATATTCTATTGAAATGCTTTTGTCCTTAACTAATTCTCGAATATAGTCAGATCGAATGTCGATATGTTTCATACGAGAATGTTGAATGGGATTCTTTGAAATATTAATCGCGCTTGAGTTATCACAATATAGTATCATTGTATCTTGCGTAATCCTGTAATCAGTTATCATTCTTTTCATCTAAACCAGCTGGGTGCTAGCATTACCAGCTGTCAAGTATTAAGCTTTATTTGTTGAGAGTGATATATAATTTTATTTCTTGCTAAGCCAGGAAACTAAACAATTCCTTACGTAAAAACATCCATCACCGGTAAATCTTCTATCATAGATGTTTCCTACCCAATCTGCATCAGTATATCCAAAAAATTGTACATTTGTATCATGCAGATACCAGAGACCGAAATTAGCAGTACTTATGACATATCTGATTATGTGATTAACAATAATTAAATGTGATTCCTTAGGATCAAACTGATATCTAGCACAGATTCCAATGCTAAAAGCAATATCTGGTCTGGTAGTAGTTAAGTATAAAAGACTACTAATCATTCTTCGATATAAGCGTAAGTCTATACTTTTACCTGTTTCATCCTTAAAGAGTTTGAGAGTTGTACTCATAGGAGTATCAAACTTTTTACCGTTCTCGAATTCAAATTTCTTTACCAAATTTAAAGAATATTTGGTTTAAGAAATGAAAATACCATCTTCCTGTTGTTTTACTTGTAAATCAAGAAAATAATTCAAATCTCCATCTATACTCTTTTCAAACTTGGATTTTATCATATTTACAAACTTAATGGACAAGTTAATGCTTGTAAATCCATAAATAATATCATAAACGTAGATCTGTACCATCAATATATGTTCATTATATTTTTTGACAAATAATGTTTTATCAATGCTTCCCATGATAAAGTTGTGACTAAGTAAGAATTTAGTTGAATTTTCATATTATGCCTTGGGGGCTTGTTTTAAAACATAAAGTGACTTTTTAAGGCAATATACATGATCTGAAAATTTAGGGTCTTCAAAACCCGTGTGTTGTTCAACATATACTTCTTAATGTAAATCATCATTTAGGAATGCACTTTTAACATACATTTGATATATTTTGAATTTTTTATAACAAGCAATAGAAATAAATAATCTGATGGATTTAAGATGCGCAACTAGTGTGAAGGTTTCATCATAGTCAATTCCTTCTATCTGAGTATAGCCTTGTACAACCAGTCGTGCCTTGTTTCTAATAATATTTCCCATTTTATTAGATTTATTCCTAAAAATCCATTTGGTTCCATTTATATATTTATCAGATGCTCTAGGAACCAAATACTAAACATCATTTCTGATGAATTGATTTAACTCTTCTTGCATGGCCAATATCTAATTTTCATTGGCATGTGCTTCTTTTAAATTAGCCGGTTCAATTTGAGAAGTTAAGCAGACGCAATTACAGATATTCTCTAACTATTTTCTTGATTGAACACTAGTACGAGGGTTACCTAATATCTGATTAGTCAGATGGTCTTTGACTGATCTTAATTCAGAATTATTTGAATTTGATAAAGAGTCAGGTTTATCGATAATATTGATTTCATCATCATCTTGACTTGGTGAGGATGTGATCAGATGATCGTCAATTACAATGTTAATGGATTCATGGATCACTCTTGTTCTTTTGTTAAGAACACGATATGCTCGACTATTCAGAGCATAAAACAAGAATATTCCCTCATCACTCTTGGCTTCGAACTTCTCCAAATTTTCCTAGTCACGTAAAATGAAATATTTACTTTCAAAAATTTGAAAGTATTTAATTGTTGGCTTCTTATTAAACCATAACTCATAAGTTGTTTTATCTTTTGATTTTTTAACGTACACATAATTTATAATGTAGCATACAGTAATAATGGCTTCAGCCCATAAGTTTTTTGGTAAGTTCATGCTATTAGGCATAACACTGGCCATCTCCTATAGCACTTTGTTCTTTCTTTCAAGAACTTCATTCTGTTGAGGAATTTTAGGAGCAGAGAACTCATGTGATATACCATGGTCTGTACAAAACTTCTTAAAATTATTATTTTTAAACTCGGTACCATGATCACTTTTGATTTTGATCACATGTACTCCTTTTTTAGGCTGAATTCATTTTATAATTCTTTTGACTTGATCGAGAGTCTCTGATTTTTCCTTAAGAAAACTATCCATGTATATCTGGTAAAATCATCAACAATAACCACAAAATACTTATTTCCACCTCTACTCTTCATTCTTATTGGTCCAACCAAATCCATATGGAGTAGTTCAAGAGGTTTGGTTGTGATTAAGGAGTTCATTTTCTTGTGACTACTCATAGTTTTCTTGCCAATCTGACATGCGTCACAGATCTTTTCTACCCTTTTTAATTTGGGTAAGCCACGAATATGATCTCTTTTTCTCAATCTATAAAGATTTTTAAAGTTAACATGTCCAAGACGTTTATGCCATAGTTCTATTTCATCTATTTGGACCATGTAACATGAAAAGTTAGAAGAGCATGATTCATTGTTAATGTAGAAATTCTCAGAAGTCCTACGACTATTTAATATCACACATCCCTTCTCATTTGAAATCTCACATTCATCATTTGTAAATTTTACGATATGTTTCTTATCGTAGATTTGAGAAATACTTAGGAGATTATGTTTAAGACCTATAACATACAAAACATTCTCAAATGGAAGAAGATTAAGGAGTTGAATAGTACCTTGGCCTATGATTCTGTAATTGTTTCCATCACCCAAAGTAATTGATCTGTCATTTACTTCTTTGCAGTTGGTGAATATTTCTTTGTCACCTGTCATGTGTCTTGAACATCCACTGTCCAGGTACCATTTTGAATGGCTATTGGCTTTGAAGGCTATGTGGGCAACAAGACATGTAACCTTTGGAACTCATTTCATTATGGTTCTAGGTTTAGGAGTTCTATTAGTTTTTCTCTGTTTCATGGAGTTGGAATTTCTCCCCTTTCAATTAACTCTGATTCCATTTGAATTAGATTTTAGAAGCTCTATGAGTAATTCCACTATTTTTTTAGCTAAAGGAGGTTTGTTATATATTTGATTTCTATAGCCGATGACATTAGAATTAATCTTAGAAACTTAAGAAGAGTTTAGGTTTTTGAAATCTTTTTTACCATAGATTATTAAATTCTTACTTTTCAAGTTTGAGGATTCTTCTTTTACAAATATAGGAGATGTATTTTTATTTTTCAGAGAATTATCTTTCATATAGCCCAGACCTGATTTGTCGCCACATTTTCTGGATGGGGTTAATAATTTTTCCAGCTTTTAGTCTCCATGGGCATATCTTCAAGTATCCTTAGAACTCAAAAGAGAAGAAACTTTGAGTTTTATATTCTCATTTTTAATTATGAGTTTTTCTAACTCTAAGGTTTTGAAATTCAAGTCTTATTTTGTTTTCTCAAAACAATCTAAAAGATGGGATTTTTCTAAAACATTATTTTCAAGTTCTTTTAATTTAAGATATTTTTCCCTTTGAATTTTTAATTTGATAGCAATTTTGCAACTTTCCTTGTATGGGGCATTGTAGGCATCTTGAAGATCATCTTCACTTTCATTGTTAAGGTCACTCCTAAGATTTTCATAATCAGATAAGTTATAGTTAATTGAGGAGGTGACTCTGGCTATAGTCATTAGGGCTTTTACATCATTTGAGTTTTCTTGTTCTGATTCATCAGACTCAGATGAACTTTTAGAGCCGGATGATACATCCCAAGTAGCCAACATGCCCTTTCTTTTTTACTAATCCTTTTTAGGACATTTATTCGCCAAGTGCTCATATTCATGGCAGTTAAAACATTGACTGTCTTTTACAGATTTCTAAGATTTAAATTTTTCTTTTCTTTTGTCAGATGATTTTTAAAAATCCGATCTTTTCTTGTTTTTAAAAATTCTGTAGAATTTCTTAGCAAGTAAAGCCATATCATTTTCAGTATCTTCAATATCAGAATTAACACTATTTTCTTTTGAAACAGATTTAGATGATTTAAGAGCTATGAACTTACCTTTAGGAGCTTTAAAATTTAACTCATATGTTGGAAGAGAACCAACTAACTCCTCAACATTCATATAATCAGTATCTCTTAATTCATAAATGGCAGTTACTTTAGAATTGAATATCTCAGGAAGTGATCACAGTATTTTTGCACAGACCTTGCTTTTTGGGATTCCATCTCCTAGACCCCACATGAAATTTACTATGTCATTTAATTTCGTATAAAAGTCCATGAAAGTTTCATTTTCTTCCATACAAGTTTCCTCAAAATTTGTAGTGAGGATTTGAATTTTAGATTTCTTGACTATAGAAGTTTTTTCACGTGTCATTTCAAGAATATCACAAGTTTATTTGGGTGTATCACATGAAATGATTCTCTTAAATTCATCAGGTGATAGTCCACAAGTTATAACATTTAAGGCCTTAGCATTAGTACTACTTACACTTTTCTGAGCTACAGTCCATAAAAAGAATGCAATTTCTCTCATGGATTTAGTTCCATCAGTACCTAATAATTCAAATAAAGGAAGTTTCCATTTAGTTACAGTGTCTTTCCACATGCTTTCATCTAAGGATTTTAGAAAAATTCTCATTCTGGCTTTCCAGTATGCATAGTTAGAGTCATCAAAAGGTGGTGGTTTGGTAATAGACAAGCTATCGAAATTTGACATAATGAAAGCTCTAGATCTTTTAACTTAATGAAATTAATCCAAATAAAAATGAACAACTTAGCTCTAATACCACTTAGAAAGGGTGAGCTTAACAATCCTAAAGGGGTTGAATAGGACTATGCCAAATAAAAATAAACTTGCTTAAATAATAAATAAACCAAGAAATAAACTCTCATTAGTATTGAAAAATTGATTCAAACTTAGTTCGTAGGACCTCTTACACCCAAAATAAAGTTTAGGCAGGATAACCTCCTTTCACGAACAGTCATAAGGATCAAGATATCAAACCAAAGCCAGATCTAATAAAGCCATCTATTATAAGCATTTACCACATTTGCATAAATAAAATTACAATCATTCTCCACATATGCAAAAAGTAAACATTCAGTACAAACACTTAGAATTATAGTGGTTTGGTGTGTACACCAATTGTTCTCAAACAACCACACATATTCCACTCCCAATAATCATAAACCACATGATATTAGCTTTTACTATAAACAAAGTCTTCATAGGGTCACCTTAAAACCTGATACAATTGTGATTTTAAAGGGCTTATTACAAATAAAAACCCCACACTGAGATTTTTTGGCTATCTCGGTCAAAACCAACACATGAGATTTTCTAACCATATTAAAGAAATCAAAATACAAAAAATAGAAATGTACTTATCTTCTCCTTGAAGACGTATCTCTTGATGTAGCCTATAAAATCGCTTCTCTTGAAATAAAATGTTCAATGTCTAATCACATAAACAAGAGTTCTAGGTTCTAGATAAATTTTAAATTAATTCAAACCAAAGGCAACTTGTTTGAATTCCTCATGATCTCAAGGAAGAGCAATTACTCTCTTTAAAGAATAAGATTCATGAAAAGAAATCAAGGAATTAAAATAAAAAGTTATTTAAATAAAATATTAAAATACCGTGCAATAGCTTGAAGATAGAGGAGACTTCTCTCTCTCTCTCTCTCTCTCTCTCTCTCTCTCTCTCTCTCTCTCTCTTGTTGAAGGCTTTTACTAGCTTGGATGAGTAATTTCAAATTGAGAGAAGGCTTCTATTTATAGGTTGAAAAGTTATTACTTTAACGCGTCCAAGGTCTCCTTCGACTCGTCTAAGATCAAAAAAAAAAAATTTCAAAATTTGGGCGCAATCGGATGAAACCGTTCTTGGACTGGTCGAATGTTATGCTTGATTGGTTGAGCGCCCTATTCGATTGGTGGAGCATGGGCTTCGACTGGTCGAGGGTGTCTGATTTTAGTTGCTGGACTTCAAGTAGAGCAACCCTCATCTGGTCGAAGGTCCCTCTTCGACTGGTCGAGCAAGCAACAAAAATATTTGCTTTTTGGATTTTAAACTTGTAGTGGTCGAAGATTTTCTTAAATTGGTTAAGCCACAGCTTAGACTAGTTGAACTTAAGCTTAACCAAAGTATAAAAACCCATATAAGTTTGTCTTTTGAAAGCACTTAAGGCTAAGGTCTTTCTAGGGTCTTTTATACCTGAGAATACCGAACATTGAAGTTTAAAACTTGTTCTTCTTCTTATTTCTTCAATAGACATGTAGTTGATCTTCTACTTGAAGTGTATTGAGGATGGATCTTGATCTTCTACTTGAAGTGTAGTAAAACTTAAACGCATTTAAGCTTGAACTTTCCAACTTCATGACTTATACTTCAGTAAAGTTTCCAAAATAGATGTTGAACTTGACTGACTTGAGACTTGAACTTTCCATCTTGATCCACATCAGTAAGACCATATCATAAGCTGTTTTTTCTAAATAAAATTTAACAAACAAAGGTGTGCTTTATTCAATATAGCACTAACAAAGATCTAAATCTGAATTATGAAATAAAAGAGAGTAATTGTGAATAATGTTTAAAATATCAATTAAAGGTGAAAACTAAGGTGTCAAGGATCCACTTGTAGCTATTAAGATGATACCTTACTTGATTTAATAAACACAATTGAAATTAGAGTCTTATCTTATCCAATTGAAATATAAAGCAATTTAAACCAAATCTGAACTTTTCATTCACCTAATTTTCAATGGAGGAGAATTGTGAAGATTGGAAGGGATTCCATCACCCTACCATGCCTAGGAAATGATGGTGAACAATGGAATTTAGCAATCCCACTATCTCAAAACAGGAAAAGAAGATATTCAAAGCTATCATAACATCAATTTTAATTTGAGTCACAATAAATTACAAAAAACTGAAAATATTCCTTTAATATCAAACTAAAAATTAATGAAGTTCAATAGAATAAGAATCAAAGTAAAATAAACATCTCAACATGCTATAAGTTTTAACTCTTAGCCCTAGCTAAGAGGTTTAGCTAACTATAGACATGATTGAAACCAAATCCCTTAAACAAATCATGAATATTAAACTAAGGAAGAAAAACTCTTTGGTGGCTGCTCCACCCTTATGTATACTCCTTGAGACCTTTCTAAATACTAAAAGATACTTTGGAGTATCCTAGGGAGTCCTATTTTGTAACACCCCAGATTTTTACCAACCTGGAGTTAGACGTCCTTAGGCAATGGGTCAACCATAATACCTTGATAACCTCTCAGAACTCATTCCAAAGCCAAAGAAATCATTTAGAACCAAATTTTAACGTGTATTAACTAGCACTACACTAGATTTCCTACAAAATTAGTACCAACCACTTTAAATCCGATCTGTAAGACCCAAAACCTATAGACTTATTACCGCTATGTTACCCTAGAATCTAGGATCAATCTCTATGCCCAATTGCCCTCGAGATCTTTTGAAAACTTCGAATCAGACCTGGACCGCACGTTGAAAGTCTAATAGCGATGAACCTAGACCATTATGACCGCCTAGTTGGACTTGACTATCACTTCAAAAATTAAGCCCAAACGATGTCCTGAGACTATTTCCTTGAGTCCGGAGTGAAGAGAGTGAGAAAATGAATCTTTTTTAGAAAATTAATTATGATTTTAAGTAATCTGGAACGTTTCACTTGCGCGTTATTTCTAAGCGTTTTGACCGTTAGATTTCAACCTAAATTCACCCTCGGATCAGGATAGGTGGCCCATACATGTCGTACTACTTGTAGCTCTGATCGAGTTCCCGTAACCGTTGAACTAAAACTGGTCCTCCACCGTTGATCTGAAATCCCGACCGGACTGAAAACTTAGCTTGACGTAGATCCGATATTAGAGAGCTTAAGTCCGACGACATTTAGTAATAAGACCTCTAGAAGTGCTCCGTTGGATCAGAAAGAGCCCAATTTGGTTATAACTTAAGTATACCTTAGCCCTAAGTCTATTTTCGTCGACTTTAGGCTTATAAAAGGGCCTTAAATCCTCACTCCCAAATCCCATACGAATTTCTAAACCCTAGCTAAGAAAGAGAAAGAAAAGAGAGAGAAAGTGAGAGAAAAGTTGGTGATTCTTTCTGGAATTCTTCCCAGCTTTACTACGTGCCTAATCCACCAATCCGTATCGCTTTTTCTGCATTTCTGGTTCCATTCTTGGGTAAGAAATCCTAACCCTAACCTATTTTGAAGCCTAGAATGGTTCCAATGATGTTATAGCTAGCCTCTTTCATGCCATAGGTAGTGTATCCGCCGTTAACAAAGACTTATCGTCTGAATCATATCCATTTCACGTTTTCTAATTTAAGGTGCGAACTATATACATCTAGGTTATGGTTTTTAAGACTTTCAATGTCAGTTAATGATATATTACTGACGTGGATGGTATTTCACATGTATAAAGTGTTGTCCGTCTCATTTTTCAGTTATACGTTAACTATGTTGAATATACTGTATTCCTCGTATTTGTAGAAAATATCGTATACGTATGAAATATGAATTTGAGTTTGCCATAATTAACTGCCGTCTATGTATGCTAGATGTATGTGTAACAACTCCTGAGCTAAAGGTTTAGTCCAAATGCATGATGTACCAACATATGATATGTATTTAGTATGTGTAGCCTAAGTGTATATAAAAATGACTGAATGAGTATAGACTTTGTATTCGTGCTTGTCATGACAATCTATCGTGGATATATGATTGTTGTATAGGTGACTACCCTTTCACAAAAGGACTTTCCCTAATACGTATGCTAATGAATACATAATATGTATGATGTGATGTAAGGTGTAGACTAAGTGTATGTAAAAGTGTCTGAATGAGTTAGTAGTTAGTAAGATGTACCTGTATGCGGGTTGAGATATGATTCTCAACTACATCAATGATGTGTATGCTTTCCCCCATGTATTTTTTATTGTATATGTATGGATTCATGTTTAGGTTGTATTCCTTAACATGCAGAAACAATGCTGCGAATGGTGATGGGGGAGTGGTGTAACAATTCCGTGCAACAGCCCTGACAGCCCTAAAGCGGACAATATCGGACATTTGATTGTATAATTAGAAATATGATTCATTTACTTCTTTGCCCATATCATTGGATAACATGTCATAACTGAATGTGATTGGGGTTATTGTATAGTCCAGGTTATCGGTAACCGTTCTTCAAGTGGTAGTTGAGTTTGTTTCACCACACAGGATGTGTTCAACGAATCTGAGTTGTACTTGGGATGTTCGACAATGGTTAGGCCACACGGAGTGCTTACGCATTCTATGTCGTTCAACTCAATGTACGCTTGGCGTAGTTGATCTTATCAACTAACCCGATTGATCGATGTTTGTTCACCATGTTTGGTTGCTATTGTTTGAATCTAAGACACCGAGCTTACCAGTGAAACTCCCGTTAACCGTGGTACCGTGATCCCTTAAGACTCATGAGCCGAACATGGTGGTATGGGACACCGTGGCCGAGCTGTCGGCATACGCTGGGGCCACGAGCCTCCTCGTAGTGACCAGTGAGCAACCCAGACTCGTGAGCCGAATATGGTGGTATGGGACACTGTATTCGAGCTGTCGGCCTACATTGATTGGTGATGGGGGAGTGGTGTAACGATTGCGTGTAACAGCCCTGACAGCCCTTGTAGTGACCTCGAGCGTACTCTGAGTGTACGTGGAGACGACGACCCTTCCATAACAATAAGAGTACAAACTAGGCTTGTATTGATTTGGTGATGGGGGAGTGGTGTAACGATTACGTGTAACAGCCCTAGCAACCCTTGCAGCGACATAGAACCGCACTTCGTATGAGATATGTTAGGATTGACGACCCTAGACTAGATCAATGGTTGGGAATTGATATAAGGGAGGTGTCTTAGCTTTCCAATCCTGCTGTATGAAAAGGACTAATAAGAACTTGGTAAGGATGCTCATATCATTGCATTGCATGTGCTATCGGTGTTGGTGTAAGAGCACTGAGGAAGTGACTGACATGTGCGATAATAAGATGAAGATCGCAGAGGGAGTTTATGGTGAGGGCATGTATCATTCCTTCATAACATTCATGCACTAACAAGAGTATTTAGGACATGTTTAATTGTACTGTTATATCATTACTGCTTGATTGAATTGATAACATGTTAACCTCTGCTGTATAGTTTCTACTTAGTTGATCACTCACTCCCACATTGCGGGACGGTGTTTGCAACACCAACTAGTCCCTGTTTTAGTTTCAGATGGTGAAAATGCTTGCGAGGCAGAGCTGGTCTTTTATGGTGATGAGGCGAATTTCTCCTGTATGCAGTTCTCAAGCGGGTTCATGTGAATAATTTTCTGATTAATGGGGATTCAGGGCTATGTTAGTAGTGATTTATCACTTTTGATATAGGTATTATGAGACACGACTTGTAATTATGACTTGGCAGAGCATACATAGCTTGGAGACTTATGTTGATTTATATATGTATTTCAGTCTTCCGCTCGTGCTTTCAGACTGTCCCTGAACTATGTTTGCTGTTTTGGTTTAATCTATCTCATATTTTATGCCCTAATGCCGATAACATTCATTCATCATCAAAAATGATGCAGAAGTAATGTTCTGGAACTCGGGAGCTGAGCTTCTGCTCGACCCCCAATTTTCAGGGCGTTACAAGATGGTATTAGAGCATGATCTGGATTAAACTGGATCAGGGTTATGGTCACACACCACACGCTAATTTCAATTAAATGTAGGTGGATGCGAGAACAATTTAAAAACATGTTTAGGACCCCCAGTTTGTTTATTGGCTAAAGTTTACAGAAAATGATCGCTAAGATCGAGTCTGTGTACACTCTTGATCACACACGATGACCCCAAATCATGTCTAGACCATTAATTGATGGGTATAGACCGTGTTTCATTCCATTCCAGCTATTAGAAATTGGTAAAAGTGAATAGAGATTAGATTAGTTTCGAAATGACCCAAAACGGATCAAATCGGAAGAGGGGGGCCAAACGATCAACTTTTAGGGGGTTACAGGGTAGGACCCTTGAAAGGGCCTAGCTATATGCCCTAGAGGGGAGGTGAATAGGGCAATGTCAAATAAAACTTATAACAGCGGAATAATAAAATATATAAAGCACAATGTTGAATATAAAACAATCACAATATCCTAAAATAAAGAGATTGATACTTTATCAGTTCTAAGGACAACCTTACACCAAAAATTAGAGGTTTAAGGTAGGACAACCTTATTTTTAGAACGTCGTTTGTATCACAAATCAATGAGGAATAATAAGCAAGAAAATCAAAATGACTTGCAGAAAATAAATCCTAAGTTATTACAACATTCATCCACACTTGCTTGAAGTGATTACAAAATTCATCCACAAACACTCTTCACAAAACAGAATGAATAAAAGAATGAAAGAGTAAAACACATCCACAACACAATGATATATAGTGGTTCGCCTGTGTGTACACCAACTGTTATCCAACACCCACACAGATTGCTACTCCACTCCATATATCCTCACACAGGGGATATTAGCATGCACTATCAAAATAGGTTTCACATGTTCACCTAAAACCTTCACAATTGTGTCTTTGATCTCAGGCTTACACAATCCAAAAACCCCACAATCTGAGTTTTCTGGCTCTCCTCAGATAACTAATACAATAAGATTTTTCTGGCGAATCTCAAATAAAAACCAGAGAAAGTAAATTACAAAAATGTAAAATACATGAATCACCTTTTGAAGAAGCCCGGTAGAACCAATCGGAGTAGATGTTCGATTTAACGTTCAAAGTCCAATACTCACTTTAAGTATGGTTCTAAGTCTAATTGATTTTAAATCAAAAGGGCTAGTTTTATTTGATTTTGAATCTAAGAAGAAGGAATATCAGAAATTCCTCTTTTCTAATAAGATTGGAATGTAGATCAAAATCAAATAAAAATAAGCTAGCAAAAGGAAGATTAAATAAGCACAAAGTAGCTTAAAATAAACACAAACTTATCTCAGAGTCTAGCCTAAAGAATGCTTGAATAGAATTAATTTGAAGTGCTAAAACTCTGAAGTTCGTGCTCTATTTATAGCCTAAAAAATTCCGTCTACGACTGGTCTTAGGAACCTAGGACTGGTCGTAGCTCCAAAGATTTTTTAAAGATTTCCACGGGAGAAGATTTTCTGTTCCACAACCGGTCCTGGGCGGTCTACGACCGGTCCTGGGCCATCTACGACTGGTCGTGAGAGACCTACGACCGGTCGTAGGACCCCAAAAATGGTTGCTGGAGTTTGAGTCGTAGGGCTACGACCAGTTGAAGGTTGAGTCGTAGAACTCACAGGACTGGACGTAGGATGTCCAGGACTGGTCATAGGATAGCTAGAAAGATCCAAAAATCTTCAACAACCTAGGACTAGTCTTGAAAAACTTAAGACTGGTGGTAGCAGAGTTAGGACTGGTCTTGAAGTCCCTAGGACTGGTCTTAGAACACTCCAAACAGGCATAATAAAATATATGAGTTATATATCCAAAATGACTTATTGTAAAGCCCATCCTAAGGTCAATCTAAGGTCAAACAAACCTTAAAAGTGAGATGGACATTGAAAAGTCTGTACACTCAGATGACCCTTAAGAGAAGCTTGAGAATATACAAATCTTGTAGTAGGCCTTCTTGAGCTTGATCTTGACTTGAGAAAGTCTTCTACTTAACTTGAACTTGATCGAATCTTGAACATACAAACTTGAAGACTTCAATACTTGAATTCTTCATCCATGTCTTGAAAACTTTCTTCATTTAAGATCTTGTCTTGAAATGTGATGACTTGATTGCAATGAATAGTCTTCAATCATAAAACACAAGATGTACAAGACATAGATATAGGTTTTGGCATCACAAAATTTGACAACCAAAGGGATATGAAATCATAGCACTTATAATCTCCCCCTTTGTCAAATTTGTGACAAAACACATAACATAAAAGATAATAAGGAATCATGAGCCATGAAATCACAAAATACTCTACTCCCCCTGAGTAATACGAGTATTGCTCATATAATCAGTACACAACATAAAAACCTCAAGACTTCAATCCACATATCCTTCTCAATCAATCAATTCAAACAAATTTACTCCCCCTTTCCATACTACTCTCCTTTTAGCTTTAACTTACTACTCTCCCTTTTTATCACAAAATGACAAGGGAAAGGCACAATAGGAAGAGGAATAAATAGATAATGAGAAAGAGATATGAAAGGACATAATATAATCCTGAAGCATCAAGTCATAATCCATAATCCAAAATACAATATTTAAAAGACAATGTTATCAAACCATAATCCATAATACATATCCAAAATAAAAAGATAATGTGATACTATCCAGAAGATAATTTACCTAATCTGATCCAGAGGAGGGAGCAGGGATAGTCGGATCAATCTGGTGTAACCCCTTATTAATGCGATGAAGATATTTTTGCATGTACTTAAATCGCATATCATGGGCTATATTCATATTATCAACCTTTTCTTCCAATACATGAAGGCGTGCATCAAAACCAGATGGATCATAATCTGGATCATTAGGTGAATCAGTTTCTATATCATCAAATAAGTCATCCATATTAATATCTTGTTGAGGAAGATCGCCAGCTTCCCCTTCGTTTCCAGCATCACCACCAACACCTCCAACACCACCTTCATCAACTTGGCCAGGGAGCAGATCCAATTTCATCTTATTAAGGTTAGAATTGTTAAAAATAAGATAAGAAATTGGTGCCTCATTAACAGGTTTATCGACAAGCATGTGAGTGGCTAAAACAGTCATAAGATAACCGAACGGAATATCACTATGACCTGGATGGAGACGAAACTGAATAATGGAATGACAAATCAAAGAGGAAGATAGACCTTGGTACCAGAAGCAATAGAATGCAACACACGAACCATGAAAGAAGTCAACTCGATTTTATTGCCATACCGAGGATACACATTGGAAATGAAGAACCAATGTAGTATTTTGTAACTAGGTAACAAATACTTTGAAGGGAGCGCATTCCCTTTGTGTGTCCATTGCACATCAATTTTGCATAAATCTCGTGTTAACATGCGTTTTTCCGATTCAGATGGTTTGTCGTATAAAGTATGAATCAGTATACCATCATCATTAACAGGTATATCCATAATACCTGATATCAAATGACGGTCTACTTCAAATTTCCCTTCTCTAGTATCAATTGAAAATGTTAAATTATCAAGAGAAAATTCTGAGATGCATGCAACCGTCAATTGAGCAATGGACTGGTATGCAGGCCCGCCCCAAAGCAAAATGTTAGTCCAGCCTACAGATTTAAGGAGAGGGATAACACCATGTGGAGCAATGTGATTGAGATCAGCGGTATGCTCAACGATAATGTTACGGACACGTAAATCTCTTACATCTTGAGAATCATTTTTGGGTGACCGAAGGTGCCGTTTAGTTATCGGTGTAGATCTGGATGAAGATGGACTACGAGATGTTTTCTTTTTCCCTCTAGCATCCATATTCAAAAAGATATACAAAGATCAAGCAAGATACACAAATGAAAGATGGGTTTTCTGTAGATCAGCAAATTGAGAGTAAACCCTTGAAAATCCCAACAAGAGATGAAATCTAGCTATACTATGATCAAATCAAAGCATAGAGAGCAAGAATCTTCAAGAAAAATGATGAAATAGGACTTACCTCGAAGAAAAATAGGAAATATTATGACTGGTCGAGCCACGACTCGTCGTAGGTCAGTGTGGAAATGAGGAAGAAGAGAATTTTTTCCAAATATATCACATTCACGAGATCCACGACCGGTCGAGTGTGGTTCACGACCGGTCGAGTATCGACCAAAAATGCATCTTTTTAATGAAAAAATTAAAATTTAAACACAAATAATACTAAATATAGTACACTATGATACATGCAAGCAAGAATATTCAATATAAAATGCACATACAAAGATCAAATTTTAATTTATTAAATCTGCTTTTGTCGAGCGGTTTAGTAAATATATCAGCAAGTTAATTTTATTTTCGGTTGATATATATTCTAAAGAAATAACTTTTTCTTCAAGCAACTCACGTATGTAATGATACCTAATGTCAATATGCTTAGTACGTGAATGATGGATTGGATTTTTGGAAATGTTTATAGCACTGGAATTATCACAATGTAAGATCATTGAATCTTGATTAATTCCATAATCGCTAAGCATGCGTTTCATCCAAACTAGTTGAGTACATGCATATCCAGCTACAATATACTCAGCCTCAGCAGTGGAGAGCGATATTGAGCTTTGGTTCTTACTGAACCAAGAAACTAAGCAATTTCCAATGTAAAAACAACCACCACTGGTTGATTTTCTATCATCAATATTACCGGCCCAATCAGCATCTGAGTACCCGTCTAATTGAACACTAGTATCAAAAGGGTACCATAGATCCAAATTTATAGAACTTGCGACATATCTAATAATTCGTTTAACAGCAGTAAGATGTGATTCCTTAGGATTAGACTGATATCTCGCACAAATTTCAACACTTAATGCAATATCAGGTCTACTTGCAATAAGATACAACAAACTACCAATCATACTGCGATATAGTTTAGGATATATATCTTTATCTATAGAGTCTTTTGAGCGTCTTAATGTTGTACTCATAGGACTATCAAAGTTCTTACCATTCTCAAATCCAAACCTTTTAACCAAATTTGAAGCATATTTGGTCTGGAAAATGAAAATTCCATCAAGTTGTTGTTTTACATGCAACCCTAGGAAATAATTAAGTTCGCCAACCATGCTCATTTTGAACCTTGATTTCATTAACTTTGCAAACTCAATAGACATGTTAGAGCAAGTTGATCCATAAATAATATCATCAACATTTATTTGAACCATCAAAATATCATTGTTATTCTTCTTAACAAAGATCGTCTTATCGACACTTCCTACTTGAAAGCTATGACTAAGTAAGAATTTAGTCAATTTCTCATACCATGCCCTGGGCACTTGTTTTAGACTATAGAGAGCCTTTTTGAGACGAAATACATGGTCAGATAACTTAGGGTCTTCAAACCCCGAAAGCTGTTCAACATACACTTCTTCATGTAAATCGCCATTCAAGAAAGCACTCTTTACATCCATCTGATAAATTTTAAATTTTCTAAATCATGCGATGGAAATAAAAAGTCTGATTGACTCAAGGCGAGCAACTGGAGCAAAGGTTTCATCGTAATCGATGCCTTCAATCTGAGTGTACCCTTGTACAACCAATCTAGCCTTGTTTCGTATAATATTTTCAAGCTCATCAGACTTATTTTTAAAGATCCATTTTGTTCCAATAATGTATTTATCTTTAGGTCTAGGAACAAGATACCAGACATCATTACGAACAAATTGATTAAGTTCATCCTGCATAGCAACAATCCAATTTTCGTTAGAAAGTACTTCTTTTACGTTGACCGGTTCTATTTGGGATGTAAAACAAAATAATTACATATGTTCTCAAGTTGCTTACGAGTATGAACTCCAGTGAGAGGGTTTCCAAGTATTTGATTAGTTGGACAATCATTAACAGTCCTTGGTTCAGATTCTTTTTGACTTGATGAGATATCTTGATTGTCAATAATAAGAGCTTCATCATCATCTGAACTCGGGGCTGGTGTATTCAAATGATCATCAATGACCACATTAATGGACTCTTGAATCACACCAGTTCTCTTATTTAGAACCCTATAAGCTCGACTGTTCAAAGAATAATCAAGAAAAATACCTTCGTCACTTTTCATATCAAACTTACCCAAATTTTCACAATCCCGTAAAATATAACACTTGCTGCCAAAAACCCGAAAGTATTTGACAGTAGGTTTCTTTTCAAACCATAATTCATAAGCAGTCTTATTATCAAATTTACAGGTATAAACCCGATTAATGATATAACATGTGGTATTAACTGCTTCAGCCCAAAGATTTTTAGAGAGCTTCATGCTATTCAACATAACATTAGCCATATCCTGAAGCACTCTGTTTTTCCTTTCAACAATACCATTTTGTTGTGGTGTTTTGGGCGCAGAGAATTCATGTGATATTCCCTGATCGCTACAGAATTTCTCAAAACTACTGTTTTCGAATTCAGATCCATGATCACTTCGGATCTTACTAGCATGAGAACCTTTCTCATTTTGAATTCGTTTGATGACCTTTTTCACTTCATCCAGGGTTTCAGTTTTGTCTTTTAAGAACGATACCCAAGTGAATCTGGTATAGTCATCTACGATAACCAAGATATATTTTTTGCCTCCTCGACTCTCCGATCTGGTTGGTCCAATAAGATCCATGTGGAGAAGCTCGAGTGGTCTAGATGTGGTATTGGAGTTCACTTTCTTGTGAGAGCTCCTAATTTGTTTGCCCAACTGGCATTCACCACATACTGTCTACTTTTTGTAATTTGGGTAGACCTCTAATTAGTTCTCTTTTGCTCAATCTAAATAAGTTCCGATAGTGTGTATGTCCAAGGCGTTTATGCCATAATTCAGTCTCATCGATATGGACCATGTAACATGATTGAGTAGATGAGCTAGCATCACTAACGATGTAGCAATTTTCAGAAGTTCTATGACCAGTTAATATAACAGAACCCCTTTTATCAAGTATCTCACAACCTTGATTGGAAAACCTCATATTATGGTTGTTATCGCATATCTGAGAAATGCTTAATAGGTTGTGTTTTAAGCCCTCAACATATAAAACATTCTTAAATAAGGGAAGATTATAAAGTTGAACCGTACCTTGGCCAATAATCTTACAATTACTTCCATCACCAAATGTGACTGACCCGTCAGTCATATCTTTAAGATCGGTGAATAAAGCTTTGTCACCTGTCATATGCCTGGAGCAACCACTCTCTAGGTACCACTTTGAATGGCTTGTAGCTTTGAAAGTAGTGTGGGCAACCAAGCTGACAACTTTAGGAACCCATTTCAGAACTGTTTTGGGTTTAGGAGCATAGATGGTCTTTTTCTGTTTGTGGTTATAGGAGTGACCCATAGAGTTAGACTTTAATAGCTCCTTGAGTAGATCAATTATTTTTTTAGCCAATGGATTTCGGTTTTGAAAATTAAAGTTGACATGGCCACCTTTAGGTTTTTGGAAAGACCTAGAATTTTTGGAAAACCCTTGATAGGTATTCTTTTCTTTTAAGGTCGAAGACTCTCCTTTAACAAATTTAGGAGCAATGTTCTTTTGTTTAGGAGATGTATTTTTATCATAGCCCAACCCGGATCGATCGCCACATTTTCTTGATCCGGACAATAATTTTTCCAATTTTGGATCACCTTGGGCATATCTCCATGTGTCTTTCAAACTCAGAAGAGAGGCTACCTCATTTTTAAGTCTTTCTTTTTCGGATTTCAAATCTTCAATTTAGGAGTTTTTGAAATCTAAATCACATTTGTTTTTTTTCAAAAGAATCAGAAATATGAGACTTTTCTAAAACAAGAGACTCATAATCTTCCTTAAGCTTAGAAAATTTTTCTTTTTGTAATTTAAGCTTAACTGCAATTTTACAACTCTCTTTATAAAGGGCATTATAAGCATCTTGAAGATCATCTTCATTATCGCAATCACTATTCAGATTTTCTTCACTAGATATATCATCATGATCTGAATAGGTGATCTTGGCTAGAGTCATAAGGACTTTAACATCATCACCCGACTCAGTTTCAGAATCTTCTGATTTAGAAGAGGATTCAGAATCAGACGATTCATCCCAAGTAGCCATCATGCTTTTCCTTTTTGATTTGTCCTTTTTAGGACATTTGTTAGCTAAGTGCCCATACTCTTGACAGTTGTAACATTGACTATCTTTCAATGATTTTTGAGCTCTAGGTTTATATCGTCTCCTATCATTTGACTTTTGAAAATCAGCTTTTTTCTTGTTTTTGAAAATTTTGTAAAACTTTTTTGCTAAAAGGGCCATATCATCTTCGAAATTTTCTGTATCCGAAGTGCTCTCTTGTGAAACATTTTTAGATGATTTGAGAGCAATTGATTTTCCTTTAGGAGCCTTAAAGGATAACTCATAGGTTTGAAGTGAACCAACTAGATCCTTAACCCTCATGGTATCCGTATCACGAAGCTCCTGAATCGCAGTTACTTTAGAATTGAACCGTTCAGGAAGTGAACGTAGTATCTTTTCACACACTTTACTTTCTGGGATTCTATCACCAAGACCCCACATAGAGTTCACAATGTCATTCAATCTAGTGTAGAAGTCCATAAACATCTCATTCTCCTCCATATGAATTTCTTCAAATTTAGTTGTGAGGAGTTGGACTTTAGATTTCTTGATAATAGATATACCCTCGTGTGTCATTTCTAATACATCCCGTGCTTGTTTTGCATTTTCACATGAGATGATTCTTTTGAATTCATCTGGTGATAATGCACAAGTAATTGCATTTAGTGCTTTAGCATTGGCACTACTTTCACTTTTCTGAAGTGTGGTCCAAAGAGAATAAGTCGTTACTTTCATTGATTTTGAACCATCACTATTAGTTACTTCAGTGATAGGAGGGTTCCATTCATTCACTGTGGCTAACCACACACTTTCATCCAGGGATTTAAGGAAGATCCTCATCCTGGCTTTCCAATAAGCATAGTTTGTGCCATTAAAAGGTGGTGGCCTAGTGACTAATAGGCTATCAAAATTTGACATCTTAATATAGCTTAGATCGTTAGCTCAGGAAATAAATCCAATAAGTAAACAATAAGCACGAGCTATTAGGCTCTGATACCACTTGAAAGGGCCTAGCTATATGCCCTAGAGGGGGGGTGAATAGGGCAATGCCAAATAAAATTTATAACAGCGGAATAATAAAAGATATAAAGCACAATGTTGAATATAAAACAATCACAATAGCCTAAAATAAAGAGATTTATACTTTATCAGTTCTAAGGACAACCTTACACCAAAAACCAGAGGTTTAAGGTAGGACAACCTTATTTCTAGAACGTCCTTTGTATCACAAATCAATGAGGAATAATAAGCAAGAAAATCAAAATGACTTGCAGAAAATAAATCGATAGTTATTACAACATTCATCCACACTTGCTTGAAGTGATTACAACATTCATCTACAAACACTCTCCACAAAACAGAATGAATAAAAGAATGAAAGAGTAAAACACATCCACAACACAACGATATATAGTGGTTCGCCTGTGTGTACACCAACTGTTATCCAACAGACACACAGATTGCTACTCCACTCCTAATATCCTCACACAAGGGATATTAGCATGCACTATCAAAATAGGTTTCACAGGTTCACTTAAAACCTTCACAATTGTGTCTTTGATCTCGGGCTTACATAATCCAAAAACCCCATAATCTGAGTTTTCTAGCTCTCCTCAGATAACCAATACAATAAGATTTTTCTGGCGAATCTCAAATAAAAACCAGAGAAAGTAAATTACAAAAATGTAAAATACCTGAATCACCTTTTGAAGAAGCCCGGTAGAACCAATCGGAGTAGATGTTCGATTCAACGTTCAAAGTCCAATACTCACTTTAAGGGCTAATTGATTTTAAATCAAAAGGGCTAGTTCTATTTGATTTTGAATCCAAGAAGAAAGAATATCAGAAATTCCTCTTTTCTAATAAGATTGGAATGTAGATCAAAATCAAATAAAAATAAGCTAGTAAAAGGAATATTAAATAAGCACAAAGTAGCTTAAAATAAATATAAACTTATCTCAGAGTATAGCCTAAAGAATACTTGAATAGAATTAATTTGAAGTACTAAAACTCTGAAGTTTGTGCTCTATTTATAGCCTAAAAAATCCCGTCTACGACTGGTCTTAGGAACCTAGGACTGGTCGTAGCTCCAAATATTTTCGACAGATTTCCACGGGATAAGATTTTCTATTCCACGACCGATCCTAGGAGGTCTACGACCGGTAGTGGGCCATCTACGACTGGTCGTGGGACACCTATGACCGATCGTAGGACCCCAAAAATGGTTGCTGGAGTTTAAGTCGTATGGCTACGACCGGTCGAAGGATGAGTCGTAGAACTCACAGGACTGGTCGTAGGACAGCTAGAAAGATCCAAAAATCTTCAACAACCAAAGACTGGTCCTGAAAAACTTAAGACTGGTCGTAGCAGAGCTAGGACTGGTCTTGAAATCCCTAGGACTGGTCTTAGAACACTCCAAACAAGAATAATAAAATATATTAGTTATGTATCCAGAATAACCTATTGTAAAGCCCATCCTAAGGTCAATCTAAGGTCAAACAAACCTTAAAAGTGAGATGGACATTGAAAAGTCTGTACACTCATATGACCCTTAAGAGAAGCTTGAGAATATATAAATCTTGTAGTAGGCCTTCTTGAGATTGATCTTGACTTGACAAAGTCTTCTACTAAACTTGACCTCGATCGAATCTTGAACATACAAACTTAAAGACTTCAATACTTGAATTCTTCATCCATGTTGTGAAAACTTTCTTCATTTAAGATCTTTTCTTGAAATGCGATGACTTGATTGCAATGAATAGTCTTCAATCATAAAACACAAGATGTACAAGACATAGATATAGGTTTTGGCACCATAAAATTTGACAACCAAAGGGATATGAACTCATAGTACTAATAACCCTAACTTTTTTAGACCCAGGGGATGGTTGGGACCTCGCCCAATCGGGGAGCCCTTGCAAGACGGTCCAGTGGTCGGCAAGGCCTCGCTGGTCAGTGGGCTCAGTGGGCTAGGCCGTTCCGGCCGATCAAGTTTGGGGCCTAGTGGGACCCTATGGTATAGGGTTTGACCCCTATTTCATTCCCATTCTGCTACTTCCTTCACAAACCTCCCTCCCAAGCCTTCCCTTTTCTTTAAAACTGCTTCATTCTCCTTCAAATCGTCCTTCCAATCTCTCTTTCTCTTATTTTTCTTCAAGGTTCATGTTCCTCTACCATCCTCAGCCATACCCATCACCTACTCTTTCCATTTCCTTTGATTTGAACTCTCACATCTCCCATTTGAGTCTCAAATTCGTGTAAGTCCTCTAACCCATCCTCTTTTGTTGTTCTTCCTCTTCTTTCCCTTTCATTAGACCCTTTACACTCTCATATCAGGTCCAAAGTCGTGGAGACCCAAAGATCTCAGCCCTTCCCTTCATTTTTTTCATTTTTCATGGTTCTTTTGAGTTAGTTATAGCTATCTTCTCGATCTCTCCGCTTCTACCGACGGGTGAGACCTAACACAGAAGCTTAGTCCATAAACAATGACCATTTAGTGCTAGGACCTAGAGATAGTACTCCTAGATTTCGAAAGGTCTAACAATATAGGAAATCCAATTCCAATTCAACAATCTTGACCCTAAGCGATAGGACCATTCCCTGTAGTAGAAATGATATGAAACCATCTAGCGTATAAGCTTAGACTTTGGATTATAGTCGGTGAATTACCGACTAGACTACTAGTTCTATTAAGTAGTGTAAAGACTGGTTATACATTAAGAAATGGTAGGTTTGATTTGGTTGAGTCAGATCTCATTCCTTTGTTGGATTCCCTTGATACGTATAAGCTCCTTTAGTAACTCTTAGGAAGCTTGCTTGACTCAGAACTAGTCGCGTTCAGGGAGAACTTATATATATCCCTCAGATGAACGCTAGGATAAACCAACACGCCCCTTAGAATTGCCTTCCCAAGGACTTAGTACAATTGGGAACACGAATGAGAGAAACTATACATAAACGAAGTATTCACGGTTTTAATTGAATTCTCAATCCTAGTAGTTACCAATAAACTCAATGCTCTGATCAAGCAGAAGATCGGGATCAACTAGGATTAAAAATTGATACAACAAATTTTCTGTCCTAGCTAGTCAGAAAATCTATGTATCTGGCTTAGACCCACTACACAACTTTTCTTTCATGTTGACCCGACCACCTACAACCAAAAGTTATTGCTTTGCCTTTGGGAAGTGTTAAGAACATCTAGCCAATAGAGATTAAACATCTTACCGCAAGCTCACACCCGTCCCTGGAATCAACCACAACACCCATCATTTTTAGCTCCTTTCTATAATTATAGGTACCAATGCCATAGAACGCATCATTAACAAAGGAAGACCAATGTATTGAGAGGTTGTTTCTCATTTCATGTCAAGGATAGATCCTAAATTACACCTCGTTCCAACATACAGATTAGGACAGATTCTTGAGCTTTGAGTAGAAATAAGTTTTTAAGGGGGTAGAACATATTAAGCCCAATCTAGTTAGGTCAGCTAATACAACCGTTAGATTAGAGTGGCGCAGCGACAGCGTGGTTTGCCCTTTCCCCACTAGCCTAGGATTGAAGGAAATTCAGGGAAATAAATAGGCCGAAGGTCAGTGTATCCATAAACCTACTTGTTGAATACGAGCATAATAGAAGCCTTGGCCAATTCTGTATGATTAGAAACCCCTTAGGATGATCTATTAGAGTGTTTATTAACCCCTACCTTGGGCATAGATTAAGATGAGGACTCTCCTAGATCAAGATCCAAATCACAACCTTATAAATAGGACTTTTGAACCTTTTAGTGATTAGCTTTCCCTAAGCTTTTAGAGTGATCGGACTACGGAGATACTGAAATGTACAATGCGAAACATTCGCAGCTTGACCCAATTCTCAATCCTGGCAGACTACCAATGGACTCACTTCTTGACCGGGCAGAAGACCAAGATCCACCAGGATTAGGAAGGGATACAACGTTGTCTACCCCGGCTAGGCAGACATTCGACGTATCGGGATCAAGCCCACTACAATTGTCTCTCCATATTAGTCAACCATTGAAAAAATATATATCTTACTCTTATAGTTGGGAATTGTCGTCAAGACTTCAAATAGATGAGGAAATAAATTGGAACAACCACCAGGGTATAAGCAGGAGATAAGGAGTAAGTTTTTAAGGAAGATAAGCAAGATGCTCCAGACTAGCATTGAATCTTTAGTCATTACCCTTAGCCAATTTCGAGGACGAAATTATTTTTTAAAAGGGGGTAGATTGTAACACCCCAAATTTTTACCAACCTAGAGTTAGACGTCCTTAGCCAATGGGTCAACCATAACACCTTGGTAACCTCTTAGAACTCATTCCAAAGCCAAAGAAATTATTTAGAACCAAATTCTTTAGAAATTTAACGTGTATTAACTAGCGCTACACTAGATTTCCTGCAAAATTAGTACCAACCACTTTAAATCCGATCTGTAAGACCCAAAACCTATAGACTTGTTACCGTTATGTCACCCTAGAATCTATGATCAATCTCTAAGCCCAGTTGCCCTCGAGATCTTTTGAAAACTTCGAATCGGACCTGGACCGCACATCGAAAGTCTAATAGCGATGAACCTAGACCATTATGACCGCCTAGTTGGACTTGACTATCACTTCGAAAATCAAACCCAAACGATGTCCTGAGACTATTTCCTTGAGTCCGGAGTAAAGAGAGTGAGAAAATGAATCTTTTTTAGAAAATTAATTATGATTTTAAGTAATCTGGAACGTTTTACTTACGCGTTATTTCTAAGCATTCTGACCGTTAGATTTCAACCCAAATTCACCCTCGGATCAGGATAGGTGTCTCATGCATGTCCTAGTACTTGTAGCTTTGATCGAGTTCCTGTAACCGTTGAACTGAAACTGGTCCACCACGGTCTATCTGGAAACCCGAAGGGACTGAAAACTTAGCTTGACCTAGATCTGATATTAGAGAGCTTAAGTCCGACCGCATTTAGTAATAGGACCTCTAGAAGTGATCCGTTGGATCAGAAAGATCCCAATTTGGTTATAACTTAAGTATGCCTTAGCCCTAAGTCTATTTTCTTCGAATTTAGGCTTATAAAAGGGCCTTAAATCCTCACTCCCAAATCCCATACGAATTTTCAAACCCTAGCTAAGAAAGAGAAAGAAAAGAGAGAGAAAGTGAGAGAGAAGTTGGTGATTCTTCCTAGGATTCTTCCCAGCTTTACTACGTGCCTAATCCACTAATCTGTATCGCTATTCCGGCATTTCTGGTTCCATTCTTGGATAAGAAATCCTAACCTTAACCTGTTTTGAAGCCTAAAAAGGTTCCAATGACGTTATAGCTAACCTTTTTCATTCCATAGGTAGTGTATCCGCCGTTAATGAAGACTTATCGTCTGAATCATATCCATTTCGCATTTTCTGGTTTAAGGTGCGGACTATATACGTTTAGGTTATGGTTTTCAAGACTTTCAATGTCGGTTAATGATATATTACTGCGTGGATGCTATTTCACATGTATAAAGTGTTGTCCGTCTTATTTTTTAGTTATACATTAACTATGTTGAATATAGTATATTCCTCGTATTTGTAGAAAATACCGTATATGTATGAAATATGAATTTGAGTTAGCCATGATTAACTGTCATCTATATATGCTAAATGTATGTGTAACAACTTCTGAGCTAAAGGTTTAGTCCAAATGCATGATATACCAACATATGATATGTATTTAGTATGTGTAGCCTAAGTGTATGTAAAAATGACTGAATGAGTATAGACTTTGTATTCGTACTTGTCATGACAATCTTTCGTGGATATATGATTGTTGTATGGGCATCTACCCTTTGACGAAAGGACTTGCCCTAATACGTATGTTAATGAATACATAATATGTATGATGTGATGTAAGGTGTAGACTAAGTGTATGTAAAAGTGTCTGAATGAGTTAGTAGTTAGTAAGATGTACCTGTATGCGGGTTGAGATATGATTCTCAACTACATCAATGATGTGTATGCTTTCCTCCATATATTTTTTATTGTATATGTGTGGATTCATGTTTAGGTTGTATTCCATAACATGCAGAAATAATGCCGCGAAGGGTGATGAGAGAGTGGTGTAACGATTCCGTGCAATAGCCCTGATAGCCCTAAAGTGGACAATATCGGTCCTTTGATTGTATAACTAGAAATATGATTCATTTACTGCTTTACCTATATCATTAGATAATATGTCATAACTGAATGTGATTGGGGCTATTGTATAGTCCAGGTAATCGATAACCGTTCTTCAAGTGGTAGTTGAGTTTGTTTCGCCACACAGGATGTGTTCAACGAATCTGAGTCGTACTTGGGATGTTCGACAGTGGTTAGGCCACGTGGAGTGCTTATGCATTCAATGTCTTTCAACTCAACATGCGCTTGGCCTAGTTGAGCTTATCAACTAACCCGATTAACCGATGTTTGTTCACCATGTTTGGTCGCTACTGTTTGAATCTAAGACACCGAGCTTACCAGTGAAACTCCCGTTAACCGTGGTACCGTGATCCCCTAAGACTCATGAGCTAGATATGGTGGAATGGGACACCGTGGCCAAGCTGTCGGCCTACGCTGGGGCCACGAGCCTCCGCGTAGTGACCAGTGAGCAACCCAGACTTGTGAGCCGAATATGGTGGTATGGGACACGGTATTCGAGTTGTCGGCCTACATTGATTGGTGATGGGGGAGTGGTGTAACGATTGTGTAACAACCCTGGCAGCCCTTGTAGTGACCTCGAGCGTACTCTGAGTCTACGTGGAGGCGACGACCCTTCCGTAGCAATAAGAGTACAAACTAGGCCTGTATTGATTTGGTGATGGGGGAGTGGTGTAACGATTGCTTGTAATAGCCCTGGCAGCCCTTGCAGCGACCTAGAACTGCACTTCTTATGAGATATGCTAGGATTGATGACCCTAAACTGGATCAATGTTTGGGAATTGATATAAGGGAGGTGTCTTAGCTTCCCAATCCTGCTGTATGAAAAGGACTAATAAGAACTTGGTAAGCATACTCATATCATCGCATTGCATGTGCTATCAGTGTTAGTGTAAGAGCACTGAGGAAGTGACTAACATGCGTGATAATAAGATGAAGATTGTAGAGGGAGTTTGTGGTGAGGGCATACATCATTCCTTCATAACATTCGTGCACTAACAAGAGTATCTAGGACATGTTTGATTGTACTGCTATATCATTACTGCTTGATTGAATTGATAACATGTTAACCTCTGCTGTATAGTTTTCACTGAGTTGATCACTCACTCCCACATTATGGGACGGTGTTTGCAACACCAACCAGTCCCTGTTTTAGTTTCAGATGGTGACAATACTTGCGAGGCAAAGCAGATCTTTTTTGGTGATGAGGAGGATTTCTCCTGTATGCAGTTCTCAGGCAGGTTCATGTGAATAATGTTCTGATTGACGGGGATTCAGGGCTATGTTGGTAGTGATTTATCACTTTTGATATAGGTATTATGAGACACAACTTATAATTATGACTTGGCAGAGCATACATAGCTTGCGGACTTATGTTGATTTATATATGTATTTCAGTCTTCCGCTCGTGCTTTCAGACTGTCCCTGAACTATATTTGCTGTTTTGGTTTAATCCACCTCATGTTTTATGCCTTAATGCCGATAACATTCATTCATCATAAAAAATGCTGCATAAGTAATGTTCTGGAACTCGGGAGCTGAGCTTCTGCTCGACCTCCAATTTTCAGGGCGTTACATATTTATAGTTATGAAACTCTAACTTTCGCACCAAGTTAGAAAAATCTAGAAACCACCTCAAATTTGTGCAATCCGTGCAGTTTTTCAAAATATGCTCAGAGTTTAAACCACCTCAAATTTAGCAGTAATCTATACATTTTTCAAAAAAATACTCAGAGTTTCAGAATATGCTTTTCAGGATAATTTGAAGAATATGTTTGTTTTCAGGACATTTTCAGGATTCATTTTATTCACTTTGAATCTTTGATTCTCTTCATTTCTCGCTTAGTTTTCTTAGATCTTTAGCATATGAATTCTTCATTAATGACTTCCAAATCTCAAAATCATCATTTAGTAATCTTTCGAACATAAATCTTCCTTTTGGGATCAATTTCACCTTAAGCTCTTGAAATCACCTCGCACATGAAAACATGCATAATTAAATCGATTAAACACCATCATGCTTATAAAACCAAGATATAAATAGGAAAAAATATGTAATATTTCACACTTAACATAGAACTCAAAGAACTACAAGATCAAACTGGTGATATCCATCAAGCCTACCGAGACCAAATACTAACCTTCGTCGAGGCTATTATAACAACCCCAAAAAATCGACACCTGAGTACATAAATTCAGGTCCCGGGTTCCCAAGTGTTAACCAATTAAAAATGCATGTGTGGCTTTATTCAGATTCACATCAATTCCACACACGAGCAATCAGAATATCGTAATTTAAATTAGTGGATCCAAAGTGAGGTAGAGATAACAACAATCAATGAATATATGGCTAAGAGTAGAATACAATTCTAATAGTGTTAATTGCCCAAAATGAGAATTTTACAAGCCACAATATACATACCCTAAATGATTAAAGTGTAAAATTTTTAGTTTGGTCCAATCTTCTGAAACGCAACATTGGCGGTGTAAGCTACTATAAACTTATCCGTCTGAGAACTCGACAATAACTGCATCGATAATATCGTATAGTTAGTGTTTTAAAACACCGTCCTAGAGTGGGAGTGAGTGATCAACTTAGTGGTTCCATTAACTTAGTGGTTTTAAAACACATGTTATCAATTTCACTGGCACAAGTAATGATAAAACAACTTAAACACCCAGTTCCTAAATGCTCTCTTATTAATACACATGCATGTTATCATGAAATGATGCATGCCCTCACGATCCAACACTCCCTCATAAGAGAATCCAATACCACATTCGCAAATGTCAACACTCCCTTAACATGCGACCACAATGCCCAAGTCGCCACAATCTATGTTAATGCAATGATATGAATGTTCATGTTAGCCGAGTAATTAATTAAGTATATTCATCCAATAAGATTGGGAAAGCTAAAACACCTCCATTTAATTAATGGATTTATCCTGATGACTTGGCACTAATTAGCAAGCATTCATCTATACAGCATCTCAATTATCAATTGGCACTAATTAGCAAACATTCATCCACTCGCAACCAATAGTAACTAGCACTGATTAGCATGCATCTTTATACGCACTACACAATAAAAAATCGACACTAATTATATGCATTGGCCCATACCTTACCCAAATCAATAATCAGCACTGGTTAGCATACATCCATCTATGCACTACACATTCATAAATCAATACAAATTATCATGCATTGGCCCATACATTATCCAAATTAATAATTGACACTAGTTAGCGTGCATTCTTCTACGCACTACACGTTTACAAATCAACACTAACTATCATGCATTCATCCATTTATAACATAAATCATTAATTATGACATAAGGTTCGATAAACGGAAACTTAAGGATAATGGTCCACACCTTGGAGTGGTGCGGTAGGTTTGGGGGCTCATTCTTAGGTTAAATTCCCATGAATAAACTCTCCAACATTTTTGGGGCTCATTCTTAGGTTAAGTTCCCACGAATTAACTACCCAACATCCTACAACAAGATAATGGGCTCATAAGGGATCATACAATTGGTTCTCAAGAGAAAACCCACATGCAAAGGTTGGTTTCTCACCTCAAATCGTTGCTGGGAGAAGTTCTGGAAATACGGCGTAGTGCGGATGCATTGTTGACCAGCAAGGGTGGGGTGGATCCTCTACACCAGCTCCTCTCCCTTACTTCCACATCTTTTCACCTCTCTCTCTCTCTCTCCCTTGGTAATAAAAATTTGTATGGGAGTGAGGGGGTGTTAAATAAGACCTTATATAGGGCCAGAAATGTTTGAAATGGCCTTAAGCCTCCCTTTTTTATTAAACTTGTCCTGAGGGAGGTCATTTTTGGATTTACAGGGCCTTCTGGCGGCCCACTAGCTTATCTAGACCATGGGCACGTGCCCCTCGATGAGATCTATGTTTCATCACAACCGGACGGCAATCGGATGCTTCGATTATCCGTGGGGGCCCCACTTGCGATGGACGATCACCAATGATCGATCGGAGCTGTGGCTATATGGATATTTACATGGAAATATCATTAACTCACAACTCGAGTTTCGTTGAAACTCAACACTCAGAATGTTACAACTTGGCAAAAGAGCGGAGAGCCTAATTCACTTAAATTATCAGGTTATTGCTTAGGACATTTGCACATCCCATGTACCTGACCTTCGACACATGTTGAAAAAATCTAGACATTGTCTCGGCTCGACATCTGTGATGGATGTCAAGCCCGATAAGACTGTTATTATTCTATAGTTTCGAGTCTAGTGGCTTACTAATGAGCGGTCTAGAACTTATTCAGATAATCAGGGAATTTCTAGAATGAACTAGGTAGCAGGATTTTTTGTACATGGCAAATAGAGTTTGGATTTGCTAAGTTCATAGTATGGCTTACTCACAATTAGTAGAAATGATAATTCGGCTGTAATCACCCTAACAAGGACAATAATTCAACTATACTCGAAGCTATCTAAATTAGTAAAATTTACTAAAAAAATATAAAATATTAATTTAATTGAATAGAATAATTCTTAATATGATTAGAAGCAATTCCTAAGGGGATATCGAAGATAAAAACTCTAAGATGAAAATGATATACGCAGTTCATCGGCAACGTGTCATTATAAAAAATTTTAGTTTCAATAGGTCTATTTCATATATTAATTTTGGTACTTTTAATTATTATATTATTTTTATTATTTTTTTAGTATTTCATCATCAAGTCTAATTTACCTCTACCAAAATTTATTACATTTCAAGTTATAGAAAAATTTTAAAATTTTTGGGAGTACCAGTTGCCTGAAACTAATGATTTTAATACAATTTCCAAAAATTCATAAAATTTATCTCATTTAGGGTTTTTTTTTAAAAATTTATTTTTCATAATACTAGACTTATCAAGCTTCAATCTTGTTTTTGAATCACCTCAATCGGATATGTAGAAAAATAGATATGACTTTTTAAATTCAGTACACTGAACTTGTCAAAATACGAACATGCAGAATATTGCTGAACAGAGTTACTTGGTTGCACCGAGTCCCACTCGGTGCAACCAACCCCTGCTGTCCAGATTTGCTCAGTTTCTTGAGGTTTACCTGGTGCAATCAAGTAGGGCTGCCCTAGTTTGCTTGGTGCAACTGAACCTTAGTGTCCATATTCTTCAAAATTCTTAGATTTCACTCAGTTAGGCTGTTTTGGTGCATCCAAGGTCACTCCTTTCGGTCCCAAACACGTGCGAATAAAAACACATACTGGCACTCAAGTCGATAAATCAAAGGTACTTCCTAAGGACATCCAATTCGCAACAGGAAAAACATCTTGGGCGTTACAATCTACCCCTCTTAAAAATAATTTTGTCCCCAAAATTGGCAAATGTTATTATTAAGTTCGTATTAATGAGCCCATTTGTGAATGCACTAACCTCGGATATTGGGATTTAGCTTGTACCCATTATTGGTCCTATTTTTAATAATTCAATCTACTTATATGACTTGGTCTAGTTCTTGAACCCTAATTGTTTCCCTTTGATGTGTTCATTACTTACATTTTAGGTATGATTTAGATCCTATTTAGAGATCTAACCTTATGTATAACCTGGATCAATTTCTTTCGATCCTGGGCCAGTGGGCTATGAGCCCACCAAGCTTTCATTGTGCCACTCTGATCGGATGGATGCATTTACCAATATAACTAGAATGAATTCTTAACATTCTACCCCCCTTAAAATATTTCTACTCTCAAGGCTCAATAATCTATATCTCGATCTATATGTCGAAACGAGTTGTAATTTAGGATCTATCTTTGATATGAAATGGGAAATGATCTCTCAATACATTGGTTTTTTTTTTTTCCATCAATAATGTGTACTATGACATTGGTATCTATGGCTATAGACTAAAAATGATGGGTGTTGTGGTTGATTTTAAGGATGGGTGTGAGTTTGTGGCAAGCTGTTTAATTATAGCAAAAGAAATGACTTTTTCCACAATCCTGACTTAACCTCTTTAGACCTATCTAGTTTAAGACAACAAGTTAATCTATACATTACTAGCACATATGGAATTTGGACAAAATAGGTTAACAGGTAGACTATTTTTCTAAGTTTATATGCACAATTCGTATGCCATAATGGTTTGTGATTTAGGGCCTAACTTCCTATGTATGTTGCCCATTTGAGAAATTTCTTGGACCCAAAATCCTTATTGGCTATCCTTAACAGATCCCAAGGGTGAAGTAATAAACTTTTGGTTGTAAGTGGTCAAGCCAACACGAAAAGAAGGTTGTGTAGTAGGTCTAAGCCGGATACATCGACCTTCTGCTTGGCCATGGTAGAAAGTTTGTCGTATCATTTCTTAATCCTGGTTGATCGAGATCTTCTACCTGATTAGAGCATTAAGTTCATTGGTAAATAATAGGATTTAGAATTTGATTCAAACTGTGAATACGTCACTTGTCTATAGTTTCTCCATTCCGTGCTCCCGATTATAATAAGTCCTTGGGGAAGCAGTTTTAAGGGCCATGTTGACTTGACCTAACATTTAATCTGAGGGATATATAAGTTTCCACCTATCTTAAATTATTTCTAAATCTAAACTGTTATCCTAAGAGCTATTAAAGAAGTCTATAAATATCAAGGGAATTCAACGAAAGGGGTCTCACCCCAACCTAATCAACCAAACCAACTAAGTCTATCTTCCAATTATCCTAGTATAATAAGTCATTTGTGTTCGTTTGCATAACCAGTAGCTTAGTCCTAACTTAGGAGAAGCATTAATCTAGCAGTTGTAATTCAAAGTCTACACTCATATGTTGGATGATTTTTATTTCTAATACAAGCAGTTATTATGGTTCTTGGGGTCAAAAGTTGTTCAGTGGGAACCCCGCTACCTAAACTTGACTTTTTGAGCACTTGATCACTTCACACATGGCAATACAGACTAAGGTAGACATATAATTCAAAATTATAGATTTATGTTCAAAAGCATCAGAAATCAGGAGAATTGATCCTATTGGTCATCATTATTTCTAAGTTTAAGTTAAGAATCATAGAAAACAGAGGAATTTGGTTCTAGGGTTCATTGTTTCTAATTTATTGGATTCCCTATACTACCAGATTTTTTAAAAAAAATATACGAGTACCAATTTTTAGGTACATAACTCTAAATGTCCCAACATCCAACGAACATTGTGGTTTGTATAATCCTCATTCCCAAGGTCATGGTTATCTCAATACTCCGCTCTGATACCACCTATAACACCCCAAAAATTGATACCCAAGTACATAACCTCCGGTCCCGAGTTCCCAAGTATAAACCAAATAAAAATGCACGTGTGGCCTCGTTCAAATTCACATCAATTACACACATGAGCAATCAGAGTTGTGTAATTTAAATTAGTAGATCCAGAGCGAGGTAGATATAATAACAATCAATAAATATAGGGCTAAGAATAAAATATAATTCCAATAGTGTTAATTGCCCAAAATGGAGATTATACAAGAGACAATATACATACCTAGAATGATTAAAGTGTAAATTTTTTAGTTTAGTCTAATCCTCTGAAACACAATGTCAGTGGTGCAAACTACTCTAAACTTACCCATCTGAGAACTCGACCGTATCTGCATTAATAATATCATCTGGTTGGTGTTTTAAAACACTGTCCCAAAGTGGGAGTGAGTGATCAACTCAGTGGTTCCATTAACTCTAAGTTACGCATGTTATCAATTCTACTAGCACAAATAATGATAAAGCAACTTAAACACCCAGTTCATAAATACTTTTATTAATGCACGTGCATGTTTTCATAAGATGATGCATGACCTCACAATCTAACACTCCTTTATAAACGATTCCAATACCATATTCACAAATGCCAACACTCTCTCAACATGCGACCACAATGCCCAAGTCACCACAACCTATGCTAATGCAATGCTATGAATGATCATGTTACTTGAATATTTAATTAAGTCCATTCATCCAGCAAGATTGGAGAAGCTGAAACACCTCCATTTAACTAATGGCCTTATCTAGATAACTTAGCCTAGGGCAGCCCTAGTGGCTTTGAGCCTACAATCCATGCTCCATATTTATGTATTACCCATTTATCTCATAAATCAATAACTCCAAAGGTAAGGCATGATACCTAAAGGTGTGAGGATCAACTCGGTATGCGTCATCACCCAAACACCGAGTATGATCGCTCAGTTTCGAGATGCGAGCTTGTCACATTAAACCTAAGCACCACAGGGAAAGGGGCTTATCACCTAATTCCATTCATGCTCAGGTCGTTTGAATGGTGCTCTGGTATGGAACCATCGACCAGGTAATTTTACAGGGTTCGTTCAAATAAGGATCTATCACCTCTTATACTCGCTGGTCACGACAAGGAGGCTAGTCACCCCAGTGTATGCCGACAGCATGGACACGGTGTCTATTACCCCCATGTCCGGCTCCCGAGACTTAAGGATCGTATCACTAATGGTTAATAGTATGCCTCCCAAAGGTATGGGGTTCTTTAGATTCAAACAAGCGTGATCATACATGGTGAACACATATGGTTGGTCGGCTATTAGGCCAATTCGATTGACTCGGACAAACTCTAGCATAGCCAGCATTGGGTGCAAGCATTCCATGGTGAACACTACCGGTTATCCATGTTTGGCCAGGATTAATCAGACTAGTATGGGGTGTCCAACCCAATTGGGCTCGCCCTCGTGGATCTGTTGTTTGCTTGCCAACCCAACAATCTAGGTTGTCTCGATCAGTCAACCACACTAATAAATTGACTAACATGGCTACATGGATGGATGCAAATGGTAATTTAAAGAATTCCACTCTATTGGACATTTTATCAAACAAGTAAGTGCATTGCACTAAGATAAAAATTCATGGTAAGTGAGTGGTCATACAAGTATGCTAGTTAGTGAGCATTCATCTACGCAGTATCTCAATCATCAATCGGTACTGATTAGCACACTTTCATCCAGTCGCAACCAATAGCAACTAGTACTGGTTAGCATGCATCCATCTACGCACTACACAATCATAAATTGACACTAATTACATGTATTGGCCCATATATTTCCCAAATCAATAATTAACACTAGTTAGCATACATCTGTCTACACACTATACATTCATAAATTGACACAAATTATCATGCATTGGCCAATACATTATCCAAATTAATAATTGGCATGGTTAACATGAATTCTTATACACACTACACGTTTGCAAATCAACACTAACTATCATGCAGTCATTCATTCATAACATAAATCATTAATTGTGACATAGGGTTCAATAAACAGAAACCTAGGGGTAATGGTCCACACATTGGAGTTGTGCGCCAAGTTTGGGGGATCATTCTTAGCTTAAGTTCCCACGAATCAACTCCTCAACATTTTGATGGCTCATTCTTAGGTTAACTTCACACGAATTAACTCCCCAACATCTTGTAACAAGACGATGGGCTCATAAGGGATCATACAATTGGTTCTCAAGAGAATACCCACATGAAAAGGTTAGTTTCTCACCTCAAATCGTTACTGGGAGAAGTTTCGACTATACGGTGTGGTGCGGATGCGTCATCGGCCAGTGGGGCCGGGGTGGATCCTCTACACCAGCTCCTCTCCCTTGCTTCCTAGTCTTTCCACCTCTCCTTCCCTCTCCCTTCACAATAACAATTCGTATGGAAGTGAGCAGGGTGTTAAATAGGCTTTATATAGGGCCAAAAATGTTTAAAATGACCCTAAACCTCCCTTTTCTATTGAACTTGTCCTAGGGGAGGTCATTTTTTGAATTTACAGGGCCTTCTAGGGACCCACTTGTTTATCTACACTATGGGGCATGTGCACCTTTATGGGATCTAAGTTTTATCATAATCGGGCAGGAATCAGACTCTCTGATTAGCCGTGGGGGCCTCACTTGGGATGAACGGCCATCGATGATCAACCGGGGCTGTGGATATATGAATATATACAGGGAAATATCGTTAACTCACACCTCAAGTTTGGTCGGAACCCAACGGTTGAAAATTCGTAACTTCACAAAAGAATAGGGAGCCTAATTCACTTAAATTTTCAAGATTTTACTTAGGGCATTTGCACATCCCATGTACCCAGACTTCAGCCCAAGTTGAACAATTCTAGAAACTATCCCAGCTCAACATCCACGATGGACGTCAAACCCGATACGACGGTCATTATTCTATAGTTTCTAGTCTAATGGGCCACTAATGAGTGGTATAGAGCTTATTCGAATAATCAGGACATTTCTAGAACGAACTAGGTAGCAAGATTTATTATGCATGATAAATAGAGTTTGGATTAGCTAAGTTCATATTGTAGCCTACTCGTAATTAGTGGAAATGGTAATTCGGCTCTAGTCACCCTAATTAAGGATAATAATTAATTATACTTGAAGTTATTCGAATTAGTAAAATATACTAAAAATAAAAAATTTTAATTTAATTAAATAGGATGATTCCTAGTATGATTAGAAGCAAATCCTAAGAAGACTTTGAATACAAAAACTCTAAGATGGAAAAGATATGTGCGGTTCATCAGCAATGTGTAATTGCAGCAATTTTCAATTTCAATAGGTCTATTTTATATATTAATTTTGATACTTTTAAATATTATTTTATTTGTATTATTTTTCTAGTAGTTCATCATCAAGTCTAATTTACCTCTACCAAAATTCATTACATTCCAAGTTATAAACAAATTCTAAAAATTCTACGAGTACCAGTTGTGTGAAACTATTAATATTTGTACAGTTTCCAAAAAGTCCTAAAATTTACCTCCTTTAGGTTTTATTTTATTTATTTTATTTATTTATTTTCCATGAAACTAGATTCATCAAGCTTCAACGTTGTTTTTGAATCACCTGAATCGGAGTTGTAGAAAAATAGATATGACTTTTTAAAGTCAATGCAATAAAACTGTTAAAATACGAACATGTAGAATATTGCTAAACAGAGTTACTTAGTTGCACCGAGTCCCACTCAGTGCAACCAAACCCTGCTGTGTAGATTTCTTAATTGCTTGAGGTTTACTCGATGCAACTGGGCAGGGCTGCCCCAGTTGCCCTAGTTTGCTCAGCGCAAATGAACATTGATGTCCATATTTTTCAAAATTCTCAGATTTCACTCGGCCAGTTTTGGTGGATCCAAGGTCACTCCTTTTGTTCCCGAACACATGAGAATATACACACAGACTAACAATCAAGTCGATAAATCAAAGGTACTGCCTAAGGACATCTAATTCCTGGCTGAAAAAAAATCTGGGGCGTTACATCTATGTTAAAGGAGACCGAGCCATCATTTACTGAGGACATTATGAGTGCCCAAATCCCGCCCAAATTCCCAATGCTACAAATTGCCCCCTACACCGAGTCTAGAGACCCGGTCGAGCATTTCAAATCGTTCAGGCATGGATAGAGCTCCATGGCACGTCGTGTTTGGTTATGTGTCGAGCCTTCTCCCTGACTTTGTCGAGGATTACACAAAAATGTTTTTGGCAATTAAAATCGAATCCATTAGTTCATTCACGTAGCTTAGTAAGGTCTTCGTCACACAATTCATTGGTGGAATAGACAAAAGAAAGTCACTCATCTTCTCATAATTACTCAGAGGGAGAACGAGCTACTAAAAGATTACGTCATCCATTATAACGCTGAAGTTGTTCAGGTCGATGATTATTCTGACCAAATATCATTGACAGTCATGGTAGTCAGCCTTAAATGAGGGAAGTTCCTCTTTTCTATTAGTAAGACCCCCCAACTACCCTCACCGACTTACTTAACGGAGCTAAAAAATATTTCAATGCTAAGGAGTTATTTAGTTCACGAAGAACTACTCGAGAAGGGAGCAACTTGGCTAAGGATAAGAAGCGAAGGCAAGAAGGGGAACCCTCTGCCTTTAACCTTAAAAGAAAGAAAGAGGATGACTAAGACTGAGACCATCGTACCAATAGACATCCAGAAGGTCGCTTGCATCAATACACTCCCTTGAACACTAATTTGGAGCAGGTAGTTGAGGAAGTTGGGTTGGTCAAGGAAACCTGACGACCGAGCTAAACTAATCAACCAAATTTGGTAATGAGACTCATCAGCCCATCCCGACCTACTCGACTTAGAGCAGCCTCCCTTTTTAAAAGGGCAAAATGTGCTAATGATTCTGCTATTGTGTTTTCTACTGCTTTATGGGTTCTACAATAAAAGAACTTTCCTAGGTTAGGGGATGAAATTTTTTTAAAATGATTTCTCAACTATTCGAACTACACAACCGATTACGAGGGCTTCCATTAGTGCAAGGGAAGAAAGTCCGCCATTATGAATTTTACTATGAAAGAACCCCCTCAGGTAAGGGGAGGAGAATTTCTTTTAAATTCCAACTATCCAAGCTACGTGATCGATGACTGGGACTTCCCTCAATTAAAGGGAATAAAAATCTCTCCTATTAGTTATACATCAACCGACAACTAGGACTTCCCTCAGTTGAAGGAAAAAAAGTCTCTCTTATTAATTCTACCATACATGATATACCACTGAATAATCGACTTATCGATCTTACAATTACTCGGCCTAGTAGCTCTACTTCGTCCAACCTCTTGACCTCTCGATCTCTTCGGCACAAGGTATTACATAATGTCAGTCCACACTAACTTACTTCAAGGGCGTCTAAAGAACGCTCGTAAGTAAGGGGCTACTGTTATGAGTAAAAATGGACTGACTAGATGTACAAACTCGAACACTATGGATTGATTGAGGGCCAAAAAATGACCTTAGCCTCGGGTACCAACCTTAACCTCGAAGGTTGGCATCGGTACTGACCTCGGCCTTCGGTACCAACCTCAGCCTCAAAGGTCAACCTTAAATATCAACCACCACCATGGAATAAAATATACTTATAATATATTAAGATAGGATTATCCTCTGAGATATTTGTCAGGGATCTTAGGAAGTGAACCATGACACATCTGGAGGAAGATCTCTTCTTTAATACGCAATCACCATCCAAGAGGCCTCCTTGTTGGGGTTTGTGCTGTGGAATCACACAAATCTAGATTTAGGATAGTAATCCAAGAGCACCAAGTAATCACAAGAGAACACAAAGATTTAATGTGGAAAACCCTTTTGAGAAAAAACCATGGCACAATGCGATAGATCTTCACTATGAAAATAGAAATTACAAAGAGAGAGGACTTACTTGATTCGAACAACCTCAAATCTCACCCTTGCTACACCCTTTGAAACCCTAGAACCCCTTTCAGAAACCCTTAGAATACCTTTAGAAAGCCTTATTATTACTTAGAAAGGCCCTAGAGACCCCTATTTATAGTTTAGGAAACTCCACTTACGCACCTCTCTAAAATCGCCTCAAATTTATGCAGTTCATGCAAAATTCGTGCAGAATCTGCGTAACCTTCAACTGGTTGAGCCTGTTCCTCGACTGGTTAAAGACCTCAGGATTTTCAGAAACATTGTCGCTGGACTTCAAGTTGAGTGGGCTTTGACAAGTTAAAAGGACTTTCAACTAGTCGAGTCAGTCCCTTGATTGGTCGAACAGCGCGGTGAAACAAGATTTAAGACATCTGTTTTACAGCAATCTCCACCATGTCTTCAATTTTTAACTATGTATCTTCTTGACCTCTTCTTTTATCTCTACATCGTATCATAGCTTGAATCAATGCTTCAACTTAGTCCTTCTTTTACCCCATCGCCAAGCCTAGAGAAGTTACACAGAACTTAAACTTCTCTGTAGGAATAACCTTGGTATCATGTCTTCCGGATTCATGCTAGCATGAATCTTCTCCAGTGTTATGCCTCCTCTCAAGCACCTGTCGGATAACATGAACATCCAACTAATTGCTCCACCCGCTAGTACAAACGAGTAACCTGAAGTCGACTTTGTGGAATCCACACTGCCTGCATAATTTGAATCTATATACTCTTCCAACTTAGTCCCTGTCTTCTCAAAAGATTAGACGTAGTCTTCTTACCATCTCACCACCATCCAATGTTGCTTACCAGGGTATTTGCTCACAATATCGATAGCCTATGAAATAACTAGTCTAATACAAATGTAACACCCCAGATTTTTGCTAACATGGGATTAGACGTCCTTAGGCAATGGGTCAACCAAAATACCTTGGTAACCGCTCAGAACCCAATTCCATAGCCAAAGAAATCACTTAGGATTAATTTCTTTAGAAATTAAGCGTAAGTTAGCTAGTGCTACGCTGGAGTAGCTGTGAAATTGTCCCTGATCACTTTAAATACGTTCTACAAGACCCAAAACTTGTAGAAACCATCACGCTATAATATCCTGAAACCTGGGATCAAACTCTAAATCGGTTTGTTCTCAGGAACCTTTTGAAACTTTGTATTGGATCTAGACCACGTGTTGAAAGTCCGATATCTACCATCTTAGACCGTTATGACCGATTGGCTGGACTTGACAATCATTTCAAAAATCAAGGCCAACCGACATTCAGAGGCTATTTCATTAAGCTTGGAGTGAAGAGAGTGAGAAAAGGGTTAGATTTGAAAATTTTAATTCAAATCTGTCACGTGACTTGGCACGTTATTATTAAGCATTCTGACCGTCAAAATTCAGCTGAATTACACCCTCAGATCAGGAAAAATTTCTCTTTCATATCATGAGACTTGTAGACCTAATCTTGGTGCGCTGACCGCTGAACTGAAACTGGACCGCCACGTGCGATCTGGGAACTCTACCGGTCTGAAAACTTGATGTGCGTTAGATCCAGTATGCATGAGCTTAAGTCCGACCGCGTTCGGCCAGGGGACCTCCAAAAATGCCTTTTTAGACCAAAACAGCCCCGATTTGGTTATACCTCAAGTGAACCTTGTTCCCAAGCCTAATTTGGAAAGGTTTTAGGCTATAAAAGGGTTTGAAACCCTCACTTCTCTCACCCATCCGAATTTGTTAGAAACCCTAGCTAGAGAGAGAGAAAAAGTGAGAGTTTGTGAGAGAGTGTGGGAGAGATCTTCCCGCCACTTGCTGCTGCTGCTACACGTGCTAAAGCAACGCACTCCAATCACTTTCCCGACGATTCCAACGTACTTCTAGGTAAGGAAAACCATAACCACTTGTTGATTTAAGGTTCCGTCGATTCTAATATCGAAGTAGCTTATACATCTTGTGTATTAGGTTGCCTGTTCATCGTAGACGAAGCGTATACGCTCCGTTCGAGTCGATACACCTCTAGGGAAAAAGGTGTGGATTTTAGACGCTTTGATTGGCTATTTTCAATGCTTTCAATGTCGTTTAATAGTAGATTATCGACGGCAACGCCGTTTGGCATGTACAACATGCTGTCTGTTTCTCGTTTCGTAAACATATAAAAAATATGAGATTTAGGACATTTTAGTCATTTGTAGGAAATACTGTAAACATCCATATTTTGCTGAAATGATTGACATGGATTTTTGTCACAATAGGATATTAGGAATGCTTGTATAATCAGTTTGGCGAAGAGATACGCCCAAATGCGCACTTTGAGTCAACATACGCTATGTAGACTAAAGTGTGTAGTCTAAGTGTTTGTATAAATGTTTGTATTAGTATGAATTGAGTAAATGGTGTTGTGTATGAGTTTTGAGATGGAATTCTCAAGTAATATGCTGATGTAAACAATTTCCATCATGTTGGCTATATGTATTGATTTCATTGTTTATATGAAATGCATGTGTGGGATTATTTGCTTAAGTTGTATGTTATAACACGTGTCAACATGCTTGTATTATTTATATTCATTTCCACTTTCTCATATGCTTACTGATGTTGTTTACAAATGTTTGGGGCTATGACCTAGTCCAGGCAGTCGGTAATGTATCGAATTCGTGGTTGGTTTCTATTTTCCACGAAGGACGCGTCGATGAACGCGAGTCGTGTTTTGGGTTGGCGGCAGTGGTTAGGCCACACAAAGTGTTTCATGCACTTCATGTCGCTCAGCTTGAGATGCGCTCATACTAGTCGAGCCCTTCAAGTAACCCGACTGGCCATTATATGTTCACCATGTATGTGTCATAACTGCTTGAACTTAGGGTACTGAACTTACCATTAGAAACCCTGTCAACCACGGTACCTTGATCCATAAAGACTCATGAGCTGGGCATGGTGGTGTGGGACACCGTGGTCGAGCTATCGGCCTATACTGGGGCCACAAACTTCCCCGTAGTGACCAGTGAGCACCCTACTCTGAGCAGATTATGGTGGTATGGACATTATATTCTTGCTGTCGGCCTATACTGATCAGGTGACGAGCCCTTTGTAGAGACCTTGAGTTTATCCTGACACCGCATGGGGGCGACGAGTCCTGATGTAATCTTAAGGATATAATAGGCCTGTATTGATAAGGTGATGGGGGAGAGGAGCAATGAGTGCGTGCAATAGCCCTGGCAGCCCTTGCAGCGACCTATAAATATAACATCGTATGAGATTACTATGAGTGATGACCCTAGACAGGATCTGTGTTGGGATTGATATAAGGAAGGTACCTTAGTTTTCTAATATTGCTGTATGAAAAGGATTAATAATAACTTGGTAATCATATCACCATCACATTGCATGTGCCTGGAAGATGTGGAGCACTGTGAGAAGAAAGCATGCCGCAAGCGTAAGATGGTGCCGTATGAGGGAGATCATCGGTGAGGACATCCATCATGTCACGTCATATTGCATTAACAACAGTATTTAGGAATGTTTGAGTTATTGCTTTACTATTATCACATGATTAATTTGAGAACATGTTAATCTTTGCTCTCTTATCCCACTGAGTTGATCACTCACTCCCACGTTACGGGACGATATTTTCGGACACCCACCAGTCTCTATTGTGATTGCAGATGATGGCACGGCTTGCGAGGCGGAGCCAGACTTGATGATGATGAGGAGGATCCCTCCTTTATGCGTGTTCTGATCGACGGGATTATAGGGAGGTTGATTAGATGCCATGACACTTGTCATTTTATATTTTCAGAGTACTCATGTATATTCTTTCTTTCTATTTTGAGGTATACATGTATATGTTTAACCTGATAACATGTTCACACTCTGGAGACTTACAATCAATTATATATTATATGTATGAATCACAGTCTTCCGCTTGCTAATTTAACTGTCTCTGGAGTATGATATGTTGTTCTGGCTTAATCCCACTCATGTTTAATACATTAACATAGACAACATTCAATCATACACATTTATGTTGCATAAATGATGTTCTGAAACTCGGGAGTGAAGTTTTTACTCGACCCCCGATTTTTGGGATGTCACAGATGGTATCAGAGCATGATTTGGATTAAACCGGGCCTGGGTTATGGTCACGCGACGTACGCTGTCGCTCCTTCGACTTAGATGGGTATGAGAAGAACTTAGAAATACTCGTAGGATCACAGTTTCGCCAATATGCGAAGTCTACTCAAGTCGATCATTCGATCGAGTCCATAATGCATCTAGAGTCGCGTGAAGCGACCTAAGTAGCCCTAGGTTGTAAGTAGGCGGGTTTGAGACATTTTCTGAAAGGTTCCAAATCCATAAATGCGAATCCTTGGGCTGTGGGGCAACCACAACCCTTACATTCAACCGCTAGTGTCACGCCCTGAATCCGAAAATTGGATTCACACGAATCCCGATTGCCGAATCCGGTGCTGACAACCTCCGTAGTGCCCCATTCTCGGCTTCTGATAATCAAATACCAGATTCCGATCATGGGATCCTACAAGGAGAATTTTCATAATGAATTTTTTTTTGTAATGGAGCATAACCACAAGCATAACCAAGTCACAAAACAACATCACCACATATCCACTATATCAAAAATTTTAAGTACAATGCGGAAAGAGAAATACAAGGTGATCAAAAAGCTCCAAAAGGTCCTGATACGCGCTTCTGTCTCAGCGCTGCTGCTGTCCAATGCTACCTGCACGCAACTATCGTGCATAAGCTTACAAAAGCTTAGAGGGTGGTGTAAGTGTGTGCGCAAGGAAAATGCCGAATGTACAATATCAGGTAATGCAGAAGTATGCGGCAAGTCCATGAATAAAATCAACCATACCAAGGTCATATGATGCGAGATATGAATGTCATCGGCCACACCGATGCAATGCAAGGCTTACATAGCCGAATGTCATATGCGAAATGTAATCCAAGCAAGTCGGTACTCATCAAGTACATATATCAGTACAGTTCCTCTCTGGATATCACCGGGGTCTAATACACTTCGCAGTGACTACCACCTCCCTAGCTGCATAGTCAAGCAAGCGAAAAAGACCTCACTATCCGCCTGACCAGTAGTCTGCCAATACCTACCCGGCTCGTCAATAGCGGACTCATTTGTGAGCTAGTCAAACTCAGCCTAGCTTATAGCCCCCTCACTCAGGCGGATAAGGCCACACCCCCTTCTAACCGACCACGACACAGTGGGAAATGTGGCCTACTGGTATTCGGCACTCGGGCGCTCATGTATCCACTTGGTCTAGACGTTGGAGCATCTCCTGGTACCAAAAAGGTTCTGAGACTTTCACCCAAGGACATCCTAAGTGCCCACAGTGCTAGAATAAGTATTTTCGGTATCCAATATGGCCATCCATGATATACCTGTGGAGCCACGACCTTGATGTCGCTAGGGCGTGCAGCGATCAAGTCACACACATGCGAGGTGCATGAATCACACGGTCAAATCATGCAAAAATTCAGCGCGTACTGCGTGATTATGTGGGGCGCTCCGTCTCATAACGGGTCCCATAGGTGGTCTGCCCAACGGCATATGCTATGATCAGTCACTACTCAAATCAAGCATACACATGATGCGTATGGGCATGAGTCATGGGATTATACTAAGCATGTTATAAAGTGATGAATAGTAACGAGTGTGGACCTATCAATGGGCCCTAAGGAGAGTTACGATGCGGACATTTAACCAACATTATACATACAATGTGGACGTCAAACGAACATTGTTTCTTAGGCACGACCTGCCATAAATATCATTTCCTAAACCATGAGAAACGTACATTGCAATGGACCCTAAGGACATCCGTTGGGCCTCGATTCATGGGCCTTAGATATATCAAATGGGTAGTATTACATGGGCCTCACATTCATCAAATGGGTTGCATTATTGGGCCTCACCAATGAGCCTTATGTACATTACAATGGTCCATGATCCACGGGCCTTGAAATACATCAAAGTGGCCTCACAACTTGGGCCTTAAATATGTCAGATGGGTCTATACACATGAGCTTTAAATATATCAACTAGGCCACTCCATTTGTGCGCCATGCACATCGAATGGGCTTGATCCCATGGGCTTTAATATGTATCAAATGAGCTTGAATCCCGTGGGCCTTATATAGAATAAATGGGCCGGATCCCATGGGCATTGCATATGTCAAATGGGCCGAAACCCATGGGCATTAGATGTGCACCAAGGTGGGCCTAAATGAATGGCCATAAATGGATCAACATGGCCCTATATACATACCAAAGTGGGCCCATTTGAACCATAGATCTGACTCATTTTTAGCTTAAGAAATGAGTTTTTGAACTGAATAGACGGTGAGATGCAACGCATGCATCATGGTGGGGGGGGGGGGTCCACATAAAGGTTGGATGACCTGGATGCAATACATGCATCAAAGGTGGGGTCCACAGACCGTCCGGCGCTAAGCCAGGTGGCTAGACGGTTTGATAAAACACATACATCAAAAGGGGTCCCACCGTCCACTGGACGGTGGCAACATCACAGGGAACTCCACCGTCGCCTGGACAGTGGATGAAAAACACCTACATCATTGTGGGTCCCATGTGGGGCCCACCATAACATTTATTTTCCATCCAACACGTTGATAAGGTCACTCAGACCTGAATGAATAGGAAAAATAAATTTTAGCTTGATCCAAATCTTGTGTGGACCCCAAAGGGGTTTTAATGGCAGAATCCAATTCACACTATTTCAGCTGGTGTGGGCCACCTGAGACTAAGATCAACCTGATATTTTTATGGGGCCCACCTCAGGGGGTGACCCACCTAATGAACGGATTGGATGGAACATAAACATCAAGGTGGGGTCCACGTGCAGGGCCGTGGGACCCTGCCCACGGCTCGTCCGCCCATGGCGCAGGATGCCTGGGCGTCCTCTCTCCTGACACAGCAGCAGCAATGCTGCTGTTGGTGTTTGTTTTTTTTAAAAAATGTTTTTTCTATGATTTTTCAAACGTGGGGTCCGCATCTGCTGCATCCACTCCAGCCATTGGATTGCATGGCTCAATACAAACCAAACGAGTCTAATATATAGTATTTTTTTGACTCAAGGTGGGCCCTAGTCAATTTTTAATGGTAAAGATGATATTTGCTATGCTATGGCCCGCCTGAACATCGGATCGACACCATTTTTTGGCTCAACGCCTAAAATGAGTCGAGAAAGAGAATGGACGGCATGGATTAAAAACATACATCAAGGTGGGGCCTATGGGAATGACCCTTCACAAATTCTTGGAAACAGCAAGCCCCTTTTGCATTTTAAGCCTAGCAACGTCCAGACGCTGGACGTTTTTGTGCTTGTCAATATATTCAAGGTGGACCCCATTTAGGTGGGCCACCACATGATGAATGGTGTGAGTTCAATACTTATAAGATGGGCCCCCACTTTTAAATGGCTTGGGTCGATACATACCTAATGGTGGGGTCCATCCAAGTGGGTCGCACGTCCATATGATCACAAGAAAGAAAGAGAGAGAGAGAGAGAGAGAGAGAGAGAGAGAGAGAGAGAGAGAGAGAGAGAGAGAGAGAGAGAGAGAGAGATAAAGTTAGAATGGGACACGCATGATGGAGGGTCCCCGTCATTATGGGTCCTCCCTTCCATGATCTACAACATAAATCTTTGCATATAGGCCCACCTAATCGAGAATCAATGGTGGAGATCCATTCTCCATGAAAATAAACGGTCTAGATGACCTCTTAAGGAAAGAAAAGTAAACATCATGATGGGGTCCATGGAGAATGGCCACATCATGGAATGATATTGATGATCAAGATGGGCCATCGGCCATATCTTAGGGTCCAAAGTAAGATCCATACCATTGATCGGTAGGCCTCACTTAGCCCATCTTAAAAATAAGAAACTACCCTATAGAAACACCCACCACTTGATCTTCTTAGCCCGTCGGGATGCCGGTCTCCTAAAGCTTCACTTTGATGGTGGAGATGGGAAATGGATGGCTAGGATGATGGGATTTGGAGATGGGAAGTGGGCCTCACACATGCACTTCTCTCCATGGGAAGGCTTGGACATGGGAATGCTTTCTTGCTTGAGATTTTGAAATGAGAAAATGAGAAAGAGAGAGAGAGAGTTGTAAGGAAAGAGGGATGGGTGATGGGTGAAAGAGTGAGGTGAGTGATGTGTGATGTGAGTGATGGGTGAGGTGAGAGCTTGGTTGACTTTTGGTGATTGCTTAACTTGTGGAGAAAGAAAGCATGGGTGTGTGTACTTGACATGAGAGGTGATTGATGGGATTGATTGATGGGATTGATTGGACATATTGTAGAGATTCCCTTGGGATTTGTAACGCACGGTATTTTTACTCGAACTGAACTCGGGTCCGCATCTCATCGTCTGGGTATCGGATCGGTGCGTGAGTTGCGCCGTTGGAACCGCGGCGACGGTGCGGTCGCAATGATACAAGTCTTAGATTAAGCCAACTCAAATGAATAGGATATGACTTACGGTCGTGCGTAACATCAACTACAGGTCGCGAATTGCCAAAATTTGATGAGAAGGATAGCGGGAAGCGACGGAACAGTACGGATTATGATACGGGTCTTACAGCTAGGGCTTAAAAATCCCATTTCACCTAATTCTTTCAAAATTCTTCCTCTCACCGCCCCATTCTTCAATTATTTTTTAGTCCTTTCATGTTAGGCATTAATCCTAATATGAAAATGATATAAAATTATACTTTGATAAAATTTTATAATGAATAGTAAAATTACGTGAAAATTGGACTTTTGGTCATTCCAGTTATGAAATATTTCATATCAGATGGGTTAGTTGAATAGATTAGCTCGTCCTACCCCAAAATAATATGTTACATGGAATATAAATTCATTCTGGTCTACAAATTGGCCCCGGAACACCCCAAGAGGAGTTTTTGGCCTCTCTAGGCTAAACCATAATGAACTAGGGTGGGACCCACATATTTGGTGTCCTTAGGGCAGGGGGGACCCAACCCATGTGGTCCCACCGGCCATATTGATGGCCGCCCAGCGATGGCATCGCCGGTTCGGCGATGGATCACCGTACAATGGGCCCCACTTGGTCTGAAATTTGGGCGCATGTGGTTTTAGGGGTAGGGCACCCCTCCCATATGTTGCTCGTCCCTCAAAAACCCCTAAATCATACACTTCCTTCACAAAAACGCTCCAACGCCCTCCCATTTCCATTTTTCTTACTGCCCCATCTCAAAACGCAGCTCCAAATCCCTTTTAATCCCTTTCATTGCTAAAAACGATGCCTGTCCATCCTTCCATTGTGATTAGAAACCCTCTCCCTCTCCGATCTCTTCATTTGGAGCTCCTGCAACCTCCATTTGTGGCTGAAATCGGGTGGAGCTCCATTCCCCTTTATTCTTCTCTTTTCTTTTTGAAAATCCAGCCCTTGGGAGCTTGAAGCATCCCTCTACAATTCGTAGATTTCGTTTTATCCATTTGGGCAGCGGTTTCTCTACATTTTTCTCATTTTCCATGGCTTTGGTTGAAGCCATTTTGGCTCTTTTCTCATTCTCCACCATCCTCTCTTTGATGGGGAAGAGGAAAACCACAGCAGACGAAGCTGGACCTAGTCGCCCTGCACAATCAAGAAGACCGAGGGGTGGCGCCGCTAGCTCAAGTGCCGCCGCAAGTCCAAGCACAGCTCGTGAGTTTCACACAAAGCGGGATTTGGATCCCCATGCTCACGTAGGGCGAGTACTGTTGGCAGAGTTGCCCCATGGTGCTTATACTGACCGCAAGGTCCTGTTTGAAGCGCATGTGGAAGGGTGGCTCTTTGGTGAATATCTGTTGTTTGAGCACATTGAGGCTGCACATTGGGGTCCGCTCTTTGAAGCACAGTTTCGAGCGAACGTGAGCACCGTTCGTGCCTTCTACGCTCGTATCCGGGATCCTACGTTGGAGCTATTGCAGTTCAAGATTCCCTTTGATAGAGACTGGATGGCTACGATCGATGTTCGACTGATAGCTCGCATTCTAAAGGTGCCTCTTGGTGAAGTTCATTCCAGTGTTAAGAATCTGAAGAGTAGGCGTGAGCGAAATCGCCGTACCAGGTTCCTATGCAGTAGTTTGGTTCTGTGGAAGCCTAATAGAAGCCTCTTAGCGTCTCATATGTCGGATTATTTTGGCCTGCTGCACCACATTTGTACGTTCAATGTGTATCCCAGGTCGACAAATCGCGTTGAATGTACGTGCCTCATGGTTGACTTCCTGTATCAGGTGGGCCAGGGAGAGAATGTATGTATGGCCACCTTTGTGTTGCGCCAGATCGTCCTCATAGCGAGATCAAGAAGAACGTTTGAGTCTCTTCCTTTTGGCCGGCTCATATGCAAGATCGCGCTCGAGTTTGCTTACAGACTTGGGCCGGAGTTGCCTGTACCGATTCACTTCATTGATGAGACTACCATGGATAGAATGAAAATAGGGCCTCGGCAGCAAGAGGCTCAACTTGATCATGATAGCTAGGGCGATTATGATAGTGAAGAGGATGTTGGTGAAGAAGAACCTGGGGCAGAGATAGAGGAAGAAGCCTAGGAAGAGGAAGAAGAGGAGGCTCAGGATACTGATGAGAGCTCTCCTTCAGCAGGTCGGGCTACTAGAGATGAACACATTGCCCGACTTGAGGAGAACCAGGTTACCTTGCGAAGGGAAGTCCAGGAACTTCGGGCCGAGGTCGAGGATACCAAGGCCGTTATGAAGAGGAAATTCGGCAAGGTGACACGTACTCTGAAGGCTATCCTTTGTTGTCTATAAGATAAGGGTGCTCCTCCTCCATCCCCAGACTCGGACTAGTGATCTAGATCCAGATGTCATTCGTTGTAGTTAGTTGTTTCTTGCTTTCTGTGTATAAGCCTGATAAGGCTAGTAGTTTACTTATGTTGCTGTAGTAGCTTACTGGTTTAGTTTCCTATGTGTTTCTGGTCATGATGCATGTAAGAATATCTCCTGTATTGTGACAACTTTTAATTTAATAAAATGCATGGCATTTTTTGGCTTGTTATGTGAATGCTTGTGTAGTGGTTTGGGCTTAAAATAGCCGAATTTTGTTAGATGGAGTGCATGTCGTTTAGGTCGCTGTAAGGTATTGTCCCTAGATTGGGTGTATCCTATGGCTTCCATGACCATGTTGTAAATTTCAGTATTAAACCTATGAAATTAATTTTTATCCCAACCCACCCTCCTACCAAGCATGCCACTTCTAATCCCGACATGGGACTAGGAATGCAGTTCCAATTAATACAACTTAATGCTACTGGCCATATAGGCCCTTGGCATTTTGGACCTAGTGTTAGCACTCCTAGATTTGAAGGATCTGACGACATAGGAAATCCAATTCCATTTAGATAATCTTGACCCTAAGCGATAGAACAATTCCCTGTATGAGAAATGGTATGAAACCATTTAGCGTATAAGCTTAGGCTATAGATTACAAACTAGTCTACTAGTACCTTGAGTAGTGTAAATCCTGTATATGCTAAGGAATTGTAGGTTAGATTTGGTTGAAGTAGAACCTTATTCCTTCGATAGATCCCCTTATTACTTATAGATTTCTGTTATAACCCTTAGGAAAAATGTTTTCACTTAGGATCATTCATTCCCAGGGAAAACTTATACATCCCTAAGATTGAACTTAGAATAAACCAGCACGTCCCTTTGACTTGCCTTTCCCAAGGGCTTATTGCATTTGGGAACGCGAAGTAAAGGAACTGTATATGTAAGCTAAGTATTCGCGGTTTGAATCGAATTCTTAATCCTAGTGGTTACCAATAAATCCAATGCTCTGATCAAGCAGAAAATCGGCATCGACTCGGATTAAGAATTGATACAATGAATTTTCTATCCTGATTGGACAGAAGGTTCAACGTATCCGGCTCAGACCCACTACACAACTTTTCTTCCGTGTTGGCTCGACCACATACAACCAAAAGTTATTGCTTTGCCTTTAGGAAATGTTGAGGACATACAGCCAATAGAGATTAGACATCTTGCCACGAACTCACATCCGTCCTTGAAATTAACCACAACACCCATCATTTCAACTCCTTTTTACAACCATAGGTACCAATGCCATAGAACGCATCATTAGCAAAGGAAAACCAATGTAATGAGAGGTTGTTTCCCAATTCATGTCAAGGATAGCCCCTAAGTTGCACCTTGTTCCGATATACGGAGCGATGCATAGATTTTTAAACTTTAAGTAAAACTAAGTTTTAAGGGGGGTAGAACGTATTGAGTCCAATCCAGTAGGTCAGCCAATGCAACCGTTCGATCAGAGTGGCGCAGCGGAAGCGTGGTTAGCCTCTTCCCCACTGGCCCAGGATCGAAACAGTTGATTTAGGTCATACGTAAGGTTAGGTCATTAAATAGGATTTGAACCTTCCTTAGAATAAGTACTCACTACCCTTAGGCAATTTTGGAGACGAAATTGTATTTTAAGGGGGGTAGATTGTAACACCCTGAATTTTTGCCAACATGGGATTAGACGTCCTTAGGTAATGGGTCAACCAAAACACCTTGGTAACCACTCATAACCCAATTCCATAGCCAAAGAAATCACTTAGGATTAATTCCTTTAGAAATTAAGCGTAAGTTAGCTAGCGCTACGCTAGAGTAGCTGTGAAATTATCCCTGATCGCTTTAAATACGTTCTACAAGATCCAAAACTTGTAGAATCCATGACGCTATAATATCCTGAAACCTGGGATTAAACTCTAAACCGGTTTGTTCTTAGGAACCTTTTGAAACTTTTTATTGGATCTAGACCGCGCGTCGAAAGTCCAATATCTACCATCTTAGACCGTTATGACCGCTTGACTGGACTTGATAATCGTTTCAAAAATCAAGGCCAACCGACGTTCAGAGGCTATTTCATTGAGCTTGGAGTGAAGAGAGTGAGAAAAGGGTTAGATTTGAAAATTTTAATTCAAATCTGGCACGTGACTTAGCCCGTTATTATTAAGCGTTCTGACCGTCAGAATTCAGCCAAATTACACCCTCGGATCAGAAAATTTTTTTCTTTCATATCATGAGACTTTTAGACCTGATCTTGGTGCGATGACCGCTGAACTGAAACTGGACCACCACGTGCGATCTGGAAACTCTACCGGTCTGAAAACTTGATGTGCGCTAGATCCAGTATGTATGAGCTTCATTCTGACCGCGTTCGGCCAGGGGACCTCCAGAAATGCCTTTTTAGACTAGAACAGCCCCGATTTGGTTATACCTCAAGTGAACCTTGTTCCCAAGCCTAATTTGGGAAGGTTTTAGGCTATAAAAGGGTTTGAAACCCTCACTTCTCTCACCCATCCGAATTTGCTAGAAACCCTAGCTAGAGAGAGAGAAAAAGTGAGAGTTTGTGAGAGAGTGTGGGAGAGATCTTCCCGCCACTTGCTGCTGCTGCTACACGTGCTAAAGCAACGCACTTCAATCACTTTCCCGACGATTCCAACGCACTTCTAGGTAAGGAAAACCCCAACCACTTGCTGATTTAAGGTTCCGCCGATTCCAATAGCGAAGTAGCTTATACATCTTATGTATTAGGTCGCCTGTTCGTCGTAGACGAAGCGTATACGCTCCGTTCGAGTCGATACACCTCTAGGAAAAAAGGTGCGGATTTTAGATGCTTTGATTGGCTATTTTCAACGCTTTCAATGTCGTTTAATAGTAGATTATCGACGGTTACACCATTTGACATGTACAACATGTTGTCCGTTTCCCGTTTCGTAAACATATGAAAAATATGATATTTAGGGTATTTTAGTCATTTGTAGGAAATACTGTAAACATCCATATTTTGCTGAAATGATTGACATGGCTTTTTGTCGCAATAGGATATCAGGAATGCGTGCATAATCAGTTTGGCGAAGAGATTCGCCCAAATGCGCACTTTGAGTCGACATACGCTATGTAGACTAAAGTGTGTAGTCTAAGTGTTTGTATAAATGTTTGTACTAGTATGTATTGAGTAAATGGTGTTGTGTATGAGTTTTGAGATGGAATTCTCAAGTAATATGCTGATGTAAATGATTTCCATCATGTTGGCTATATGTATTGATTTCATTGTTTATATGAAATGCATGTGTGGGATTATTTGCTTAAGTTGTATGTTATAACACGTGTCAACATACTTGTATTGTTTATATTCATTTCTACTACTCTCATATGCTTACTGATGTTGTTTACAAATGTTTGGGGCTATGACGTAGTCCAGGCAGTCGGTAATGGATTGAATTCGTGGTTGGTTTCTATTTGTCACGAAGGACCCGTCGATGAACGCGAGTCGTGTTTTGGGTTGGCGGCAGTGGTTAGGCCACACGAAGTGTTTCATGCACTTCATGTCGCTCAGCTTGAGATGCGCGCGTACTAGTCGAGCCCGTCAAGTAACCCGACTGGCCATTGTATGTTCACCGTGTATGTGTCATAACTGCTTGAACTAGGGTACTGAACTTACCATTGAAAACCCTGTCAACCATGGTACCTTGATCCATAAAGACTCATGAGCCGAGCATGGTGGTATGGGACACCGTGGTCGAGCTGTTGGCCTACGCTGGGGCCACAAACCTCCCCGTAGTGACCAGTGAGCACCCTACTCTGAGCAAATTATGGTGGTATGGGACACTATATTCTTGTTGTCAGCCTACACTGATCAGGTGATGAGCCCTTTGTAGAGACCTTGAGTTTATCCTGACACCGCATGGGGGCGACGAGTCCTGATGTAGTCTTAAGGATATAATCGGCCTGTATTTATAAGGTGATGGGGGAGAGGAGCAACGAGTGCGTGCAACAGCCCTGACAACCCTTGTAGCTACCTATAAATATAACATCGTATGAGATTACTAGGAGTGATGACCCTAGACAGGATCTGTGTTGGGATTGATATAAGGAAGGTATCTTAGTTTCCCAATATTGCTGTATGAAAAGGACTAATAATAACTTGGTAATCATATCACCATCACATTGCATGTGCCTGGAAGATGTGGAGCACTGTGGGAAGAAAGCATGCCGCAGGCGTAAGATGGTGCCGTATGAGGGAGATCGTCGCTGAGGGCATCCATCATGTCACGTCATATTGCATTAGCAACAGTATTAGGAATGTTTGATTTACTGCTTTACTATTATTGCATGATTGATTTGAGAACATGCTAATATTTGCTCTCTTATCCCACTGAGTTGATCACTCACTCCCACGTTATGGGACGGTGTTTCTGGACACCCACCAGTCCCTATTGTGATTGCAGATGATGGCGCGGCCTGCGGGGCGAAGCCAGACTTGATGATGAGGAGGAGGATCCCTCCTTTATGCGTGTTCTGATCGACGAGATTATAGGGAGGTTGATTAGATGCCATGACACTTGTCATTTTATATTTTCAGAGCACTCATGTATATTCTTTCTTTCTATTTTGAGGTATACATGTATATGTTTAACCTGGCAACATGTTCACACTCTGGAGACTTACAATCAATTATATATTATATGTATGTATCACAGTCTTCTTCTTGCTAATTTAACTGTCTCTGGAGTATGATATGTTGTTCTGGCTTAATCCCACTCATGTTTAATACATTAACATAGACAACATTCAATCATACACATTTATGTTGCATAAATGATGTTCTGGAACTCGGGAGTGAAGTTTTTACTCGACCCCCGATTTTCGGGATGTCACAACAGACCATAGCATGCATTGCCAACCGCATTTGAATAAGGATCAAGAGACATATCCTGCTTTTCCTTATCTATTTTAGGACGTGTCCTTAGGAAAACTTGAGGAGAGACGCGTAGGGAACGCTCTCTGGCTTTTCCTGGTACATCACATAATTGATCAATACTTACCTAAGGTATTCTTCTTGTGATTATCAAAACCTGCTCCTCTTCCTGTCTTAATGCTGAAAACCATCTTTGCAGCCCCTAGATCCTTCATCTTGAATGTCCCAGAGTTTATAGTATATCGATTTCAGACATGTCATGATTAATAATCTATATGTCATCAACATACAATTCCTAACTCATCATGTAGGCATCAAATTTTATACCACTGCCTAGTCGACGAGTCGTACCACGACCTCCTGCAAACTCCTTTTCTCAGCCCCTTTAACCTCAAACCGCTCTGTTTGCTTCATTTAGATTTGCTCTTCTAATTTTTCATACAGAAGTGCAAACTCTACATCCATCCTTCCAGCTTGAGATGGCATTGGCCAACCAGCACCAATCACGAATCTAATAGAAAGCCACTATACCGTCGGCGTGAATATCTCTGAGAAGTCAATCCCTTCTCTCTGAGCATAACCCTTCACTACCAACCTCGCTTTGTATCTATGTTATATCCTCATGCAGATCCACTTACATCCAACCACTTCTCAACCTATTAGAAGCTCCACCATCTCCCATGTGTCGATCTAATACAACGAGTCCATCACATCACCCATAATCACCTTTCACTTCTCAGCACCAGGATCGCCTAGAGCCATTTAAATAGAAGACGGATCCCCTACGATATTGGAATCGTTCCTGTCCCTCGCCGATATCTTCTGATTATACTGTGTGATTCTCACAACTGGCTGCTCCACCTACTCTGTATCTCTATCCGCGCGTCTCAACCTTCATGTCATGCCCGCTCATGTAGCTATGCCTAGCATGCCATACACATGTATAGGTGGAATTCTCTATAGCCACTGCAGCTCTACCTTTTCAAGTGTTCTCGATTAACTTGTAAATATTATCGAGTCGTTGCGCTTTCATGATTAACTATGCCCCCTTAAATACCTTAAGGGCACCACCAATACCTGTGTACTTGCAACCCATTACCTCAAGTACACTAAGAGAAATCAGATTCTTTTTCATGTCAGGATCATGCCTCACCCCAGTCAAGGTACGCTCTATCTCATTAAACATCTTGATACACACTATACCAATAGTCACATCATTACAGGCACTATCACACTCCCTATAGCTGTCAAACCAACGCCGATGAAGAGTCATGTGAAAAGATGCCCTTGTGTCTAGAATCCACTCCTCCTTATGATCATCGTAAAAGTATCTGATTGTAGACACAGACAAACATCACTATCACATCCACTCGATCTATCTGACGTGACAACATTGACTTTCCTGTATGAAGCCTCAAATTCTTCTATCTTAGATTTAAGATTTGTACAATCCTTCTTCATATGTCATTCAATCTCATAGTTCTAGCACTTTAACTTACCTTTGCCCTCGCCCTTGAATTTAGATCTACAACTTAAAGATCATGTACTTTGTTCAAAATTTCTGACCCTCATAAACAATCCATCAAAGATGTCCCCATGTCGCCGTTTAGATTTCTCATAGATTTCCCTTAAAGGGCTGAGATAACGGTATCGACACTCGAGGTTTTATTTGTAGTTCATATTGTGTCCTTGAATGACTCATATGATGCTGGAAGAGAATTCAACAACATACATGCTTTTTCCTCATATTTCATTACTTCTTCTATATCTAATAATTTACAAACCAATTTATTAAAGTTGCTAATGTGTGCCTGAAAATCTCTACCCTCTGTCATCTTGAAGTTATATCACTGCCGCTTCAAGTGTAAGCGATTTTCAGAGAATTTTTTTGCATAGGCATCCTCTAACTTTGCCCATAACTTAGCCGCAGTTTTCTCCCTCATAACATTGTAGAGAACCTTATCCGTGAGACATAGAGGGATTGATGATAAGGCCTTCTTATCAAGAGTATTCCAATTATCATCAGTCATAGTAGACTTTCACTTCTCAGGAGCACCATCTTCGCCTTGCTTGATTAAGGAACTAATCATCTTGATCTTTCATAAATCAAAGTTATTTTTCCTTGAGTACTTCTCTATATCATACCTAGTGCTTATCCCTCATATTCAAATTTGTGCCCCAACGATCGCTCTGATACCACTTGTTGGAATTTGTGCTGCGGAATCACACAGATCTAGATCTAAGATAGTAATCCAAGAGCACCAAGCAATTACAAGAGAATACAAAGATTTAATGTGGTAAACCCTTTCGAGAAAAAACTACGGCACAAAGTGACGGATCTTCATTATAAAAATAGAAATTGCAAAGAGAGAGGACTTGCCCAATTCGAACAACCTCGAATCTCGCCCTTGCTACACCCTTTGAAAACCTAAAACCTCTTCTAAAAACTCTTAGAATACCTTTAGAAAGCCTTCGTATTACTTAGAAAGGCCTTAGGGACCCCTATTTATAGTTTAAGAAACTCCACTTATGCACCTCTCTGAAACCGCCTCAAATTTACGCAGTTCGCACACCATCTACGTAACCTTCGACTGGTCGAGCCTGTCCCTCGACTGGTCAAAGACCTTGGGATTTTCATAAACATTGTCGCTAGACTTTGAGTTGATCCAATCCCTCGATTGGCTGAGCAGCGTGGTGAAACAACATTTAAGACATCTGTTTTACAACACTCCTCTACAGTAAAAGGTACACCAAATATTCTGATTCTATTGCGCTTATCGTAAGTCCATATCATGACTTAGGCATCGGAGTGTTCTCCGCTTTAATCAACACACTTGATGTCTTCTCTTATTTTCCAATAAATCACATGTGTTTCAGCTAACAAGAGGTGAGGCAGGATCAATCAAATTTTTGCATCAATGTAACTTATTGATTAGACCGAAACACAAATATCAACTTGATCTGAAACTTTTGTGGTCCGAAGTAGTTTTTAATGGTGGGCATTCAATCACCATTGTTTCCTGTGATGTGGTCCACCAGAGATTTTGCGTTCAATAAGCAATCCGCATTAGCTGAATGGGGCCTACGAATGTTCATGTTCAACTCAATTACTAAGAACCGGTTTGGATGGAGAGTTGCTTAAGATAAGTTACTTATGTCACTAGCTTATCTTATTTTCTATTTATTAAGAAGGTAAACATGTTGGATAAACAACGTATTTATTGCTTCTTTTCTCCTTCACTCTCTCGTGCCTTTCGTCACTCACTTCTAAAAAGTAGATAAGTTTAAAATTTTAACCGTAGGATTTCATACTTTTTAAGTTAAACAAATTACTTATAATTAATTATAAATCAATCTTACTTATCCAAAATAAGTTACTTATCTACTGCTATGAGTATAAAAAGTAACTTGCTTGATGGTATTCAAACGGGCCGAAAATGGCCAGGAACATCTTTAATTCCAGTGATTATCCATTCCTAGTAGCCCATCAGAAGGACGCTCCTGATCATCCATTCAGCTTTGCATGTAGGCCGCCTGAGAACGGACCAACAAACACATGATCCTCAGTCGCCACAGATGCAAAATCATATCCTTTTCAAGCGGGCCATGATGAAAGGAATAGATATTATTTCTACTATCCAATTTGCAGCAACGGCCCATGAACGGACAACGGTGCCATTGTGCCATTGTCACGCGTGGGGAAAGACGGAACCAAGGAACGGACAACGGTGCCGTTGCCCATGAGCTCAATCCTCCAACGTGGACATCTTGCTTGGTCGCCAACAAAGCAAAAGTCAAAATCACAAGGTGCCTGAGAACGGACCAACGAACACATGATCCTCAGTCGCCACAGATGCAAAATCATATCCTTTTCAAGCGGGCCATGATGAAAGGAACAGATATTATTTCTACCGTCCAATTTGCAGCAACGGGCCATGAACGGACAACGGTGCCATTGTGCCATTGTCACGCGTGGGGAAAGACGGAACCAAGGAACGGACAACGGTGCCCTTGCCCATGATCTCAAGCCACGCTCATCCTCCAAACGTGGACATCTTGCTTGGTCGCCAACAAAGCAAAAGTCAAAATCACAAGGAGATACTTTTGGACGTGGATTGCGTACTAACCCCGCCGTCCCTAGCTCCGAACGGATAGGTCTGTGCGTGGGCCCACCATAATGTATCTGTAAATCCAAGCCGTCTATCTCTTTTCTCAGATTATTTTAAGGCACCAAAACAAAAATGAGGCAGATCGAATGATAAAATGGACCAGACCACAGATGACTCATGCCATTAATGCAAATGACATTTAATGTTTCTTCTTTCAGGTAGAGTCCATTTAAAGCAAGACCTACATATCTGAAACTCAAGCCAGCCTTCGTCCAAAAATGTCTCTCTTCACCCCGTGGCTGCCTCTTTGTCTAATGATTCTTTCTCTTCTTCCTCTTTGGCTTGTCTTACAAAAGAAAAAATCCCCCTAGCTTCCTCCAGGTCCTCTCCAGCTTCCTATCATTGGCAACCTCCACCAGCTCGGCAACTTGTCTCATCGCTCTTTTTGGCAACTTTCCAAAAAATACGGCCCACTCGTGTATCTAAAACTAGGTAGCCTACCCACCTTAGTTATTTCCTCGTCCAAACTCGCCAGTGACGTGATGAAATCTCAAGTTCTCGACTTCTGCAATAGGCCTCTCTTTGTTTCCTACAAGAAACTCTCTTACAATTGCTTAGACATAGTTTTCACGCCCTACGGGGAGTATTACAGAGACATGAGGAAAATCTTCAATAATGAACTCCTTAGCGTCAAGAGGGTCCAGTCGTTCGAATTCATCAGGGATGATGAGGTTGCGCGGATGATGGCATCCATATCCCGTTCTGCTTCATCTTCGACACCCATAAATCTAACTGATCTAATGTTTGCTCTCACGAGCACCATCATCAGCAGGTCTGCTTTTGGTAAGAGTTACCGGGAAGGAGATCAGAAGACCAACTTCCATGGTGTTTTTGAGGAGGCACAGCACTTGTTCGCAGCTTTCTTCTACACCGACTACATCCCGTGGTTAGGGTGGATCGACGTGCTCACTGGACAACAGGCCCGGTTGGAGAAGAGTTTCCGGGAAATGGACATGTTCTATGAGCAAGTAATCGACGAGCACCTCGACCCCATGAGGGTAAAAGAGGAGCAAGAGGACCTTGTGGATGTCTTGATACGAGTCCAAAAGGATCTCCATCTCACTAGGGACCATATCAAGGCGCTGCTCATGGTAATCAACTCTTCCTTCTCCTTGCCTTCCCTTCTTAGGGAGTATGAAAGAATATAAGGGTCTTTTGGCACCATGGATTTGAGTATGAAAGAATATAAGGGTCTTTTGGCACCATGGATTTGAGTATGAAAGAATATAAGGGTATTTGGCACCATGGATTTGAGAGGATTTGAGATGATTTCAAATCCCTTGGTTGTTTTGCACCATAACGTACCTGAGTATCTCAAATCCCCTCAAAGGAGGGTTTGAAATCCCCAGTGATAGCTTGGATTACATCTAAAATCCTTGAAAGAGCTGCATGTGTAACATGTATGTCACCAGGCTATTATTCTACTGGGCACATAGCTCACTAATGATGTCCCAAAACAATTAAATTATTAATTGCATAACTATAATTACTTTAATATGATGATTAACACCATTTAAACATTGTCCATGTAAATCAACGATTAAAAATCGTTGGTTAGTCAATCGGACATTAGAGCTGGGTAGATCTAACTCGATCTGATGGATCCGACCCGATTCGACCCGGTCCAAACCGAACCAATAGCTTGGAACGGTGCGGATCGGGTAGGGTCATTTAGATCCGACTTTTTTTCGGTTCGAAATTGGGTAATGGTCATTTCAGACTGATCTGATCCGAATGGATCCGGACCGACCCGATCCGGAGTGGTTATTATCAATAATTCTATCTTTTTCCTATGGTATGGTCCACTTGAGCTTTAGATATACATAAATTTTGGGTTCAATCCCTAAAATGATCTAGAAAAATGAATGAACATCATAAATGAACCAAATGCATTCATGGTGGGCTCCAACAGAGTTTATTAAGCATAATAAGAAATATTACTTCGTATACCATAATAATAAGAAATATTCCTTCGTGTGATTCATTTAACCGTTGGAACTGCCTGATTTTTGTTTGAATGCCTTAAAATGAAAGAAATAAATAGTGATGTAGAGCGGATCGCGGACAATTTCATGGCCAAGATGGATCAGAAAAGGCACGGTCGACGACAGAAGTGATCCGAACCATCAGACCTTAGATCGGGCGTATCTTACAATTCAGAATGAGTTATCTGACGTAAAATATATGATTTTGGGGTAGAACGAGCTAATTTAGCCAACCAACCCCGTTACGCCGGGTTGCGAGCCCGAATTTGTGAAAAAACCCCTGATCGACGGTCGTTTCCCCATTTTAATTTCATTTTTACTATAAATAGTAAGTTTTAGTCTGCTTATAGCTCTTCATGCGTTGGGCTTTAGGAGTTGTGTCCAACATAAAAAGTGCTTAGGATAATTAGGAGAACGGTTTGGTGAAGCCAAATAGGACACTTACTATTTTTGGCCAAAAACCTTGCCCACTAGTAGACATCATGACCATATATAAATAGTAAGTTTATTATTTATAGTAAGTCGTGGATTCTAGGAGTTTTAGTTGTAGTTTGAGTCTGATTTCTTTTCTATTGCTTGGTTCCCTTATTTAAAGGGATGTGAACTCGTTTTATTTCATTCAGCAATTAATTACGAATTTTATTAGAGTTTATTCCTATTCTCTTGTTTTATTTCCTCATGGATTCGAGAAGTCTCTGTGAGGAGTCCAGAGAAGCTCCGTGGATTCGGAGTAGTTATCCTTGAGGAAGACGGTGATCGAGCTCATCACGTTCATCCCTGCGTCAAATAGTTTGGATGTGCGTATACATCAGGGTGGTCCCGCCCACAAAATTGCCCATTCGGAGCGAGGGACGGGTGGGGGTAGTATGCAATTCACGTCTTGTGGCGTTGCCCATAGGCTATAGCTATAGGCATGTGGCGTGCGAAGACAAGCAGTTTAAGGCCTTTTTAGATTTGCGTATAAGAGTGTGTTGTATTGTATTAGAACTGAATATTTCCGAATATTCCGATTATTCGGCGTTTGGATAGGAGCGTACAAGCATCGTATCTTATGTGCACGATTTCATACCGTTTCCAAAAAATCGAAAGCGCGGTATAATATTGTCAGAATATAGGCTTGCAGTCAATACTTCATATTCGTTGCGCTGTATTCGGCAGCGGATGAAAGTTTGACATTTGTACGAATACAAGATATCTAGTACCTATGCAGTGTAAGATCGGGACCGTTCATTTGGTACATTTCAATGTGAAAATCATCTGGGCTAAAAATCAGAAAATTCTATACGTCAAACAGGCCACTCAACCCAATTAAGATTATACAATACGCAAACATAATATGTCCTATCCAAACATTGATGTGTATAACATATTGTATACTATGTCAAGCAATACCTCCTATCCAAACATTGATTAGTATCCGATTGTTTTGGATATATTCTTTCAATATATACATGAATAGTACCCAAATACAATACATTACAATACTGTACACGAATCCAAACAGGCCCTTAGTAGGTCGCACTCGTGGGTTATAGTCTTTTTGGAGATGCTTCCAAAAGAAGTTATCTGATACGCGGCTAGCTTGTGATGTTCCATACATATGCACACATTGTTGTATTTGTTTTAAAATAATATTAAAAATTTGAATTTTCAAATTTCGGTGTTTTCCCTCCACATTTAAATTTTGATGTTTTTGAGGTATTGGTTTTGTCCCACATCGGATTTGACAAGAGAAATTCTCTTGTTTATATGATAGGCTTTTTGCCTAGGGCTTGAGCCCCTTTCAGGGGGCATGTGAATTTGGTCCTGTGGGGGGGCTATGCCAATACCTCTAATCTATGCCATTAACCACACACGCGCGTGCCCGCGCCGAGCCGAGCCGTGCCGTCCCGAGTCGAGTCGAGCCGAGCCGAGTCCGAGTCCGTGTCCGCGTCCGCGTGCGCGACGCGACGGGACGGGACGGGCTGGGCTGGGCTGGGCTGGGCGCGGGTGCGGGTGCGGGTGCGGTGTAAGTGTACTCGCGTGGGTGTGTGTGTATGGGTACTCGCAGGACTGTATGTGCGAGAGTGTACTCGCACTTGCACCTTTTCGTTTTTAAACCAGAGAGATGCTTCCCTTCCGGTTGGTCGCCCCTGTTGGGTTTAAACCCAACGGACCTAACCTTTTGTAAAGGGTGCTTATGCACCATTTCGGAGTCTATATAAAGACTTCCGATTCCAGTTTCAATATACGAAAATTCCCTGCCTTATAAAACTCTCTCTGATACGGTTTTACCATTGTTACTGAGTTCATTGTTGAGTTAACTCAGCACTTTCGGATTAAACTGCAAGTGGTTTGAGCCCGTGTACGGTGAGTGCACCGCTGGGACCGGGTCATAGTCGTTGTATCCTGGAGGTCGATTGCTCTGGAAACCTGTTGCACTTGGGACGCTGTCCAAGGGGAGCAAATTCGATTTCAATCCGAGTGACTCAGTCACGCCTCGACTCAATTCAATAAGTTTTCTTTCTCTAAATTTATTTTCCTTTTTTGGTTCTCGATTTTTATAGTCTATTTAATTCAACATTTTATCCAACAATCTTGAAATCGAATTTTGTGTTGAATTACATAGACTATGGCTACAGTAACAGTAAATGCTTCTACTGAGTTAGGCAAAATCGAACCGTTCGCTGGACAATCCTTTAAACGGTGGAAACAGAAATTGATGTTCGCTCTTACCACCCTGAAAGTTTCATATATTTTATCTGAATCATTTACTATAGATCCAGCAAATCAAAATGAAGTAACAGATGAAAATAATTGCAAAAATTATATTCTAAACTCTTTATCCAACGAATTATATGATGTGTATGCTTCTTACGCCTCTGCTAAAGATATATGGATTGCTTTAGAAAAGAAATACATATTAGAAGATGCAGGCGCTAAGAAACATGCAATTGCTAATTTCCTTCACTATGAAATGACAGACGATAAATCTGTCACAAATCAGATTCACGACTTTCAAAGTCTAATTCACGAACTATCGACAGAAGGAATTAAGTTGGATGAGGTGTTTCTGTCAGGAGCGTTAATAGAAAAGTTACCGCCCTCCTGGAAAGAATATAAAAATAGAATGAAACATAAGAAGAACGGTGTTTCTTTGGAAACCACTATCGTACACATACGAATAGAGGAGGCCAATAGAATCAGGGACCAAAAAGGAAATAAAAATGAGATAGATTCAAAAGCGAATCTTGTGGAATCAAGTCGGACAAATAATAAGAAAAAGGGCAACTGTCATAACTGTGGCAAACCTGGACATTATGCAAATGAATGCAGGCTCAAAAAGAAGAATGCAAACAATCAATTCAAGAAAAAAGAAAACTGCTACAACTGTGGAAAGCCTGGGCATCATGTTAAAACCTGCAGGCTTAAGAAAAATAAAGATAAGCCGCAAGCTAATCTTACAGAAACAGGCAATGAGTCTGACATAGTAGTGGCTGTGGTGTCAGAAGTCTTCCTTGTAAACAACTTGGAGTGGGTGCTAGATACTGGTGCAACTAGACACGTGTGCAAGGATCGTAGCATGTTTACCTCCTACCAAGTATCAGGAGATGATGAACAGGTGTTCATGGGAAATGCTAGAACGTCTCCAGTTGTAGGGAAAGGGAAAGTACTTCTGAAACTCACTTCTGGAAAGACTCTAATGTTAAATGATGTCCTACATGTGCCTGACATTAGAAGAAACTTGGTCTCTGGTTCGCTCCTCAATAAGGCTAGTGTCAAATTAGTATTTGATTTAGATAAGCTTATAATGACTAAAAATGGAACCTTTGTTGGTAAGGGGTACTGTAGCGATGGTTTATTCATTGTAAATGTATCCAATGATAATAAGAAAACATCTAGTTCTGTTTATATCGTTGAACCTTTTTATCTATGGCATAATAGATTAGGTCATGTGAATGTGGCATCTTTAAAGAAAATGAAAAGATTAGGTTTATTACCTAATATATCTAATGAAGAGTTTAAAAAATGTGAAACATGTGTAGAATCAAAATTTATTAGAAAACCCTTTAAACAAATAGAAAGATCATCTGTTCTATTAGAGTTGATACATAATGATTTAGGTGATTTTAGAAATCACATGTCTAGAGGAGGAAAAAGATATTATATAACTTTTGTAGATGACTACTCTAGGTTCACTAGAGTATATCTATTAAGGAACAAAGATGAAGCCTTAGATGCTTTTTCTAAATATAAAATTGAAGTTGAAAATCAATTAAATATAAAAATTAAAAGACTTAGAACAGATAGAGGAGGTGAATATGAATCTTCTCAATTTAGAGAATTATGTAAAAAGAATGGAATAATTCACGAAACTACAGCTCCTTATACACCAGAACAAAATGGAATAACAGAACGTAAGAACAGAACTCTAAAAGAAATGATGAATGCCATGTTAAATAGTTCAGGCTTACCCTCAAATATGTGGGGAGAAGCAATTCTGTCTGCTTGTTATATCCTAAACAGGATTCCATCTAAATCTTCTGAACAAACACCATATGAACTTTGGAAGAATCATATTCCTAGTTATAAATATATTAAAGTGTGGGGGTGTCTTGCTAAAGTAGGATTGCCTGAAACTAAGAAAAGAAAATTAGGTCCTAAAATGACCGATTGTGTATTTATAGGGTATGCATAAAACAGTGCGGCCTATAGGTTTCTAGTTTTAAAAACTAAGGATAATATTCTAGATCCTAATACAATTATAGAAGCTAGGGATGCAGAGTTCTTTGAGAACGTATTCCCTATGAAATCTAAATCTATAGGAATAGAAAAAGTTAATGAATCAGATATTGCGTCTACTAGTAAAAATGCTTACGAGAAAGTAGTAGAAGAGATACAACCAAGAAAAAGTATTAGAGTTAGAAGAGAAACTAACCTATGAGATGATTTTTTCACATTCTTAGTAGAAGATGATCCTACAACTTATATATAAGCTATTAACTCTCCAGATGCAACCTTTTGGAAGGAAGCAATAAATGATGAGTTAGAATCTATTATATCTAATAATACTTGGGAACTTGTAGACCTACCACCTGGTAACAAACCAATAGGCTGCAAATGGGTGTTTAGAAAGAAACTAAAACCAGATGGAACTATCGATAAGTTTAAGGATAGGTTAGTAGCGAAAGGCTTTAAACAAAAGGAAGGAATAAATTATTTTGATACATATTCCCCTGTAACTAGGATTACAACTATTAGAGTCTTAATAGCGATAGCCTTCATATATAAACTAGTGGTACACCAGATGGATGTTAAGATGGCTTTCCTAAATGGAGACTTAGAAGAAGAAATATATATGGAGCAACCTGAGGGTTATAAGATATTAGGTAAAGAAAATAAAGTATGTAGACTAATTAAATCACTATATGGTTTAAAATAGGCTCCTAAACAATGGCATGAAAAATTTGATGGTGTTTTAAAATCAAATGGTTATCATATAAATGATGTAGATAGATGTGTATATAGTAAAATTTCTGGAAATGATTATGTTATCATATGTCTTTATGTTGATGACATGCTTATTTTTGGAACTAATATTTAATTAGTTAATGCAACTAAGAAATTCTTGTCATCTAAATTTGACATGAAAGACTTAGGAGAGGCAAGTGTAATCTTGGGTATTGAAGTAACCAGGAAAAATGGTGTTATTATATTATCACAATCTCGTTACATTGAGAAGATATTGAGAAAGTTTAACCATTTTGACTGTTTACCTGTCAGTACTCCTTATGATTATAGTGTGACTCTCATGAAGAATACAGAAAATAGTTTGTCTCAATTGGAATATTCCAGAATAATTGGTAGCCTCATGTATCTAACAAACTGCACTAGACCTGACATAGCTTTTGCAGTAGGAAGGCTAAGTAGATATACACATAACCCTGGAAAAGAACATTGGAATGCATTGTCTAGAATTTTGCGATACCTAAAAGGTAATATGACATATGGTTTACATTATAATGGTTATCCTACTGTATTAGAAGGATATAGTGATGCTAACTGGATCAGTGATTCAAATGAGACAAAATCCACTAGTGGATATGTCTTCACTTTGGGTGGAGGAGCAGCCTCTTGGAAGTCCACCAAGCAGACATGTATTGCTCGATCGACTATGGAATCCGAGTTTATTGCCTTAGAAAAGGCTGGATCAGAAGCTGAATGGCTTAGAAATCTCTTAGCTGATATACCATTGTGGCCAAAGCCTGTATCGGCCGTATCTATTCATTGTGACTGTCAAGCAGCTATAGCGAAAGCAAAAAGTAAAATATATAATGGAAAAAGCAGGCATATTAGACTCAGACACAATATAGTGAAACATATGTTGCGTGATGGAGTCATATCTATTGACTTTGTGAGGTCAGAAAAGAATCTAGCAGATCCTCTGACTAAAGGACTATCCAAAAAGTTAGTCAATGATACATCGAAGGGAATGGGGCTGAGCCTAATATATGAGCTGCCAGTGTCGGTAACCCAACCTATACAAGTGGAGATCCCATGAGATAGGTTCAATGGGTAAACAACAAGACACGAGGTAGACGATTGCACTGAGTTATATGAGCCCCTTCTATGGTGTACAGTGGGAGCAGCAACGCAGAAGGATGAGTTTTTAGAACTCTTAATGGATCCATAGCCATATATTTGGTGGTGTATACAGTTGCTGCATACACTTGATGGAATTCACCTATATGGGTGTGGAGGTGGAGGCCGCTTCTTATGAGAATCTAGGCGAATTCTCTAGAGCACTCATGAAATCCAGGTAATGGTGTATGACCGAAACGCACCGAACCACAGAATCACTTGCAGAGGAAGAGTTGTGTGAGTGGCATGTACTTGCGATCTACATTAAAAGGATTCAGGTTCAAGACTATGGTGTCACCTGATTCCTGTAGACCTGTCTTGCTTACTCTAATGTCGGTTCAAGTCTATGGTGACACCGGCACCATTGCACAACTATTTCGCTTTAATCCGAAAGCATTTTATTTTAAAACATGTGGGGGATTGTTGTATTTGTTTTAAAATAATATTAAAAATTTAAATTTTCAAATTTTGGTGTTTTCTCTCCACATTTAAATTTTGGTGTTTTTGATGTATTGGTTTTGTCCCACATCGGATTTGACAAGAGAAATTCTCTTGTTTATATGATGGGCTTTTTGCCTAGGGCTTGAGCCCCTTTCAGGGGGCATGTGAATTTGGTCCTGTGGGGGGGCTATGCCAATACCTCTAATCTATGCCATTAACCACACACACGCGCGCGCGCGCCGAGCCGAGTCGTGCCGTGCCGAGCCGAGCCGAGCCGAGCCGAGTCCGAGTCCGTGTCCGCGTCCGCGTGCGCGACGCGACGGGACGGGATGGGCTGGGCTGGGCGCGGGTGCGGGTGCGGGTGCGGTGTAAGTGTACTAGCGTGGGTGTGTGTGTACCCCTTTCAGGGGGCATGTGAATTTGGTCCTGTGGGGGGGCTATGCCAATAGCTCTAATCTATGCCATTAACCACACACGCGCACGCGCGCGCCGAGCCGAGCCGTGCCGTGCCGTGTCGAGCCGAGTCCGAGTTCGTGTCCGCGTCCGCGTGCGCGACGCGACGGGACGGGACGGGCTGGGCTGGGCTCGGGTGCGGGTGCGGGTGCGGTGTAAGTGTACTCGCGTGGGTGTGTGTGTATGGGTACTCGCAGGACTGTATGTGCGAGAGTGTACTCGCACTTGCGCCTTTTCGTTTTTAAACCAGAGAGATGCTTCCCTTCCGGTTGGTCGCCCCTGTTGGGTTTAAACCCAACGGACCTAACCTTTTGTAAAGGGTGCTTATGCACCATTTCAGAGTCTATATAAAGACTTTCGATTCCAGTTTCAATATACGAAAATTCCCTGCCTTATAAAACTCTCTCTGATACGATTTTACCATTGTTACTGAGTTCATTGCTGAGTCAACTCAGCACTTTCGGATTAAACTGCAAGTGGTTCGAGCCCGTGTACAGTGAGTGCACCGCTGGAACCGGGTCATAGTCGTTGTATCCTGGAGGTCGATTGCTCTGGAAATCTGTTGCACTTGGGACGCTGTCCAAGGGGAGCAAATTCGATTTCAAGCCGAGTGACTCAGTCACGCCTCGACTCAATTCAATAAGTTTTCTTTCTCTAAATTTATTTTTCTTTTTTGGTTCTCGATTTTTATAGTCTATTTAATTCAACATTTTATCCAACACACATAAACTGTACACGCGAAACGTTTGTACCTTGAATCCAACCAAGTATCGAGACTCTCCATAGATGGAACAAAATCCCAAAATCAGATCAATCAGATGATCCTGACCTCTGAATAGTGGACCGTCCACTAATATCAACCAATCAGCCAACTACAAATACCAATTCCAAAACAGTCTTGGGTCATGACCCATCCATAGTCCCATGATTTGAGCATGTGTGATCTGTTATGAACTTCAACATGCGCGTTTACCGAGTATCAAGCCCGCCAGAGTATCAAAGCATCCCGCCCAAGCAGAAAATAAAATGCCCATGTGGGTGCCCTTACATCGAACTCACCTGCATTCCATAAGTAATGGTACAATGAAGCGTAAATGTCCAGGACCAGCCATTGGTGAAGGGAACTGATGGATTGATAGAGCACCGACGTCCCTCGAGCTCCAAGTTGTATGAACGGTTCAAAGGAGATCAAGGTTATATGGGCTACAGTGATGTATTTGTTATATCTACACCGTTCGTATGGTTTTAGAGATCATTATGGAGTATTATTCAAAAAAATAAATCATATCCAAAGATTATCTGGACCACACCACAAATAGCAGCTGAGAATGATTTTTCTAGTGTAGTCCACATGATAGTCAGATCTATCTTACTTTTCGTCTCAAGCCTTAAAACGAGCTCTCCAAATGTATGGACGGTTTGGATATAACACATATCCCATGATCAGACTTGTTTTCGTTAGCACACATGTCGTGCGAAGACTAGCAGTAACGCTCCTCGATCTGCAAGTTGTACGAATGGTTCAAAGGAGATCAAAGTTATATGGGCCCCACGGTGATGTATTTATTATATATACACCCGTTCATATGATTTTAGAGATTATTATAGATTATTATCCCAAAAATAAATCATATCCAAAGATCATCCGGACCACACCACAAATAGCAGCTGAAAATGATTTTTTCAGTGTGATCCATCTGATACTCAGATATATCTTATCTTTCGTTTCAAGCTTTAAAAGGAACTCACCAAATGGATGGACGGTTTGGATATAACATATATCCTATGGTCAGACCTACATAACTTGCTAGCTTGAGTGTTTTCTTCAACAACACGTTACAGGCCGTGGACAGCAAGTTTACGGCTGTATCGCCTCGAGCTCCGAGTTATACGAACGGCTCAAATGATATCAACGTTAGATAGCCCCACGATAATATATTTATTATATCCATGCCGCTTGTCTATTTTTCATGATCATTCTAGCTCATTTGGAAGAAAAATGAATCATGTTTAAAGCTCAAATGAATCATGTTTAAAGCTCAAATGGACCACACTGGAAATATCAACAAGAATAATGATTTTTACTGTTAAAAAAGTTGATACAAATTGCACCCAATCCAATCCAACTCGGGTTCACCCGTGTGTCAGATCGGATTGAGTCGTGTGTCTCGGCTTCGGATCGGATCGGATCGGATTCAGGTTAGCCCAACTAGATTTGGTACCGAATCGGGTTAGATCCATTCTGATCCGACTCGGTCCGATGCCCACCTCTATTGGACATGATTTTGTGCTTGTGGCCCATCCGATAGTTGGAATTTCATCACTTTCAGGCAAAGAATACATTTCAGTGGGCCTATTTCAACCATTGTGTTACGCATTACATACATTCAATAATTAGATATATTAAAGTTGATTTAGTAATAGGGTGCCAAACACAATAGGAGAATTTCATATGCAGTGGGTTTCAAATCCAGGAGGTTCCAAATCCACTCTCCCAAAATGTTCCAATTATTTTTTGAGAACATACCATAAAATCCAGTTAAAATGAGATATTGATCCCTAATACATAATTACTAATAGCTAAGCTGAGACCAACTAATTTTAATTTACATTTGTACCAAATACTTCCTAAGCCTTAATTATGAAAGCTAATTAAGGTCATCTATTGAAGATCATCATGTCGAAGAGTTTTGACTGCCTTCGGGCGCTGAATCACCAGCAGCACATGGCTCTCACCCCTGGCTAGTAATTCTAGCTCTACTTAAAATTGTATCATACTATTAGATTCTTTCATACTAGCTATATGCTCTTATTTATATTTACTAAGAACTCTTAGCAGTTGAGGTTAATGCCTCCTGCTAGCCTGAGAAGTCGACCTCAAATTGACCGTGCTCCCGTTTGACTAGGTATTTCCTAGTTGTCATGGAAGATGCATGCAAGTGGAGCAAAAAGAGAATCATGTGACTACACTTTCGTGGATCACACGTGCACAAACACATGCACACACCTATGGGTCAACATTTAAATGAATTATGTTGTGCATTTCACCCTACCAAGGACCGTATCTTTGGAAGGTCATACCGTCAAGATACAAGACGAAACTTATGGCTAAAGTTTCATGTTGGATGCTTATTTCACACAACTTTCTCCTTTATCTAAGCTTAGAAATGGCAATGAGAGCACAGCCTCCCACTGATGCCATGTATTAGTGGATTACGTAGGTTGATTAAAAGCAACACTTAGGAATAGAATCAGCTGGATGTTACAAAATACCAAAAGGTAAAATGTCAAGCATTTCCACATTTATAGTAGGTAGCTTTTGGCTTAGACGTTAGACTATGATTTTTTTATTTTTTTTTTGGCCATATTTTTGTTGCAGAATATTTTTATAGCTGGAACAGACACAGGTGCTACAACGGTGGTGTGGTCCATGACGGAACTTGTAAAGAAACCAAGAGTGATGAAAAAAGCACAGGATGAAATTAGAAGGATTATAGGAAACAAAGGTAAAGTAGAAGAAGATGACTTACGCCAACTTGAATATTTTAAGTTAGTGGTGAAGGAGACTTTCAGAATGCACCCTGCCGCCCCTACGCTCGTTCCACGAGAAACTACTCGGCAATGTAGGCTTGATGGATATGACATTGCCCCGAAAACATTGGTATTTGTCAATGCATTAGCTATTGGGCAGGAACCTGAGTCATGGAAAAATCCAGGAGAGTTCTGGCCAGAGAGATTCATAGATAGTCCCATTGATTACAAAGGACAAGACTTCCAATACATTCCGTTCGGGGCAGGACGGAGGATATGCCCAGGGATGCATTTTGGAGTTGTCACTGTGGAGATTGCCTTGGCAAATCTTCTCTATTCTTTTAACTGGGAACTGCCTTCTGGCATGAACAAGGAGGATATCGACATGAGTGAAGTACCTGGTATCACCGTGCATAAAAAATCTCCTCTCCTCCTCGTGCCTATCAAATATATCAATTCAATAAATGGGAAAACAAACTAATAGAGGATTTCTTCATCTGATATCTAGTCATCTATATCCTACAATAATATGTGGATTGGTTTGTTTGATTTTGGATTTATGTAAATCTTCTTTTTTCTCTATAGGTCTTTTCTCATGGGTAATCTTGACCATTTATCACGTGTGATGTTGTGTTGTCCCACTTGTGTGTGGCTTAGATTGGACACCCATGCATGGTGGGACACATGAGGCCTACCTAATGATGATGGGTTGTGGAGCCATGTCTCCAGCCCTCTATGGTAGCGTGCTCTCGGGATCACATGATCTTGACCATTAATTGTTGGATTTTCATTGATCATGTGGTTACAGACTTGGCCCAAGTTATACTATCGATGGATGGACGATCCAACATTAGACACCATGATGTGTGGGCACCCAATTAATGTTTTGGACAGATATTGCACTATTGATTAGGTCATATCTTACTCATTAGAGGTCTGATCAACCTCAAATTTTGTTTGAAGCCTTATATCAACGTGATAAAGAGAATGGATGGTGTGGATACAACCATACAGATCTGTCTTTGTCTTTGATTAAATCTGAATCATTGATCTTGTATCAGATGGATCTCATCCTTGAAGATTGGTTTGGTTGACATGTGACCCAATGTTGATGTGATCTTCGCATCAAATGGTTCATATCATGTAATGGGAGACCTAATATGATGGTTTGAATAGGTTAGTGTATAGGTTGAACACTGGGAACCCACTCACAGTGGGCCATTTTCAAGCTTTAGCTTGCGTGCTTTTGTGGCCCAACTTGGGCCATGAAATATTTGAATTGGAATCGCTACTAGCCAGTAACTGTAATTTTCATAATCAGAAGGAACATGCAAAATCATTAGAAACCAGAGAATCAGAGGACCTCTTATTTTATAATGTCTCCTAATATGTGATATGGGATTCTTTGTAATTGACCTTGTTGATGGATAAGGTGTCACGCACCAAACTCGAAAACCGGGTTCACAAAATTTTCGATCGTCAAATCTGGTACCGACAGCCTCCGTAGTACCCCATTCTTGGCTCCCAGCGCCCATACGTCATATTCTGATCCTGAGATCCTATAAGGAGGATTTTTCAACGTATATTTAACTTATAATGAACATAACCACAAGTTTACCCAAATCACAAAGACATCATCATCATCCTATATCCACTAATATAAACATTTGAATACAGTACTGAAAGGGAAATATATATATCGAAAATCAAAGCTCTAGTAAACAACTGCATGCTCCAAGCTCAATGCTGCTGCAACCTAACACCACTTGCACACATCTATCGTGCATAAGCTTATAGAAAGCTTAGAGGGTGATATAAGTATGTGCGCAATGTAAGTGTCAAGTATGCAATATCAGAGTAATGTGGAAACATGCTGGTAAGTCCATAAATACCATCAACCTTATCTAGGCTATGTAATGCAAAAAAATAATAAACCAATATCATATACTAAGAAAGCAATGTAGATTAGCTATGCAACGTGCAGACATAGTAAGCCAAATATCATATACTGAAGATGCAATGCAATAAGCAAATCCTGACAAGTTCACGAATACCGTCAACTACATTTAGGCCATATAAATGCAGAAACATAGCAACACAAAATGCTATATACCGTGGATGTAATGCAATATGAGGTGCGAATAAAATGACCAAGCTGGAGTGTGAAATCGGGATGATAGTACGTAGTATCGCAAGTTGTGGGGTTCATCACAAGGGACTTCTATCCAAACTAGTCTCATACTTAAATTTGGATAGTTAGACTCAATGTGGTAAACTCCTGATCTCATGTTAGTCACGTGCCCCAGCTGAAATTCTGGCCATTGCGAATATACACATAACAATTAGTTACGCACCACCAGCCCGAGTGGATAGTGAATGAATGAATGAATGAGTGAAATGCTGAGTATGCAACTCTTGCTCAGTAAGTCCACATATTAGTACTGTGTATCTCTCCGATCATCACAAGGGTCTAGTCACTCAACACCACCTGCCGCCCCATCAAGCGCACAACTGGGTAAGTGGAAGAGACCTCACTATTTTCCTGACTAGTAGTCAGTCAATATCTGTCTGGCACGTCGATAGCGGACCCATTTATGAGCTGGTCAAACTGAGCCTAGTTATACCTACTGCCTCAGGCAGGTAAAGCCACACCCCCTTCCAACCGACCACGACATGGTGGGAGACATGGCCTACCGGTATTTGGCACTCGGGTGCTCATGTATTCACTCAGTTTAGACGTCGAAGCGTCCTTTGATACCAAGAGGGTTTAGGGACTTTCACCCAGGGAAATCTATGGCAAGCCATGTAGAAAAGAGTTTCGGTATCTCATCTAGCCATTCACAATATGCCTGTAGAGGCTACGACCCTAATGTCGCTAGGCTGTACAGTGGTCATATCACAAAATACGAGATGTATAAGTCATGCATCAAACATGCGCGTACCGCGCGCTCATGTGGGGCAACTCCGTCTATCAAGGAGTCCCATTAATAATTAGCCTAATGGCACATGCAATGCTCAATCACTCCTCATAACAAGCGTGTGGATGATGCGTATGGGCATGTATTGTGATATAATACTATACATGTTCTCAATGTGTCCTACTAGAATAAGTACACTTAGTATAATTATTAGATAAAGCAGACAATAATAAACCACGATCGACTTTCACCGGTATGTCACATATTAAGATTATGAACTAAACGACATGCTCCTTCTATAACTATAGGAGTCCATGCGACATGTCCTACGTTAGCCTTCTAAGGTACTGATATATCATATATTCCAAGACGGGGTCTGCTGGAAGGACGACGGATCTTGCCCATACATTAAGATACGCTCTATATGGTAGATATACCAAATCTGATACTACATATTCTTCTATCTACGGCAAGGGGCGATGATGTACTAAGCAATGGATAGCCTAGATGGTACATTAATGTCCAAGATAGACCTCGCACTTGTCTCAACAAAGAGATGGACGGTGCAGATGATATGAACATCTCATGTGGTCCTAGTAAATAGGTACAAGAGTAGAATACACCTCTCATGGTGAGTCAAGTGGGTATATGACAAGATGAGTTCACAAGGTGAGCTAACAGGGTGAACAATTGTGCTTCATAAATCTCTATATTATGTAATAAACTGGGCTTTCCTATCGGAAACCCGATATATACACAAAGTGGATTTGATGGAGTTCATACATCTAGGACCTCTAATGGATTGGGTAGCCCGCTCAACTCCTAAGTGGACATTAGGTATGGTCATTAAACTTAGGCAAAACATGAATCTGGATGGGTCACATTTCTATGAAAGGCCTAGTATAAACATAATGTGGGCTCCAAGGTTTGGACAACCTTACAAGGCATGGTGGGAAGGTACTAGCATCAATGAGGCCCAACGGTTTGGGTTAGCCCAATAAAAGAGACGCGTAGTACTAACATCAATGGGGTCCAATGATTTGGTATAGCCCAATAATGGAAGATGGGATTAGACTTAGCAATAGGCCCTAGGAAGATTTACAACGGTGGACCTTTAACCACCATTGTCCTATGGTGCGGTCTATATAGAAATCAGAGTCGGAATCATAACGAGATTCTTGGCCCTCCAGCTATTTAGGAAATGGATAGACAGCGCGTGCCCATTACTCATACATGGTGGGCCTGCATAAGGCGGCGGGACCCACGGCCTAAAAATGGGTAAACAGTGTGTATATAGCACATACATCACGGTGGGCCTCGCACATTCAATGAGCCTCATAAACAATCACAATAGGGCCTTGTCTCATGGGCCTAATACACCTCACCATGGGCCGCATCACATGGGCTTAATACGTATCACAATGGGCCACATCACATGGGCTTAACACACATCACAATATGCCACATCACATGGGCTTACTACATCACAAAATAGGCCTCAAATACATCAAAATGGGCCTCACTTCTGGGCCTTAAATACATCACAATGGACCTCACTATCTGGGCCTCAAATATATCACAATGGGCCTCCCTATCTGGGCCTCAAAAACATCACAATGGGCCTTACATGCAATGGACAACGTGGATGTAGAATACATACATCAAGTGGGTCACACATCCCATAGATGGTGTGAATAAAACATACATCATGGTGGGTCGCACGTCCCATGGACGGTGTGAATAAAACATACGTCATGGTGGGTCACACGTCCCACGGACGGTGTGATACCGTATACATCAAGCGGGCCCCACCGTCCAGAGTCTAGATGGTGTGGATGCAACACACATTACAATGGAGTCCCACCATCTAGGGTTTGGACGGTGAGGACAGACCAGTACATCACGTGGGTCCCACATAGATGGCTTTGTGGATATAACACATACCTCATGCCCACAGAACTTACTGGCGACAATACAACATCTAAATAGCTATGAGAGGTACATTAGCCAATCCGTTTCCATAAAGGTGGGTTCCACATGGGGCCCACCATAACATTTCTTTTCCATCCAATCTAATCATAAGGTCACAAAGACCTGGATTAAGAGGAATTTTTTTTTTTTTATATAGATCCAAAACTCCTATGGCCCAAAAAGGGTTTCAGTGTTAGACGTTCAATCCCCCGTTGTTACTTGTAGTGTGGACCACCTGATTTCCGTGTACGATTGAATTTTGGCACACCCCATTTTTAAGAGGGGACCCATCAAATGCACGGTGTAGATGGGCGACATACATCACGGTTGGACCTGTGGTGGGACGCACTGTCCCTCCAGTAACCAGCAGTAGGACGCTGGTTGCTACGATGTCATCTGGACGCTGACCGCAATAGTGTCAGATGTTGTTTCCTTTTTTTTTTTTTAATTATTATTATTGATTTTCATAGGTGAGACCCACATCAGGAGGATCTACTCCGCTAGTTGGGTTCCTGGGCTCGGGATAGTTCCAATGAGTCCAATATTGGGTATGTTTTGATGCACAAAAACATCATAGCGGGCCCTAACAAATTTAATAGTAAAAATTACTATTTTCTATGATGTGGCCCGCTAGAGATTCAGATTGGCTTCATTTTCGGCTCAAGGGATAAAATGAACTGGAAATTTGAATGGATGGTGTAGATTAAACACATACATCATGGAGGGGGGCCTATTGTGGTCCCACAGTCTTGCCTGGTTGAAGAAGCTAGAGCGCTGCTTGCTACAGTGTCCCCTGGACGTTAGCAGCAATGTCCTCCTGCTGTATATACATAAGTGTGCACGTGTGTGCATGGGTGCTTGTGTGAGTTGGTCAGCCCAATGGGTCATGCTAGACAGTTAGGCAGCAAGGTAGGCTAGTCCCCATGTTTGGACAGCCATGTGGTCCATTGGATGAAATGTCTTGATATCACATACACTCATCAAGTGGGCCACCAAATATGGAAAGAGAGAGAGAGAGAGAGAGAGAGAGAGAGAGAGAGAGAGAGAGAGAGAGAGAGAGAGAGAGAGAGGTACATGCGATGGAGGGACCCCGACACTATGGGCCCTCCCTTCCCTACATTACAACATACATCAAGTGGGTCTCATTACATGTGGGCTCACCAATCAAAATCAATGGTGGAGATCCCTCCTCCACCAAGATGTAAAGTCTAGATGACCCTTTACATGCTAGGAAAAATAAACATCATAATGGGGTCCATAGAGAATGGCCCCATCATGGAATGATCATGTGAATCATGGTGGGCCATCGGCCACACCTAGGGTCCAAAGTGAGATCCATACCATCAATTGGTAGGTCCCACTTGGCCCATCATCAAAACATAAAATCTGAGCCTATAAAACACTCATCGTTTGCACCCCTTCTTGGTCCCTTGGCTTCCTTCAGTTGGATGAATGAACAAACTGCTACTCTTCAAGGAATCCCTAACCAAATCTTGAATTAAGGAAAACCTTAAGAAGAATCAGTTCAAAATCCCATACAAACTCAAGTGATCATCCAACAAAGTACTCTCCAAGCCTTAAAAGAACTTATAAAGGCTATACAAAAGATAGACTCATACGTTGCGGTTATGAAGAAAGGGATCCTTCCATATCAAACTCTCCCCAATCCTAAACTGTAATACGAAATTAGTGACCCAAGCTCTTCAAATCATATGGAGCAAGTCTATCACCACTCTTAGGAGCAGAAAGGTAATTGATAAATCTATTTCGGTAAGAGCTAAAAATCATAAGAACCTGGAAGAAGATAAGAATGATAGGCCTAGCACTGCCCCACATGGGCTAGAACTGGAACCTCAAGGTAAGCCAATTGCTTCATGACCCCAACGGTTGAATGCACCAAAACCTCTAGGTAACTCATACGATATTCTAGATGTGCTTAAGCAAGTGAAGGTCACATCCCTCTACTAGATGCCGTTAAACAAATCCCTTCATATGCCAAAAATTTGAAAGATATATGCACTACCAAAAGACGACAAAACATAAAAAAGAAAATCTTCTTGACAAAAAAAGTGAGTGTCATCCTCAAGCAAGATGTGTCGTAAAAGTATAAAGATCTCGGTAGCCCAACCATCACTTGTGTAATTCAGAATTACCGGCTTGACCATGCACTTCTTAATTTGGGGGTGTAACACCCTGAAAATCGAGGGTCGTGTATAAACCCAACTCCCTAGTTTCAGACCGTCACTTATGCAACAAAACTGATTATGATTCAATGTTGTCTGAGTTAAAGCATTCACATGAGTAAAAGTATACCAAAACTGCAATTCATACTCCAGATTCAGTGATAAAAGCAAGCAGAAGACTAAAAGATATACATATCACTGTATGAAAAATAAAATAGATCTCAACTGTCTCCAAAGTATGAATACATCTCTGAGTCTCATATACATGTAAATAAACAGAATCAAAAGGTCAAATATAGTCCCACTGAGAAGTCCCGCCAATCCAGGCCACCTAAGCAAAGCCGTCGTGGTACTGCATATATGAGAACTCATCCTGGTCCTCATCATAGTCTGGCTCTGCTTCCTGAATCGCTGCCTCACCTGCATCTAAGACAGGGTCTGGTGGGTGTTGCAAATACTATCCCATAACGTGGGAGTGAGTAGCTAACTCAGTAGAATAATAGAGCAAAGATTAGCATGTTCTAAAATCAATCATGCGATAATAGTAAAACAGTAAATCAAACATTCTTAATACTGTTGTTAATACAATATGACATGACATGATGGATGCCCACATCGACATTCTCCCTCATACAGCACCATCTGCGTCCGCAGAATGCTTGCGTACTGCTCAGTGCTCCACATCTTCCAGGCACATGTAATGTGATGGTGATATGATTACCTAGTTATTATTATTTCATTCATACAACAAGATTGGGATACTAAGGTACTTTGCTTATATCAATCCCAACACAGATCCTGTCTAGGGTCGTCACTCAGCCATCATGGTACTGCATGTATGAGAACTCATCCTGGTCCTCATCAAAGTCTGGCTCTGCCTCCTGGATCTCAGCATCACCTGCATCTACAACAGGGTCTGGTGGGTGTTGCAAACACCATCCCGAAACGTGGGAATGAGTAGCTAACTCAGTGGAATAATAGAGCAAGGATTTACATGTTCTCAAATCAATCATTCGATAATAGTAAAGCAGTAAATCAGACAATCCTAATACTGTTATTAATGCAATATGACATGACCTGATGTATGCCCTCACCGACGATCACCCTCATACGGCACCATCTTACGACCGCGGCATGCCACACTCCCTTAAGTGCTCCACATCTTCCAGGCACATGCAATGTTATGGTGATATGATTTTCGACTTGCTATTAGTCCATTCAAACAGCAGGATTGGGAAACTAAGGTACTTCCCTTGTATCAATCCCAACACAGATCCTGTCTAGGGTCGTCACTCCTAGTAATCTCATACGAGGTATATTTTGTAGGTCGCTGCAAGGGCTGTCAGGGCTGTTGCATGCACTCGTTACTCCGCTCTCCCATCACCTTATCAATACAGGCCTACTGTACTCTACTGCTACTGAAGGGTCGTCGCCTCCCGTAGACTCAGAATACACTCGCGGTCACTACAAAGGACTCGTCGCCTGATCAGTGTAGGCCGACAACAAGAATATAGTGTCCCATACCACCATAATCTGCTCACAAGACTAGGTGCTCACTGGTCACTACGGGAAGGTTTGTGGCCCCAGCGTAGGCTGACAGCTCGACCACGGTGTCCCATACCACCATGCCCGGCTCATGAGTCTTCATGGATAAAGGTACCATGGTTAACAGGGTTTACAATGGTAAGTTCAGTACCCTATATTCAAGCAGTTATGACTCATGCAGGGTGAACATACAACGGCCAGTCGGGTTACTTGACGGGCTCGACTAGCGCGATCGCATCTCAAGTTGAACGACATGAAGTGCATAAAATACTTCGTGTGGCCTAACCACTGCCGCCAACTCCAAAACACGGTTCGCGTTCATCGACCCGTCGTTCGTGGTCAAGATAAGCCAACCACGAATTCACTCGATTACCGACTGCCTGGACTAAGTATAGTCCCAAACACATATGAATTCACATCAGCAATTCATGCAAGGGTATTGGAATTGAAATACAATCATGTGAGCATGTTAACACATGTTATAACATACAACTTAAGTAAATCATCAAGCACATACATTTCATGCATATAATGAAATCATGCATATAGTCAACATGTAGGAAATCATTTATGTCAGCATATTAATTGAGAAATCAGTCTCAAACTAATTCATAACACCATTTAATTCAATACATACTAATACAAGCATTTATACAAACACTTACACTACACACTTAAGTCTACATATAGTATGTCGACCCGAAGTGCGCATTTAGGCGAATCTCTTCGCCAAACTAATTATACACGTATTCCTAAAATTCTAATGTGACAACAAATCATGTCAATCACATCAGAAAAATATGAATGAAATCAGTATTTCCTACAAATGACTAAAATGCCCTAAATCTCATATTCTTCGTTGGTTTACGAAACAGGAAACGGACAGCATGTTGTACATGTCAAACGGCGTTGCCGTCGATAATCTACTATTAAACGACATTGAAAGCTTTCGAAACAATCAATCAAAGCGTCTAAAATCCTCACCTTGTCTCTTATAAACGTGTCGTGTCAAACGGAACGTATACACTTCGTCTACAGCGAATAGAGGACCTGTTTTACAAGATCTATCGATTAACAAGCTATGGATCCTAGTGAACATCAAATCAGAAACTTCTAGGGTTATTTCTTACCTAAAAATGCAGAGAAATCACCGGCTGAGTGATGGAAGCATGTTGCTAAAGCACGTGCAACAGGCGGTGCAAAGACAGGAAAATTCTCCCCTAATCTCTCTCACAAACTCTCATCTTTTCTCTCTCCCAATCTAGGGTTTCTCTCAAATTCGGATGGGAGAGAGGAGTGAGGGTTTCAACCCCTTTTATAAGCTTAAAAATGCCCAAAACAGGCTCAGGAACAAAGTTTACTTAAGGCATATCCAATTCGAGGCTGTTTCGGTCCAAAAGATGATTTCTGGTGGTCCCCTGGTCGAATGTGATCGGACTTAAGCTCAAGCATACAGGATCTAGCACGCATCAAGTTTTCAGTCCGGCAGGGTTCTCAGATCGCACGTGGCGGTGCAGTTTCAGTTCAGCGGTCACCGCACGTAGATCAGGGCTGCAAGTCTCATGATATGAAATAGAAATTTTTTCTGATCCGAGGGTGTAATCTGACTGAATTCTGATGATCAGAACGCTTAATACTGACACGTCAAGTCGTGTACCAGATTTGAATTTCAAATTCCAAATAGGTCCCTATTCGCACTCTCTTCAGTCCGGGCTCAATGAAATAGCCTGTGATTATCGGTTGGACTTGATTTTTGAAATGATTGTCAAGTCCAGCTGGGCGGTTCTAACGGTCTAAGATAGCAGGTATCGGACTTTCGACGCGCGGTCTAGATCCAATACAAAATTTCAAAGTGGTCCAGAGAACAAACCGGCTTAGAGTTTGATCCGAGGTTATAGAGTATTATAGAGTCATTGGTTCTACTCGATTTGGGTCTTGTAGAACGTATTTAAAGTGATCAGGGACTATTTCCCGGCTACTCTAGCATTGCGCTAGCTAACTTACGCTTAATTTCCATAGGAATTTATCCTACGCGATTTCTGGTCGAGTTGGTACTCGAGTCCAAGTATGGATTTTTCACGGGCGTTACAGGGGCCCACTAGGGTGGACCACAACATGATTTTCTGAGATGAAATCCCCTTTTAAATAATGTTTATAATTTATTTATTTCTGATGCATGTTGCTGTCCAGAATTGTTTGGACAGATTTTTGGGCCATCTTGGGGCTTGATTTTTGGGCATTTGGTAGGTACCATGTAATATATTATTCATAAAGGTGTATATCCCACTTATAAGTGTAAAATTTCAGCCCCAACTGACCCCATTTTAGCCTCTAAAATGGTGGGCCAACATGGTGAACTACCAGAAATTTTTGTTTTGCAGTCCAGCAACATTGTCCTATAAAACCATAATTTAAAATATTTTCTTTGATGGTGGGCCACCTTTCTAGGTCCCACCTTGTTGTATACATGATGAGGGACCTTGGTCCTCAATTTTAAGAATTTTAAAGGCCCTGGACCCACTCCATTGGAGTGCCCAAATTCAGGACAACAATACGTACATTGCATAATTTTTTTATATCTTGCTATCATCTTCATGTTTATAGTAGTAATTGGGCCCTAGCCCATTGGATTTTGGTGAATGATTGTGGGGCCCATCCTTGATGTTATTGAGATCCTTGGAGTCCATGTTTGTGGGGCTAACTAGCTGGACCAACAAGTCCTACTGGATGTCCAGCAGGGCTGGCCGTCCAGACGTGCTAGCCCACCATGATGTATGTTTTCATCCACGGCGTCTCTCTGCTTTTTTTGGGGTCCACATAGGTTGGGTCTGTCCTAGGTGGAAGTCCCATGTGGGGCTCACTTGCGACATGTGGAGCCCACCTTGTTGCATGTGGTTGGCTGGGCCGTCCAAGTCTTGGACCGTCCCACCCCTTGGGATGGCCATGCCATGGGCTGCTGCTTGGCCTGCATTCCAGCAGCAGGCCCACTTAGTTTGGGTGTCAAAACCATTTCCTCCATTTGATGGGGCCCCCTATAATTAATGTTGGTCCTTTTAGAAATAATTCACACATACTTGGACAAGTTTCTGGGCCTCAATAGGCCTAGGAAATTTGGTGGATTGAAAGTCCAGCCATTGGGCAGTAAATGTATATTGTATGGATGGATCTTTTATTGCATGAGAGACCCACCACATTTAGGGATTTGGGTATTTACTGCCCTTTATATTTTAGTACTCACTTAGGCTTAATTGATTCATGATTGGGCCACCCATGGATGGCAATTTCTAGGACCCAAACACATACCAGATTTTTGGGACTTCCTTGTGGGCCCAGATTAGGCTGGAACATCGCACCTTAGCCGACCATCTGTTGGGCTTCCCTTCCACCATTTTCATGGACTTACAGGCTGAGATAAGGGTGGTATTAGGCCCTTGGTTGCCCACTTAAATTGATAGTTATTGGACTGATGTAGTGGGGCCCATTTCACGCAACTTAGACTTATTTTTGGGCCATGTTTTTATGCTTATGGGCTGCCCATTCAGTCTAACTAAATGCATGGATTTATGGCCATTGAGAGTTGGGCTTTAGGCTTTGATTCCCTTCCTTTGGCCCATGTTGTTATGGATGGATTGGACCCATAGTTCTTAATGCTTTATATGGACTTATGTACATGGATTGGATGTGGGACTTAGGCCTTATAACTTGTGGTTTGTGGTTGGATGCCTTGCGTCAATGGTGGTTGAATGTCCCCGTTTGGACCCTTGTAGGCCCATTTGTATCTAAGTGTGGTTGAATGCCCAACTTAGTCTCTTGCTAGGCCCATCTCTATATTATTTAGGCCCGTAGCTTATATGCTTAGTCTCGTGGGCTACCCCAGGTAAATGGGCCCCCACTAAAGGTTATATTCTATATGAGTTATTGGTTAAATACCTAGACCCTTCATGGTTGCATAGAAAGTTCATCTTTTCCTCATTAGTACCCCTATTCATCTTCACGGCCCACTCCCATATGCATCATATGCTTGCTTGGTTGAGGTATGATTGGCCATGGTTATGCCATTGTGTAGGACATGTTAGTAGCTCCTCAAGGGATGAAGTTTCCCCTCTTGAGCATAATGGATGCTTGAGAATGATGCATGGGTGATTGTGTGATTCATGCATCTGGCATTACATAACATGTGGATATCCGCCCTTGCTTTATCATGGTCGTCGCCTCCACAGGTATATCATGGATGGTCATGTGTGGACACCGAAAATAATACTTGAGCATTTGGGGCACATAGGATGTCCCTGGGTGAAAGCCCTTAAACCTTCACGGTACAGAGGAGATGCCTCAACGCCGAGACTGAGTGAAAATCATGAGCGCCTATGTGCTTTATACCGTTAAGCCGCTACTCTCACTGTTGCGAGGTCGATTGAGATGGGGTTTGGCCTTACCGGCCTAAGTGAGGGGGCATAGCTAGCATGAGTTTGACCAGCTCGTGAAATGGGTCAGCTACCGTCCAGCCTCGATAGTGATTGGCTGTCCACAGGCGGGTAGTGAGGTCTCCTAAGCTCGTTTGACTGTGCAAGTCTTGAAGAGTGGCAGTTATCCTGTAGTGTACTTGACCTCGGTGGATTCCTTATGATGAAACTATACTTAATGTGTGGATTGGATATGAGGACTGACATTACTTCGCATTGCATTGGCATCAGCTGTATAAGCCTTATGTTGCATCGCCTTGGTATGGTACCCAGTACTCATGTATTGCATTGCATAGCCCTGGTGCGGCTTATTGCATTCTTAGCTTAGACTCGACATGGCTAGTATCATTCATGTTTCCTTTTGCAATCTCCCCTATTTTCTTCTAAGCACCATTGACACACACCTTCACCGCCCTCTAAGCTTTCTGTAAGCTTATGCACGATTGATGCATGTTAGTGGTCCTAGGTCGGCGCAGTAGCAGTGGGGCATTGGATTGGAGCATGCTGAGGACCCATTGTAGACTTTTCTCTTTCTTTCTTACCTTATGTATGTCCTTTTGAACCTTATGTACTGGTAAAAGTTTAAAATTCCAATGGGTTTTGCAATGCGTTCCTATGGTTACTTTCTGAGATTTACTTGCTATGATCTTGGATATGCTCGATTGAATCGGATTTATGATATAAAAATTCTCCTTGTGGAATCTCAAGACCAGAGCCTGTCTTAGGAGCCAAGAATGGGGTACTACAGATGTTGTTGCGGCTGGAACAGGCTATCAGGTTCCTTGTGAGTCTGGTCACAGAGTCTAGGGCATGACACCTTGACCTTAAGCAAATTATATTTCAAATACCACGTCATGGATCACATCTTTACATCAAATGTGTATCTTAGGGCTGGGAATAAGACTGATCTTACTCCCTTTATGCTTCGTGTTTTTCACTTCATGTTGCCCATGTCATTGTCACAGGTATGAGTATTTATTTACCTTCCTTAATTTGTTATGTCATTTTTTTATTCTATTTGCATCCTAAGGATGGGTCGATTCCATTTGGGCATCTTATGGCAGGTCTTTCATTTCACTATTATGCCCAAATCCCTTCGTTTGAAGAGTCAGAATCCAAACTTTCCTTCAATAATTTGAATTTGAATATGATGAATCTCACTCCCCTACCGGAACAAAGAGAAGATTAAGAAGAACTGTAAGGCCCATATCCTAGTACTGTACCGTTCCTTAGACTTTCTATCCTTCCTGTAGAATTTTGGTGACTCGCAACTTGTAGACTACATTTGTGCACGACCCTAAATCGTATCCCATAGTTTTAAGTCGACTCGACTTTAAACATGTACCGTAGCGACCATACTGTCGCTGTGGTTCTAACATCGTGTCTTGTGCACCAATGTGATACTCAGGATAGGAGTTGTGGGCCTCGAGGAAATGTCGTGCGTTGAAAATTCTGAGAGATTCCAGAGAATCTTTAACGACCTTTCATATCAACTAGTCAAGTACACAACCCAACACTATCATTTCAAACCCATGCTTTCTTTCTCCCCAAGACAAGCAACCTACCCCCATAGTCAACCCTCATGTCATTCCACCCATCACTCCATCACATCTCTCTTACACAAGCAACCCACCTATCTCAACCTCTCACTCCCAAGATGCCACATTCATGAATAATCTAACAGGGTGGTCTAGGGGCCCATCGCACAAATCGTCAACGACTTCTCCTAATGCCTGAGGAACCTACTGGGCTACATAAAATCTATCCTAGGCCTACTGGGGAGGTGTATGTCCCCTCTGTGGTCGTTGTTGTTTTTGTTGTTGCGGGGGTCTCGGCCGCGATACTACCATCACTGCTACTACTAAGGCACTCTCGTCGGCTGCTATCGATGGGGGCACTCATGCCTACGATGCCCCACCCCACTGTATTCATAGAAAACTCCTGGAGATGGTCTCCATGGTGGTGCTGGAGGTGTTGTTTGTGCTCAAATGGGTAGACTGTTCCTGTGCCTCTGCGGTGGTTGCTGCTACTGCTGGGAGCTACCAGAGGGAGCCTTCTTCCTCTGGTCCTTGTTCTGATCATGGACTCGCAAGGAATTAGCCCACTCCGCCTCATATATCAAGGCCCGCTGTACGACCTCCTCAAACGTCGAGAGCATGTGTCCAACGACACGACCCTAGAGGTCAAGGCACAAGCCGCCCTCGAAACTACAGGCCTTCCACCCCTTTCAGCTACTAGTTATGGTACGAATCTCGACAACATGATAAATCAGGCCTCATACTGGGACACCGACATGTCTCACTGCACAAGAGTCTCGAACTCAAGTACGCACTACTGAAGGATGTGCTCTGGGAAGAACTGCTAGTTAAACCGGTCCACAAAGTCCTACCATGTCCACTCGAACTCAGCCCCTACAGCACTGGGGATCGATGCCCACCAATGCTCGGCCTCGCCCTGGAGAAGAGATACTGCTAACAGAACCCGCTATTAGGTAGTACACCTCATGGTATCAAAGATCTTATCCACCTCAGATCTCCATTACTCCGCTGCCAATGGGTCAGGCTCTCCCTAGAAATAAGGGAGATCTAGCTACCTGAAGTCACATAGAAGGGAGCTGTAAGCTCCGTATCCTAGACCGTATCGTTCCATAGACTTCCATAGTCTTACCGGTCGAATTCCGGCAACCTTCGACCCTTAACCAATATTTGTATGCGACCCTGATTCGTATGCCGTCAACCCGTATCGACTCAACCCAGACCTTTACCATAGCGACCGCACCGTCGCTGCGGTTCCGCTGCCGTGACTTGCGCGCCGAGGCGATAACCTGGTCAAGAGATGTGGGCTAACGTTCGGTGCGAAGAAAACGCCGCGCGTTGCGAAACCCAAGAGAATCTCTACGAGGTGTCACATCAATCCCATCAATCCATCAATCCATCACATGTCAAGTACATGTCAAGTACCCCAAGTGTAACGCCCGTGAAAAATCTGTACTTGGGTTCGAGTACCAACTCGACCCGAAATTGCGTAGAAATAATTTCCATGTAAATTAAGCGTAAGTTAGCTAGCGCAACGCTAGAGTAGCGGAGAAATAGTCCCTGATCACTTTAAATACGTTCTGCAAGACCCAAATCGAGTAGAACAAACAACTCTACAATACTCTATAACCTCGGATCAAACTCTAAGCGGGTTTGTCCTCTGGACCATATTGAAATTTTATATTGGATTTAGACCGCGCGTCGAAGGTCCGATACCTCCTATCTTAGACCGTTAGAACCGCCCAGCTGGACTTGACAATCATCTCGAAAATCAAGTCAAACCGATAATCACAGACGATTTCGTTGAACCCGGACTGAAGCGACCGCGAATAAGGACGGATTTGGAATTTCAAATTCAAATCTGGCACACGACTTGACGCGTCAGTATTAAGCGTTCTGACCGTCAGAATTCATCCAGATTACACCCTCGGATCAGGAAAAATTTCTATTTATTATCATGAGACTTTCAGCCCTGATCTATGTGCGGTGACCGCTGAACTGAAACTGGTCCGCCACGTGCGATCTGCGAGCCCTGCCAGACTGAAAACTTAATACGAGCTACATCTGGTACACATGAGCTTAAGTCCGATCGCAATCGACCAGGGGACCACCAGAAAGCAGTTTTTGGACCGAAACAGCCCCGAAATGGATAGGCACCAAGTAAACTTCGTCCCGGAGCCTATTTTTGGCATTTTTAAGCTTATAAAAGGGGTTGAAACCCTCATTTCTTCCTTCCATCCGAAAATCACAAACCCTAGAGAAAAGGAGAGAGAGTTTGAGAGAAAGAGAAGAAGAGAATTTTCCCGCTTCCGAGCCGCCGACTGCTAGTGCTTCAGCACTTCTTCCCAATCACCTGACTGGTGATTTCTCCCCTTTTTCAGGTATAAAATAACTCCAAAACTTGCTGATTTAGGGTTTACCTAGATTCATAGCACGTTAGCTAACGTATTCCATAAATCAGGTTCTCCTACTGCCGTAGACGAAGCGTACACGATCCGTTCAAAATCCTGCAACCGTAAGAGACTAGGTGAGGATTTTAGACGCTTTGATTGACGGTTTACAACGCTTTCAATGTCGTTTAATAGTAGATTATCGACGGCATCGCCGTTTGACATGTACAACATGCTCTCCGTTTCCTGTTTCGTAAATTAACGAAGAATATGAGATTTAGGGCATTTTAGTCATTTGTAGGAAGTACGGTCTACATGCATATTTTGCTGACGTGATTGACATGGTTTGTTGCCGTATTAGGGAGTTAGGAATGCTTGCATAATCAGTTTGGAGAAGAGATTTGCCAAGTTGCGCACTTTGGGTCGACATACTATATGTGGACTTAAGTGTGTAGTGTATGTGTTTGTATAAATGCTTGTATTAGTATGTATTGAATTAAATGATGTTAAGTAGTAGTTTGAGATTGATTTCTTGATTAATATGCTGACCTAAATGATTTCCTACATGTTGACCTTATGCATGATTGCATTACATGCATAGAAAGTATGCCTTGAAGAATTGCTTAAGTTGAATGATTATAACATGTGATAACATGCTCACATGATTGTATTTAGATTCCAATACTTTTACATGTTGCTAATGTGATTCCATAGATGTGTGGGACTTGACTTAGTCCAGGCAGTCGATAACCGAGCGAATTCGTGGCTGAATGGTCATAGCCACGAACGACGCGTCGATGAACGTGACTCGTGTTTAGAGTTGGCGGCAGTGGTTAGGCCACGCGAAGTGTTTTACGCACTTCATGTCATTCGACTTGAGATGCGATCGCGCTAGTCGAGCCCGTCAAGTAACCCGACTGGCCGATGTATGTTCACCTTGTATGTGTCATAACTGCTTGAACCTAGGGTACTGAACTTACCACTGAAAACCCTGTTAACCATGGTACCTTGATCCACGAAGACTCATGAGCCGGGCATGGTGGTATGGGACACCGTGGTCGAGCTGTCGGCCTACGCTGGGGCCACAAACCTCCCCGTAGTGACCAGTGAGCACCTTGACTCGTGAGCAGATTATGGTGGTATGGGACACTATATTCTAGCTGTCGGCCTACACTGATCAGGCGACGAGCCCTTTGTAGTGACCGCGAGCGTATTCTGAGTCCACGGGAGGCGACGACCCTTCCGTTGCAGTAGAGTACGGTAGGCCTGTATTGATAAGGTGATGGGGGAGCGGTGCAACGAGTGCGAGCAACAGCCCTGGCAGCCCTTGCAGTGACCTACGAAATACACATCGTATGAGAATTCTAAGAGTGACGACCCTAGACAGGATCTGTGTTGGGATTGATACAAGGGAAGTACCTTAGTTTCCCAATCCTGCTGTTTGAATGGACTAATAACAACTTGGAAATCATATCACCATAGCATTGCATGTGCCTGGAAGATATTGAGCACTCTAGGGAGTGTGGCATGCCGCGGTCGTAAGATGTTGCCGCATGAGGGTGATCGTCGGTGAGGGCATACATCACGTCATATCATCTTGCATTAATAACAGCATTAGGATTGTCTGATTTACTGCTTTACTATTATCGCGTGATTGAATTGTGAACATGCTAATCTTTGCTCTATGATTCCACTGAGTTGATCACTCATTCCCACGTTACGGGATGGTGTTTGCAACACCCACCAGACCCTGTTGTAGATGCAGGTGAGGACGAGATCCAGGAGGTGGAGCCAGAGATTGACGAGGACCAGGATGAGTTCTCGTATATGCAGTACCACGACGGCTTCCCGTAGGCGACCTGGATCGAGGGGACATCAGTGGGACTTTCTTTTGAACATTATTCTTTTGTTATGTATATGTAAATGAGACTCAGAGATGTAGTCATACTTTGGAGACAGATGAGATTACTTTGTTTTTCCATACAGTGATATATACATTGTTTAGTCTTCCGCTTGCTTTTATCGCTGGATCTGAAGTATGAATTGCAGTTTTGGTATACTTTTACTCATGTGAATGCTTTAAATCAGACAACAATGAATCATAACCATTTTTGTTGCATAAGTGACGGTCTGGAACTCGGGAGTTGAGTTTATACACGACCCCCGATTTTTAGGGTGTTACACCAAGCAACTAGAAAAGTCAAAAATCTCTTACAAGCCCATACCTCTCTTACACCAAAAGCCCTCAAAGTCAAAAATTTCTTACACCACCCATGCTTTTCTTACACAAATGGTTACAAAAGTCAAGATTTTCTTATACCCATCACTCATCACATCCATCACCCATCTCTCTCTCCCTTTACAACTCTCTCTCTCTCTCTTTCTCATTTTGAAACTCAAAAAAAAATCTAAGGAGAGAAATCCCATACGTATGAGAATTCTCCAAGCCTCTCCCTCTCTTTCAAAACTTCATGTATGACCCACTTTCCTACCCCATGATCTCTCATCCTAACCATCCATTCCCCATCTCCTCCATTGGAATCAAAGCTAAGGTGCTAAGGAACTCATAGGAGCAAGAAGATCGAACGGTGGGTGCTCCTCTAGATGTAAAAAAAAATTTCTATAGCCTAGATGTTTTCTTTCTTTCATGAGAGAAGTGTACGACCCATTAATCAATGGTGGAGATCCCACACAATCCCATAGTTGTGGCCTAATGGCTTACCTTATGCATGCATGATCCATGCATGGGGCCTTTCTCTATGGGCCCCATCATGCTAGTTTTATTTCATATCATATTATGTTTGGGTCATCTAGACCTTATAACCATGGTGGGGATGGCATCCTCACCATGCATTTTAATTATAAGCCATGCATGTGCAAGATCCATGTTATAAATGTAGATCTAGGTATGATGTGTGGGTGTGATTGATCTTGGGAGGGCTCAATAGTGGCGGAACCTCTTTCCCTATGGCCGGATTGTCCTTCTATCTCTCTTTTTCCTCATTTTATTTTCTGATGTATGTGGCCCATTAATGTATTTCCCTTTTTATTTAACTTATATAATAAATTTTATCTAAGTATATGTTGCTGTCCAGAAATTTCTGGACAGTTTCTGGTTATTTTTGGACCAGATTTTGGGACTGTTTGGGGGACTATTCATACCTATTAAATATACTTTTCTGAAAGGTGAGGATCTCATCTTGATGTCCCTCAAATTTCAGCCCCAACTGACCTTCATTGTGGTCCCAAGGATCTGGTCCAAGTGAGGTGGACAGTCTGGATTTTATGCACTGTTCCAGCAACATTCCACCCTGGATAGTTGGATTTTTGAAATTTATTAAAATACCTATGGGTGTTTAAAAATTATAAAAAATTTCATGGGGGTGACCTACTTATGGTAGGATCCACCTATAAAATTTTAGGGCTAATGGACGCCTGTACACACCATGGTGATGGAGGGACCATCCCATTATAATATGGTGTCCAGATCAGTCTGATTTTTAGGATAGATTGATTTATGTAAATGAATTAAAATATTTATAAATGTCAGTATGGTCCACTTATGTTAGAACCCACCTACCAAATTTTATGGCCAATTGACCCCTGTACACACCTTGGTGAGGGCCGGACTGGCCCACCACATTGGGACGTCCAGGTCTGTCCGATTTTTTTCTGGATAGTCTATTTTGTTTAAATTAATTAAAATACTTAGAGATATCTAAAAATTATGAAATTTTGTGAGGGTTTGGACCACCTATGGAAGTATCACTCTGTAAAATTTCAGCCTCAAGTGACCCCGTTTGGGTATCCAAAAGAATGGGCCAAGATGGTTGGACTCCCAACTTTTTTTTCTGCTGTGCAGTCTAACGATATGCCTTGATAAAAAAACCATAATTCAAAAATATTTCTTCTGATGGTGGGCCACCCTTTTTGGGTTTCCTCTCATTGTATGCATGATGAGGGACCTTGGCCCTCAATTTTCAGAGTTTTAGAGGCTTTGGACCCACTCCAATGGAGTGCCCAAATTTAGGACAGCAACATGTTATAATTATGCTGGCCTTGGGCTAAAATTTTGAGGAGTGGGGCCCACCATATTATAAAGATCTTAGAGAAAATGATTTATACCTTTAGTTCCTTAAATATTGGGCTTAATGAATGCACTTTTGAGGCCCACCATAGTTGAATTTAATTGGGTCCATGAATGTAGCTAGTTATTGAACTATTTAAGGCCCATAGAGTGGACCCATTTGATGTTTTCCAAGGCCCATGGGATTAGGCCCATTTGATGTAATTTAAGGCCCATAGAGTGGACCCATTTGATGTGTTCCAAGGTCCATGGGATTGGACCCATTTGATGTATTTTAAAGCCCATGAGATTAGGCCCATTTGATATGTATAAGGCCCATGGGTCGAGAACCATTTGATGCAATCTAAGGCCCACGGGTTATGACCCATTGCAATGCACATAAGGCCCATTGGTGCGGCCCATTGATGTGGCCCATTTGATGAGTAAAAGCCCATATGACATGGCCCATTTGATGTATTTAAGGCCCAATGGGGTGTACCTAAGGTCCGTTGCAATGTGTGATCCCAACCTGGTTTACGCAATGTTATTCACTACGGGCTACACCTTGGGAGCAATGTTGGTTTGACGTCCACATTGCGAGTATAATGTTGGTTAAATGTCCGCATTGCGACTCTCCCTAGGGCTCATTGGTAGGTCCGTACTTATTGTATGCAAGCCGTCTAGGCCATCTACGTTGTAAGAATAAGGCATTATTTTATAACATGCTTAATATAACTCCATGACGCACAACCCATTTGTATCGGTCCATTTGATCAGCCTGCTCGTATCGGCCATTTGATTGATTTAGCCCATATGATTGATTAGTCCCATCTTGATATATTTGTGGCCTTTTGCTAAGGCCATATTTGAGGCCCGCTGTTGAGGCCCACCTTGATGTGCGTGAGGCCCGTTGTTGAGGCCCACCTTGATGTATGTGAGGCCCGTTTTTGAGGCCCACCTTGATGTGTATGAGGCCCGTTGTTGAGGCCCACCTTAAATATATATGAGGCCCATGTTGCAAGGCCCATTGTGATGTATGCAAGGCTCATGGGTCATGGCCCATTGCAATGTATGTAAGGCCCAATTGGTGCGACCTATTCGATATATTTATGGGGTCCATGTCATTAGGCCCATCCTGTTGTATTGGTGACCCGTCCATTGAGGCTCACCCGTGGTATATATTTGAGGCCCATGTGTAGGGCCCACCTATTGTGTATTTAAAGCCCATGGGTTATGGCCATAGTGATGTATATTAGGCCTATCTGATGTAGCCCATACTAATGTGTATTAGACCCAGCTATGTGACTCACCTACGAAGTATATTTAAGGCCCATTGTGATATATCTGAGGCCCATGGGTACGACCCATCTGGATGTATTTGAAGCCTATGGGCAAGGCCCATTGTGATATGTGTTAGGACCATGACCAGGGCCCACCTGTTTCGTATATTTGGCCCTTGTGTGAGGCCATGTGCCCATTATATATTTGATTCTATGTGGGCCATTCCTTAGGGGCAATGTTGGTTAAAAGTCCACATTGTCGACGCCGGTTATTGATACTATTTATGAGTATGTGACATCATAACATCATGATACATGCCCATTCGCATCATGTGCATGTTTGTTATAAGATGTGATTGACCATTGCATATGTCATTGACCAGGATGATGTGAGACTCCCTGATAGGTGGAGATTATCTCACATGAGCGCATGACATGCGCAGGATTGATGCATGATTATATTGTATGACTCATTCATCTTGCATTGTGTTGTGATTACTGTATGCCCTAGTGACATCAGGGTCGTACCCTCCACAGGCATATCGTGGATGGCCAGATGGGACACCAAAAATCTGTTCGAGCATCGAACCGCCATAGATGGCCCTGGGTGAATATCCCTAAACACCCTCTTGGTTCCAGAGGATGCTCAAACGTCTAGACCGAGTGGGTAGATGAGCGTTGAGTGCCGATTACCAGATGGCTGCGCTCTCCACTTTGTCGTGGTCGGTTGGAAGGGGGTACAGCCTTACCCGCCCGAGGGAGTAGGCATGACTAGGCTGAGTTTGACCAGCTCGAGGAATGGATCCGCCGTCCGCTATCGGTGAGCCGGGTAGGTATTGGCAGACTATTAACAGGCGGATAGTGACGTTTTTTCCACTTACCCAGTTGTGCGCTTGATTGGGGCGGCTGGTGGTGTGAAGTGTAATAGACCCCGGTGATTTTCCTAGAGAGGAACCGTACTGATATGAGGACTAACATGATATTATGACACCCCGTCATTATTGTGCATGTGGGCGGACACACGTGGGCGGACGCTGATGTGGGCGGGTGTGATGTGGGCGGGGATGAGGCCTGGGAGAGCTACCAGCGGTTTAAAGGCTACTGTGCTGACAGGCTACTGAGTACGAGTTGCATACTCATTCATTCATCCATTCACTATCCACTCGGGCTGGTGGTGCGTAACTAATTGTTGTGTATCTTCGTTATGGCAAAAATTTTAGTTTGGCACACGACTAACCTGAGATCAGGAGTTTACCACGTTGAGTCAGACTATCCAAATTTAGGTATGGGACTGGTTTGGATAGAGGTTCCTTATGGTGGACCCCGTAGCCTGTGATACTACGTACTATCATCCCGACATCACACTCCAGCATGGTCATTTCATTAGCATTATATACTGCATATTCCATTACATCTTCGGCATGTAGCATTATGGGTTGTTATGTTTCTATATTCCTTTGACTTAGATGAGAGTGATGATATTTGTTAGCTCTTTTGAATTGTGTATTACATTATATCCTTGTCATTCGACATTTGATTATCTATGACTCATCATTTGCATAGCTGTCCTATATTGTGTATTCTGATATTGATTAACTTATGTACTTGTTCATACTTCCGCTTATTCTGTTATCGCATGATTATAATCTTATCAGTATTTCTGTTTACGCTGATAATTCCTGCTCTTATCAGTGTTTCTGCTTATTCAGTCATTGTATGGTTTATGGATTAATAGCTTTCCGGTATTGTATGATTATGATATTATATTGAATACTTGGCACTAATCTCGTGCACACACTTACACCACCCTCTAAGCTTTCTATAAGCTTATGCACGATAGATGCGTGCAGGTGATGTTAGGTTGCAGCAACATTGAGCTTGGAGCGTGCAGCTATTTTCTGGAGCTTTGATTTTGACATATATATTTCCCTTTCAGCATTGTATTCAAATGATTATATTAGTGGATATGTGATGATGATGTTGCCTTTATGATTTGGGTAAACTTGTGGTTATGCTTATTACTAGTTAAATGTATAAAAAAAAAAAATCCTCCTTGTACGATCCCAGGATCGGAAATCTGGCATATGAATGATAGGAGCCGAGAATGGGGTACTACGGAGGCTGTCTGCACCGGATTCGGCAATCGGGATTCCTGTGAATCCGATTTTCGGGTTTGGGGCATGACAGAAGTTGGTATCAGAGCATAACTTGGAAATACCTGGAGATAACATCACATATCTGCTAATAGCTATCCTTCACTCCAAGATTGTTGAGAACTTAGTATGATTAGATCCCCGAGTTCAAATAACTTAGAGATTTTTTGATATAGTTCCCTATCCTTGAGATTGAGGCTGTATAGTGTTCCAGTTCGATCGTTTCTAATCCAGGATTTAAAGTTCTGTTGGATCATCGTAGTGTTGGTGAGGCGTTTTGGGAGCAGGGGATTGGGATTCATAGGCATTGTTCCCATCTCTTAGGTGTTTGATTATGTTGGCATGTTGTGCTCGGATAGGATTTTCCTCCCATGGTAAGCTCTGTATTGGTTATGTTGTGGTTTAAATTTTGAGGACGAAATTTTTATCAGGAGGAGAGAGCTGTAAGCCCCGTATCCTAGACTGTACCATTCCATAGACTTCCACGGTCTTACCGGTCGAATTCCGGCGACCTTCGACCCTTAACCAATATTTGCGTGCGACCCTGATTCATATGCCATCAACCCATATCGACTCAACCCAAGACCTTTACCATAGCGACCGTGTCGTCGCTGTGGTTTCGATGCCGTGACTTGTGCGCCGAGGCGATACCCTAGTCAAGAGATGTGGGCCAACGTTCGTTGCGAAGAAAATGCCGTGCGTTACGAAACCCAAGAGAATCTCTACGAGGTGTCACATCAATCCCATCAATCCATCAATCCATCACATTTCAAGTACATGTCAAGTACCATCACCTTTCACCCATTCCCAAGTAACTAGAAAAGTCAAAAATCTCTTACAAGCCCATACCTCTCTTACACCAAAAGCCCTCAAAGTCAAAAAGTTCTTACACCACCCATGCTTTTCTTACACAAATGGCTACAAAAGTCAAGATTTTCTTACACCCATCACTCACCACATCCATCACCCATCTTTCTCTCCCTTTACAACACACACTCTCTCTCTCTTTCTCATTTTCAAACTCAAAAAAAAATCTAAGGAGAGAAATCCCATACGTATGAGAATTCTCCAAGCCTCTCCCTTTCTTTCAAAACTTCAAGTATTGCCCACTTTTCTACCCCATGATCTCCCATCCTAACCATCCATTCCTCATCTCCTCCATTGGAATCAAAGCTAAGGTGCTAACGAACTCATATGAGCAAAAAGATCGAACGGTGGGTACTCCTATAAATGTAAAAAAAATTTAATTTCTATAGCCTAGATGTTTTCTTTCTTTCATGAGGGAAGTGTAGGACTCACCAATCAATGGTGGAAATCCCACACAATCCTATGGTTGTGGCCTAATGGCCTACCTTATGCATGCATGATCTATGCATGGGGCCTTTCTCTATGGGCCCCATCATGGTAGTTTTATTTCATATCATGTTATGTTTGGGTCATCTAGACCTTATAACCATGGTGGGGATGGCATCCTTACCATGCATTTTAATTATAGGCCATGCATGTGCAAGATCCATGTTGTAAATGTAGATCTAGGTATGATGTGCGGGTGTGATTGATCCTGGGAGGGCTCAATAGTGGCGGAGCCCCTTTCCCTATGGCCAGATTGTCCTTCTATCTCTCTTTTTCATCATTTTATTTCCCGTTGTGTGTGGCCCATTAATGTATTTCCCTTTTTATTTAACTTATATAATAAATTTTATCTAAGTACATGTTGCTGTCCAGAAATTTCTAGACAGTTTCTGGTTGTTTTTGGACCAGATTTTGGGACTGTTTGGGGGACTATACATACCTATTAAATATAATTTTCTAAAAGGTAAGGATCTCATCTTGATGTCCCCCAAATTTTATCCCCAACTGACCTTCATTGGGTTCCCAAAGGTGTGGTCCAAGTAAGGTGGACAGTCTGGATTTTATGAACTGTTCCAGCAACATTCCACCATGGACAGTTGGATTTTAAAAATTTATTAAAATACCTATGGGTGTTTAAAAATTACAAAAATTTTCAGAGGGGTGATCTACTTATGGTAGGACCTACCTAGAAAATTTTGGGACCAATGGATGCCTGTACACACCATGGTGATGGCAGGACCGGCCCATTATAATATGGTGTCCAGATCAGTCCGATTTTTAGGATAGATTGATTTATATAAATGAATTAAAATATTTATAACTGCCCAAAAATTTTAAAATTTTTTAGGAGTGTGGTCCACTTATGTTAGAACCTACCTACCAAATTTTAGGGCCAATGGACCCCTGTACACACCGTGGTGAGGGCCGGACTGGTCCACCACGTTGGGACATCCAGGTCTGTCCAATTTTTTTCTGGTAAGTCTATTTTGTTTAAATTAATTAAAATACTTACAGATACCTAAAAATTATGAAATTTTGTGGGGGTGTGTCCCACCTATGGAAGTATCACTCTTTGAAATTTTAGCCTCAAGTGACCCCGTTTGGATATCCAAAAGAATAGGCCAAGATGGTTGGACTCATAGATTGTTTTTCTACAGTGCAGTCCAACAGTATGCCTTGATAAAAAAATCATAATTCAAAAATATTTCTTTTGATGGTGGGCCACCCTTTTTGGGTTTCCTCTCATTGTATGCATGATGAAGGACCTTGGCCCTCAATTTTCAGAGTTTTAGAGGCCTTAGACCCACTCCAATGGAGTGCCCAAATTTAGGACAACAACATGTTATAATTATGCAGGCCTTGGGCTAAAATTTTGAGGAGTGGGGCCCACCATATTATAAAGATCTTAGAGAAAATGATTTATACCTTTAGTTCCTTAAATGTTGGGCTTAATGAATGCACTTTTGAGGCCCACCATAGTTGAATTTAATTGGATCCATGAATGTAGCTAGTTGTTGAACTATTTAAGTCCCATAGAGTGGACCCATTTGATGTGTTCCAAGGCCCATGGGATTAGGCTCATTTGATGTAATTTAAGGCCCATAAAGTGGACCATTTGATGTGTTCCAAGGTCCATGGGATTGGACCCATTTGATGTATCTTAAAGCCCATGAGATTAGACCCATTTGATATGTATAAGGACCATGGGTTGAGAACCATTTGATGCAATCTAAGGCCCACGGGTTATGACCCATTGCAATGCACATAAGGCCCATTGGTGCGGCCCATTGATGTGGCCCATTTGATGAGTAAAAGGCCCATATGGCATGGTCCATTTGATGTATTTAAGGCCCAATGGGGTGTACCTAAGGTCCATTGCAATGTGTGATCCCAATCTGGTTTACGCAATGTTATTCACTACGGGCTACACCTTGGGAGCAATGTTGGTTTGACGTCCACATTGTGAGTATAATGTTGGTTAAATGTCTCTATTGCAACTCTCCCTAGGGCCCATTAGTAGGCCCGTACTTGTTGTATGCAAGCCGTCTAGGCCAGCTGCGTTGTAAGGATAGGGCATTACTTTATAACATGCTTAATATAACTCCGTGACGCACAACCCATTTCTATCGGTCCATTTGATCGGCCTGCTCGTATCGGCCATTTGATTGATTTAGCCCATATGATTGATTATGTCCATCTTGATATATTTGTGGCCTGTTGCAAAGGCCATATATGAGGCTCGCTGTTGAGGCCCACCTTGATGTGTATGAGGCCCGTTGTTGAGGCCCACCTTGATGTGTGTGGGGCCCGTTGTTGAGGCCCACCAATGTGTATGAGGCCCGTTGTTGAGGCCCACCTTGATTTGTATGAGGCCCGTTGTTGAGGCCCACCTTGATGTGTATGAGGCCCTTTGTCGAGGCCCACCTTGATGTGTATGAGGCCCGTTGATGAGGCCCACCTTAAATATATATGAGGCCCATGTAGCAAGGCCCATTGTGATGTATACAAGGCCCATGGGTCATGGCCCATTGCAATGTATGTAAGGCCCAATTGGTGCGGCCTATTCGATATATTTATGGGGTCCATGTCATTAGGCCCATCCTGTTGTATTGGTGACCCGTCCATTGAGGCTCACCCGTGGTATATATTTGAGGCCCATGTGTAGGTCCCACCTATTGTGTATTTAAAGCCCATGGGTTGTGGCCATAGTGATGTATATTAGGCCTATGTGATGTAGCCCATACTGATGTGTATTAGACCCAGCTATGTGACTCACCTGCGAAGTATATTTAAGGCCCATTGTGATATATCTGAGGCCCATGGGTGTGACCCATCCGGATGTATTTGAAGCCTATGGGCAAGGCCCATTGTGATATGTGTTAGGCCCATGACCAGGGCCCACCTGTTTCGTATATTTGGCCCTTGTGTGAGGCCATGTGCCCATTATATATTTAATTCTATGTGTGTCATTCCTTGGGGGCAATGTTGGTTAAAAGTCCATATTGTCGACGCCAGTTATTGATATTGTTTATGAGTATGTGACATCATAACATCATGATACATGCCCATTCGCATCATCTGTATGTTTGTTATAAGATGTGATTGACCATTGCATATGTCATTGACTAGGATGATGTGAGACTCCTTGATAGGTGGAGATTATCTCACATGAGCGCATGAAATGCGCAGGATTGATGCATGATTGGATTGTATGACTCATGCATCTTGCATTGTGTTGTGATTACTGTATGCCCTAGTGACATCAGGGCCGAACCCTCCACAGGCATATCGTGGATGGCCAGATGGGACACCGAAAATCTGTTCGAGCATCGGGCCGCCATAGATGGCCCTGGGTGAATATCCCTAAACACCCTCTTGGTTCCAGAGGATGGTCCAACGTCTAGACCGAGTGAGTAGATGAGCGTTGAGTGCCGATTACCAGATGGTTGTGCTCTCCACTTTGTCGTGGTCGGTTGGAAGGGGGTACGGACTTACCCGCCCGAGGGAGTAGGCATAGCTAGGCTGAGTTTGACCAGCTCGAGAAATGGGTCCGCTATCGGTGAGCCGGGTAGGTATTGGCAGACTACTAACGAGCGGATAGTGAGGTCTTTTTCACTTACCCAGTTGTGCGCTTGATTGGGGCGGCAGGTGGTGTGAAGTGTAATAGACCCCGGTGATTTCTTCAGAGAGGAACCGTAGTGATATGAGGACTAACATGATATTATGACACCCCGTCATTGTTGTGCATGTGGGCGGGCGCACGTGGGCGGACGCTGATGTGGGCGGGTATGATGTGGGCGGGGATGAGGCTTGGGCGAGCTACCAGCGGTTTATAGGCTATTGTGCTGATAGGCTACTGAGTAGGAGTTACATACTCATTCATTCATCCATTCACTATCCACTCGGGCTGGTGGTGCGCAACTAATTGTTGTGTATCTTCGTTATGGCAAGGATTTCAGTTGGGCACGCGACTAACCTGAGATCAGGAGTTTACCACTTTGAGTCAGACTATCTAAATTTAGGTATGAGACTGGTTTGGATAGAGGTTCTTTGTGGTGGACCCCGTAGCCTGTAATACTACGTACTATCATCCCGACATCACACTCCAACATGGTCATTCCATTAGCATCATATACTGCATATTCCATTACATATTCGACGTGTGGCATTGTGGGTTGTTATGTTTCTGTATTCCTTTGACTTAGATGAGAGTGATGATATTTGTTAGCTCTTTTAAATTGTGTATTACATTATATCCTTGCCATTCAACATTTGATTATCTATGACTCAACATTTGCATAGCTGTCCTATATTGTGTATTCTGATATTGATTAACCTATGGACTTGTTTATACTTCCGATTATTCTGTTATCGCATGATTATAATCTTATCAGTATTTCTGTTTACGCTGATAATTCCTGCTCTTATCAGTGTTTCTGCTTATTCAGTCATTATATGGTTTATGGATTAATAGCTTTCCGGTATTGTATGATTATAATATTGCATTGAATACTTAGCACTTATCTTGTGCACATACTTACACCACCCTCTAAGCTTTCTATAAGCTTATGCACGATAGATGCGTGCAAGTGATGTTAGGTTGCAATAGCATTGAGCTTGGAGGGTGCAGTTATTTTCTGGAGCTTTGATTTTGACATATATATTTCCCTTTCAGCATTGTATTCAAATGATTATATTAGTGGATATGTGATGATGATGTTGCCTTTATGATTTGGGTAAACTTGTGGTTATGCTTATTACTAGTTAAATGTACAAAAAAAAAATTCTTCTTGTAGGATCCCAAGATCGAAAATATGGCATATGAATGCTAGGAGCTGAGAATGGGGTACTACGGAGGCTGTCGGCACCGGATTCGGCAATCGGGATTCCTGTGAATCTGATTTCTGGGTTTGGGGCATGACAGGAGCTCACATGCTCCTACTCAGTCTTGGCAGGTATATACGATGGTTGCCTACCCTGTCCCTAAAGAATCGCGATCATCACCTGTATCATCTACTGAAGCTGATCTGTGCTCACCGATACGGTCGGGCTGCATTGGTCTCTGACGCGGGAGCCGCTCGACTCTCCCTCTCGGGCGCTATGTCCTGAAGGAACAAGGGCCTATTAGCCTTGAGCACTCTCAAATGCACACGTGTTAGGGAACTATATCAGAAAGTTTCTAAGTTATTCAAAATCGACGACCTAATCATTCCAAGTTCGCAACAATCATACAGTGAAGGGCAGTTATCAACAGATATGTAATGTTATCTTTGGGTATTCTAAAGTTATGCTCTGATACCAACTACTTTCACGCCCCAAATTCGAAAACTGGGATCACAAAATTTTTGATCACCGAATCTCGTGATGACAACCTCCGTAGTACCCTGTTCTCGGCTCATGGACCCATATGTTAGATTCCGATCTAGGGATCTTATAAGGAGGATTTTCAATATGATTTTTTTTATAAAGGAGCATAACCACAAGTGTACCCAAATCACAAGAGCAACATCACCATCACATATCCACTAATAAAATCATTTAAGTACAATGCTGAAAGGGAAATACATATATGAAACAAGAACTTCAAAGCTCTATCACACGCTCCTGCCTCAATGTTACTGCAACCTAATGTCACCTGCATGCAACGGTCATGCATAAGCTTACAATAAGCTTAGAGGGTGGTGTATATGTGTGCAATACACATGCCAAGCATATAAATATCAGAGTAAGCAAAAAATATTGGTAAGTCCGTAATCGTTCGAGTATAAGGACATAATCAACCAAATGTCATATGCTAAGGATGCGATGCAGGTCGGCTATGCAATCCAAAGCTATAGCAAGTCGAATGTCATATACTGAGGATACAATGCAGATCGGTTATGCTATATGAAGCCATAACAAGCCAAATGTCATAAGCTGAACATCAAATACTAGCCCAGTTTTTAGCATGATAAGAGAGGGAGAGGGAGAGGAAGCTCACTTATTGTACATGGTTCTTTCTCTCAACGCACCTTGTTGTATAACCATTAGACTCACCCTTAAGGCCCATTCTTGATGTAAGTATGATGCTTAGGCTATCCATTTTTTTATTACATCATTACCTCTTACTGTAGATGGAAGAATATGTAATATTAGATTTGGTATATCCACTTTGTGGAGACCACCTTAATGTATGAGTCAAATCCACCATCCTTTCGGGGGACCCCGTCTTAGGATATATGATATATTAGTACCTGTGAGGCTAATGATAGTGTAACTTGGGACATATCTCATGGACTCCTATAGACGTAGAAGGGGCATGTCGTTTAACTACTACTCTTTATATGTGTTATACTGGTTAAGGCTGATTGTGGTCAATCATTATCTGCTATACATTTGAGGACATGCTTAGTATAATGATATCATAGCATATGCCATTGGGCTGAGATATTTATGAGACTCCCTATGAGACGGAGTTGCCCCATAAGATCGTACGGTATGCGCAGGTTTGATGCATGATTGGATGGTATAACTCATGCATCTCGCATTTTATAACATGATCATTTGGCACCCTAGCGACATCAAGGCTATGACATCCATAGGCTTATTGTGAATAGTCATATGAGACACCGAAATGTTTGGGATTCAGCATATGGGCACTTTAGATGTCCGTGGGTGAAAGTACCTAAAACGTCATGTCCAGGGGATGCTCCAATGTCTAGACCAAGTAGATACATGAGCGCCTAAGTACTGAATACCAGTAGGTCACGTCTCCCACTATGTCGTGCTAGTTGAAGGGGACGTGACCTTACTCGCCCAGGTGAAAGGGGCATAGCAAGGTTGAGTTTGACCAGCTCGGGAAATGGGTCCGTTATCGATAAGCCGGGTAGATATTGGCAGACTACTGGCTAGACAGATAGTGAGGTCTCTTCCACTCACCTGGTTGCGTGCGATGGGGCTTCAATCTAGTGTAGAATGTATTAGACCACGGTGATATCCCAGAGATGTACGGTACTAATATTGTGACGCCCTGTCGTTGTTGCACATGTGGGGGGACGCTGATGTGGGCAGGGCCTAAGGGCCAAGGTTAGCTACCAGTGGTTTGCAGGCTACTGTGCTGGTAGGCTACTATGCATACAGTGGGGCAGAACCTTATCCCACATTAGAAGCATTGTAGTGGTTATATATGGACTTACTGAGTAGGAGTTGTGCACTCAACATCTGACTCATTCATCATTCATTCACTATCTGCTTGGGCTAGTGGTGCGTAACTAAATCATTAGTGAACCTTCGCTATGGCCATGATATCGGTTGGGTACATGACCAATCTGAGATTAGGAGTTTACTATATTAAGTCTAGCTATCCAAATTTTGGTATGAGACTGGTTTGAATAGAAGTCCCTTGTGATGAATGCCACAGCTTGTGATATCACGTACTATCATCCCAACTACACACTCTAGCTTTATTGTTTCTTTTACATTACTTATAACATTTCATCCCTAGCATATAACATTTGGTTTACTATGTTTCTATATTGCATGGCCTGGATAAGGCTGATGGTATCCATAGACTCATCAGGATTTGCATATGGCATTGTATTCTAAGTATATGACATTCGGCTTGTTATGGCTCCACATTGCATAACTGATCTGCATTGTATCCTTAGTATATGATATTCGCCTTGTTATGGCTTCGCATTCCATAGTTGATCTTGATTGCATCCTCAGCATATGACAATTGGTTGATTATTTCCTTATACTCGAACGATTATAGACTTGCCAATATTTTGTGCTTACTCTAATATTTATATGCTTGGCATGTGCATTGCACACACAAACACCGCCCTCTAAGCTTCTTGTAAGCTTATGCATGACCGTTGCATGGATGTGACGTTAAGTCACAGAAACATTAGAGCAGGAGCGTGTGTTAGAGTGTTGGAGTTCTTGATTCATATATGTATTTCCCTTTCAACATTGTAATAGAATGATTTTATTAGTGGATATGTTATGATGATGTTGCTCTTGTGATTTGGTGACACTTGCGGTTATGCTCCTTTATAAAAAATTCATATTGAAAATCCTCCTTGTAGGATCCCAGGATCAAAACCTGGCATATGGGTGCCGAAAGCCGAGAATGGGATGCTACAAAGGTTGTCACCACTGAATTCGGCGATCAGAAATTTTCTGAGCCTAGTTTTCGAGTTTGGGGTGTGACAAGAACCGCAAGAGGCTGATATCAACATGGATGATATCTTTAATGACCTAGAAGTTTCAGAAGATCCAACTAAATCTGACCATCATCCCTCTTAATCTAACAGTTAACTGCATTAGAGGAAAAAGTTATTGCTCTACAAGTATCCTAGGAATCATTAGCCTAACTCAATAATCTACTATGAAGTACATGAAAAAGTACTTCCATTAATTCAATCGGAGTTTAAGGATTAATGATCCTTTGATGCCTGCACCACCTTCATTAAAGTTAGAGTGAGTTAGATTTATTTATTTTCTTTGCTTTCATCTGTACTAAACAATATTCTGATGGTTTTCTTGGATATTTTTATGGCTTGTATGTATATTTTTTAAATTATCCTGTACAATGTTATTTATCTTGATGTTTTATTTTGGATATTTTATATACATTGTCCTATACAGTGTTCTTTATTTCGATGTTATATCTTCCATGATATTCTTGATTATTAATATTTATGACTATTGATATTCCTGATATTTTACCCTACTTGGACAAATATGCTTATTGATGTATCATATGATTTGTTATTCCTTTGTCAACTTGTGACAAAAATGAGAGAAATTTGTGTTGGGTGGAATTATTATGGAATTAGTGTGATACATATTTTGTGCATATGCATAGTATATGTTATATTTCTCAGGGGGAGATACATGTTGTTGATTGATGTAGCATCAGCTAAACATAGTTGGTCACGAGGATTGCAAGGTTGATTATTAAATATACACAGGGCAGCTTCAATATTGTTAAATCTTGTGAATAAATCTTGTGGAGTGATTGTGATCATAAGTATATATAAATGTATTGTGTATGTTGTGTATATTGTCACAAAATTGACAAAGGGAGAGATTGTAAGTCCTTATAGCTTTAACACACATTGATTTTCAAATTTTATAAGATAAAAGTGTTACAAGTTAGATCGCAAGTTTGAAATTACAACTACTCTGCATGTCTGAAGATTAGCTCAAGATTGGCTTATAATCCACTTAAGATTGCCATATTGTCTCAAGAAGTCATCACCAAAGTTCAAGACAAGTTCAAAGACAAGTTCAAGAAAAATTGTCCCATGTATTTGCTAAAACACATGTGATATAACCCTACAAAGACCTTAGGTGTAACGCCTCGAAAATCGGGGGTCGGGTAGAAACCCAACTCTCGAGTTCCAGAACATCACTTAAGCAACATTTTCAATAATGGATGAATGTCGGCCATAATAGTGCATAAAACATGACATGGATTAAGCCAAAACAACATATCATACTCCAGAGACAGTTAATTTAGCAAGTGGAAGAATGTGATAGATATATAAAATATATGAACTGTTGTGAGTCTCCAGAGTGTGAACATGTTACCAGGTTAAACATATACATGTATACTCCAAAGATGAGCAAAAAGAATATACATGGGTGCGTAAATAAAAGGCAAAATACCAAGTGTATTGACATCTAATCAGTAACCCTGTAACCCCATCAATCAGAACCTGCATATAGGAGGGATCCTCCTCATCATCATCAAGTCCGACTCTACTTTGCGAGTATCGCCATCATCTGAAACTAAAATAGAGACTGATGGGTGTCCGGAACACCATCCCGTAATGTGGGAGTGAATAGCTAACTTAGTGGAATCATAGAGCAAAGGTTAACATGTTATCAAATCAATCAAGCGATAATGGTAAAGCAAGCAATCAAACATTCCTAAAGACTATGATTAATGCAAGAATGAAATGACATGATGGATGCCCTCACCGACATACTCCCTCATGCGACACCATCTTACGTCCGCGGCATGCTTTCTTCCCTCAGTGCTCCACATCTTCCAGGCACATGCAGTGTGATATGAATATGATTACCGAGTTGTTATTAGTCCTTTTCATACAGCAGGATTGGAAAACTAGGGTACTTCCCTTATATCATTCCCAACAAGGATCCTGTCTAGGGTCGTCACTTCTAGTAGTCTCATATGATGATATATTTCTAGGTCGCTGCAAGGGCTGTCAGGGCTGTTGCACGCACTCGTTGCTCCACTCCTCCATCACCTTATTAATTCAGGCCTAGTTGTACTCTTGTTACTACGGAAGGGTCGTCGCCTCACGCAGACTCAGAGTATGCTCGAGGTCACTACAAAGGGCTGTCAGGGCTGTTGCTCGCATTCGTTGCACCGCTCCCCCATCACCTTATCAGTGTAGGCCGACAACTCGAATATAGTGTCCCATACGACCATAATCGGCTCACGAGTCTGGGTTGCTCACTGGTCACTACGGGGAGGTTTGTGGCCCCAACGTAGGCCGATAGCTCGACCACGGTGTCCCATACCACCATGCCCGGCTCATGAGTCTTAGTGGATCAAGGTACCACGGTTATCAGGGTTATCACTGGTAAGTTCAGTACCTTAGGTTCAAGCAGTTATGACAAATATAAGGTGAACATACAATGGTCAGTCGGGTTACTTGATGAGTCCGACTAGCACGAGCACACATTGAATCGACCGACATGAAGTGCATAAGAACTTCGTGTGGCCTAACCACTGTCGACGATTCTAGTACGACTCGGGTTCGTCATACACATCCTTCGTGGCGAATAGAATCCGACCACGAATTCTAAATTGTTACCGACTGCCTGGACTAGAGTATAGCCCCAAACACTTGCAATCTAAATCAATAATCATATGAGAGAGATAAAATTGAAATACGAGTAATTCCAGCATGTTATCAACATGTTATAACATACATCAAAAGCAGTTAACCATACACGAGTATTTCACACATAAGGTAATTGATTCAATACAACAAACATGGAGGAATTCACGTACATCAATAAATTAGTTGAGAATCCAATCTCAACGCTGATCTGCAACACCATTTACTCAATACTTACTAATACATACATTTATACAAACACTTAGACTACACAACTCCAACGTACTTAACGTATGTTGATTTCAACATATAATATGACAGATTCTTATATCAAGGAGTTGTCTAATACACAACAATCATGTTCTTACACGCAAAACATATGGCAGGCATAAATCATATTGATTTAGGCATTTCAACAAACACTTAGTCTACACACATTAGTCTACATAGTATATGTCGGCCAATATGTGCATTAGGGCGAATCTCTTCGCCAAACAGATCATACACGTATAACTAGTATAGGTACACGGTAAATACTCATGGCAATCATATCAGCAAAATACGTACGTATACAGTATTTCCTATAAATACCTAAAATACCCTAAATCTCATATTCTTCGTACATATTCAGAATGAAAAATAGACGGCATGTTGTACATGTCAAACAGCATTCTCGTCAACAATCTACCATTAAACGGCATTGAAACCTTTGAAAACAGGTAATCTAAGCATCTAAAATCCGCACCTTAAACCAGAAATTACAAAACGGAGTTGATTCAGACGATAAGTCTTCGTCAACGGCTCAACGGCAACCTATACCACGAAATAGGTTAGCTACATCATCACTTATGCTATTTGGAACTCTAGAACAGGTTAGGGTTATGATTTCTTACCTAAGAATGGAGCTGGAATAGCCAGAATCGCGATGCAGGTGGATGACTTTGGCACGTGGAGCAGCAGGGATGAATCCCAGGAGAAAGCTCCAGCTTCTCCCTCACTTTCTCTCTCTTTTCTCTCTTCTCTCCGAGGGTTTTCCCCAAGTTCGTATGGGTTAGAAAGCTAAGGGTTTAAGGCCCTTTTATAAGCCTAAACATAATCAAAACAGACTTTAAGTCAAGGTATACTTGGGTTATAGCCAAATCGGGTGTTTCCCAATCCAAAAGAGCATTTTTGGAGGTCCCTTGACCAAATGCGGTCGAACTTAAGCTCATGGATATTGAATCCTGATCACATTAAGTTTTCATTCCGATAGTATTCCCAGATCGCACGTGGCGGACCAGTTTCAGTTCAGCGGTCACTAAGACTCGATCGAGGATTCCAAGTATACTGACCTGAGTGGAAAATGTTCCCTGATCCGAGGGTGTATTTGGGTCAGATTCCGACGGTCTGAATGCTTATACTTAACCCGCAAGCGAAACGTGCCAGATTTATTTAAATCACATTTAGTTTATAAAGAATTTCACTCTTTCTCACACTCCTTGCTCCAGGCTCAATGAAATAGCCTCAGAACATCAGTTGGGCTTGATTTTCGAAACGATTGTCAAGTCCAACTAGGCGGTCGTAATTGTCTAAGATTATCGCTATCGGACTTTCAACGCGCGGTTTAGATCCAATACAAAGTTTCAAAGGGTTCCTGAGAACAAACAGGTTTAGAGTTTGATCCTGAATTTTAGGGTAAGATAACGTCAATGATTCTATAGGTTTTGGGTCTTACAGATCGTATTTAAAGTGGTTGGTGCTAATTTCACAAGTAATCTAGTGTAGCGCTGGCTAATTCACGTTAATTTCTAAAGAATTAGGTTCTAAATGATTTCTTTGACTTTGGAATTGGGTTTTGAGAGGTTACCAAGGTGTTATGGTCGAGCCATTGCCTAAGGACGCCAACTCTAGGTTGGCAAAAATTTGGGGTGTTACATTAGGTTAGGTACTTTCAAATTTCAAAATGATTTTGGATTTCTAATTGTGTTTTGGCTCTAAAGTTCGGCAAGCCTAAATTCTAATTTGGCCAGCATAACTTCCTTAGTTAACCTAACTTCAAGTTTGGGAAAAATATTAAATTCTATTGAAAATTCGGCTAACCTAACTTTTGGTTCAACTAGCCTAAACTTGAAATTTAGCTAGCCAGAGTGAAGTTCAGGTTAAATTCCAGTAATGCAAATTTTTAAAAATTGTAAAAATTTGGCCAGTTGAATTTCACCTCAGACCAACCAAATTTTGGATAAATCTTATCCCGCGTAATCTGATAGTCGTTGAAACGAATCTAATGGAATCCGGCAGCCAAATCTATTCTTAGGCTAGCCGAATTTTCAATATCTTTGGCTATGAATAAAGGCCTTCTCTAGTTCTAGAGTATAATGAAAAATCACTCTAAAGCTTCTGCAAGTGAGAGAGAAGCTCAAGTTCTTGGTAAGCTAATTGTCTGGTATTTATAATTTATTTTTAGCTTATTCATTTCCCTTTCTCAATATCATTTCTATCTTATTCTAAATAGTATTCTATACTCCTTTTAAGATTTAAGATAATTGAATCGAGTAACATTTGAGTTTTTCATTTCTAAAATACTATAAAACCCTTGTTCAATCATTTGATAACCAAAGTCATTCTTTGATAAATGATCACTATGAGTCAAACTCAATAGAATTTGATCATTCCCCTTTTCTATCATTGAGGTGGAGAATTGAACCAAAACTTCTTTCTTCATTATCAATCAAATCACTATTTGTGACTCAAGATTCTATTTTATCATCAATCCAATCACCATTCACATTTTTTTTTCTTTTTTTTTATTATCAGTGAATAGAACTCTTTATTTGTACAACTTAGATGTCTCGTATTTCTCAAAAAAGTGATTCGATTGATGGGATTTGGTATGATATTGATGAGATCGATGAGATTGATAATTAAATATTTCTTCTTAGAACTCTTTCTTTTGAGTGAATACTATCTCCTATACATTCAAGAAAGAAGTTCTTCTGCTATAAGCTTCTTCTATATTTTCGAATCGACATTTGAAAATTAGTTATTTATTGCTTTATTTCATTTAGATTTTTTTGAGATAGCCTATGAAAATCTCAATGAGTTAATTTGTGATGGCCTGTGAAAATCACAATGTAGATTTTTGTGATAGCCCATCAAAATCACAAAAGGGGTTTTATTGTGGTGAGCCCGTGAAAATCACAAGGAACTATATAAGGCTGTTAAGGTGAACCCGTGAAAACCTTGTTATAGTGAAAGCCAAAATTACGATAGTAGTAATTTTGGGAGTGGAGTAGGTGTGATTTTTAAAAGGACTGAACCATTATAATTTGTTGTGTCTTGTGGTGAATGCTTTATTCTTTTTGTGGTGGATGTTATTTATTTCATTTTTATGATGAATGTTGTAGTTATTTTATATTCTCTTACTAGTTTGAAATATTTATTTTAAATACATTCATGAAATAAGGTTGTCTTGCTAAGTATTTTAGGTGAAGGTTATTCTATGAATTATTTGGAATCAAGGTTTTAATACTTAGGCAATTGAGATTTTGTATTCTTTTATATTCCGCTTTTATATCGAGTATTTGGCATTGTCCTATTCACCCCCCTCTAGGACATCACTAGCTCTCCTTTTCAAAAAATTACAACAATAATTCAAAGAAATACAAAAAAAAATAAATTAAAAACAGAAATTTAAACAATCATCAATCAAACCTACAAATCTAAACGTAAAAACTTCAAACACCTAGGCTATGATTGAAACTAAGCTTCAAAGGATCCTCACATTTGCTTAAACTGAAACCTATCTAAATTCGTTTAAGAGAAATGGCATCTACACGAAATTGGGATAGCATATGGTCTATGGAGGAAGGGATTACACATTGGATGGCTTGGATCAATAATTATGTGATGGTGGACGTCCTTGAGATAATGGACATTTTCCTCTCTCTCTCTCTCTCTCTCTCTCTCTCTCTCTCTCTCTCTCTCTCTCTCTCTCCCTCCCTCCCTCCCTCCCTCTCTCTCTGCTTGAATAGAGGTGGGGAATTCGTGGGTATGAGCTACAGAAGGGGCGCACGCCCCCTAGTTATAAGGGAGTTGGTGTGAGATGTGTAATTCCCACTTAGGTTAGGTTTTCTCAAAACTCACATTTCTCATGATCTTTATGCAAATATAACTTGTTCATAGTGTCAGTGTCGTCGAATAGATCCAGAATACGTAATTTCCTTAGTTATCCAAAATTTAGATAGGGCGATCTTGAAAAATCTCCTGACTTGATCTCAATTAACGATCCATGCTTGATGATCAGGGCCCAATTTTGACGAAAATGTATACTTATGATAGGCAAAAAATTGGACAAAATTTGTTGGTTAATCGATGGTGGAAAAGATTTAAGTCTGAAATCTAACCTATTGCATCAAAATGATCTAGGTTTTTGGGAATCATCATTCAATGATGTAGGATCATCGATCGGGGTTCAAATTTTATATGGTATCGTAATCATATAAGGTCAAAGTCTTGTTCAAATTTGATTTGCAATTGATGGTAGAAAGTGGGTAAATCAGAATGTCCAGTTTTGAAAAGACTTGATAAGCATAAAGTGGTTAACTTTACGCCAAAGGAAAATCCTACTAAGATGGGGTTCTTACATCTCACACTTGGTTTATACGATAGGCAATGCAAATCGTTTACATAAAGGAAAATATTTGAATACAATTACCAACAAACTTTTATCACTTGATGGACACTAAAATCAATAGCTAAGAGGCTGATTTATTAATTGGGTTACTTTTACTATGATCTAAGGGCAAAAATTCAACGTGTGTGGTTAAGTTACAATAGATAGGCATGATATATAATTTTACATTGATCATATCATGGGAACCATAAAATATCTAATCAATGGTCTAGGTTATAAGCGTTTGTGTACAAGTTTGTGATCTACTAAATTTATAAAGTCTAATGCTTCTAAGGGCTTTTAAGAATAATTATAAGAAATTCTTAAAAAAATAACTCATATTAAATTCATTATAAAAAAAAGTTATTCATCAAATAATTTAAAATTCATATTAATCGGGTATTTCACACATAATACATAATACTATGTTACAAGGCCACTTCAGAAAAATCCATGGCGATACTTAATGTGGACTTGTGTAACATCCTAAAAATCGGAGGTCGAGTAGCACTCAACACCTGAGTTCCAAAACATTACTTATGCAACATAAATTCTTATGATTGAATGTTGTCTATGTTAGTGTATTAAACATGAGTGGGATTAAGCAAAAACAACATATCATACTCCAAAGAAAGTTAAATTATGCAAGTGGAAGACTGTGATAGTAGATATAACATATATAATCTGTTGTAAGTCTCCAGAGTGTGAACATGTTACCAGGTTAAATATATATATATATATATATATATATATATATATATATATATATATATATATATATATATATATATATATATATATATATGTATACTCCAAAAATGAACAAAAAGAATATACATGAGTGCTCCAAAAGTGAAAAATGATAATTTGGGTCATGGCGTCTAATCAACCCCCCTGTAACCCTGTCGATCAGAACACGGTCTACATAGACCCGCCTGATAGTTGCCTATAGGAGAAACCCTCATCATCGTAAAAGTTCGGATCCGCTTCACAAGTAGCACCATTATCTGAAACTAAAATAGGGACTGGTTGGTGTTGCAAACACCGTCCCGTAACATGGGAGTTAATGATCAACTTAGTGGAATCGTAGAGCAAAGACTAGTAAGTTATCAAATCAATCACGTGATAATGGTAAAGCAAGCAATCAAACATTCCTAAATACTGTGATTAATGCAAGGATGAGATGCACTAATGATGCATGCCCTCGCCTACATACTCCCTCATGTGACACCATCTTATGTTCGCAGCATGCTTTCATCCCTCAGTGCTCCACATCTTCCAGGCACATGCAGTGCGATATGAACATGATTACCGAGTTGTTATTAGTCCTTTTTCATGCAGTCAGATTCGGAAACTAGGGTACTTCCCTTATATCATTCCCAACAAAGATCCTGTCTAGGGTCGTCACTCCTAGTAGTCTCATACGATGATATATTTCTAAGTCACTGCAAGGGCTGCAAGGGTTGTTGCACGCACTCGTTGCACCGCTCCCTCATCACCTTATCAATACAGGCCTAGTTTGTACTGTTGTTGCTATGGAAGGGTCGTCGCCTCCCGTAGACTCAGAGTACGCTCGAGGTCACTACAAAGGGCTCGTCACTAATCAGAGTAGGCCGATAGCTCGAATATAGTGTCCCATACCACCATAATCGGCTCACGAGTCTGAGGTGCTCACTAGTCACTACGGGGAGGCTCGTCGCCACATCGTAGGCCAACAACTAGACCACGGTGTCCCATACCACCATGCCCGGCTCATGAGTCTTAATGGATCGAGGTACCATGGTTATCAGGATTTTCACTAGTAAGATCAGTACCCTAGGTTCAAGTAGTTATGACGAATACAAGGTGAACATACAGTGGTCAGTCAGGTTACTTGACGAGCTCGACTAGTACGAGCTCACCTCAAGCTGAACGACATGAAGTGCATAAACCCCTTACACAGCCTAACCACTGCCGTTAGCCAAAGCACGACTCCGGTTCGTCAACGAGTCCTTCGTGGCGAATAGGATCCAACCACGAATTCTAGTCTGTTACCGACTGCCTGGACTAGAGTATAGCCCCAAGCACATATAAGGTGAATCAGTAATCATATGAGATAAACAGAATGAAAATAATAATTAATTCAAGCACGTTAGCAACATGTTATAAAATACAGCATAAGTAATTTAACCATACACAAGCATTTCATATATATAAGATAATCAATTCAAATATAACAAACATGGAGGAAATCATATACATCATCAAAATAGTTGAGAATCCTATCTCAACACTAATCTACAACCTCATTTACTCAATATTTACTTATACAAACATTTATACAAACACTTAGTCTACACACATTAGTTTACATAGCATATGTCAGCCAAAATATGCATTAGGGCTAATCTCTTCGCCAAACAGATCATACACGCATAACTAGCATAGATACACAATAAATACTCATGACAATCTTATCAGTAAAATTCATACGTATACGGTATTTTCTACAAATACCTAAAATACCCTAAATCTCATATTCTTCGTAAGTATTCGAAATGAAAAATAAACAACATGTTCTACATGTCAAACAACATCCTTGTCAACAATATACTATTAAACGGCATTAAAAGCTTTGAAAACAGGTAACCTAAGCATCTAAAATCCGCACCTTACGCTGTAGAAGTGTAACGAATTCAATAGAGACTCTATGTCTTTGTCAATGACTGATTGGAAATCTACAGTATGATTTAGGTTAGCTACATCACCACTTGTACCAATTGAAACCCTAGAACAGGTTAGGGTTAGGCTTTCTTACCTAAGAACGAAGTTAGAATCGCCAGGAAAGCGATTAGATCATGATGGTTAAGCACGTAGGATAGCAGGATAGGATAGAAAGAAGATCCTCCCACTTCTCTCACTCTTTTCTCTCTTCTCTCTCCTAGGTTTTCTCAAATTCGTATGGGAGGAGAGAGTGAGGGTTTAAGGTCCTTATATAGGCTCAAAACTCTCCAAATTAGACTCAGGGCCATGGTATACTTAGGTTATGTCCAAATACGGACTGTTTCGTCTCAACGGAGCACTTCTGGAGGTCATGTTACTAAATGCGGTCGGACTTAAGCTCATCAATATTGGATCTAGGTGGAGTTAAGTTTTCGTCTCATTTGGACTTCCAGATCGCACGTGGCGGACCAGTTTTAATTCAGCGGTCACTGAACTTCGATCAAGGTCACAAGTACTTTGACATGTAAGGGCCACCTATCCTGATCCGAGGGTAAATTGAGTCGAATTCTAACGGTCAGAACACTTAAAAACAACGTGCAAGTGAAACGTGCCAGATTTCATAAAAAAGTATTATTAATTTTCTAAATATCTTCTTTTTCTCACTCTCTTCACTTTGGACATAATAAAATGGTCTCAGGACATCGTTTGGGCGTGATTTTCACGATGCTTGTCAAGTCTAACAACGCGGTCAATATCTTCTAAGTTTATCGCTATTGGACTTTTGATGTGCGGTCCAGGTCCGATATGAGATTTCAAAGTGCTCCCGAGAGCAACTGGGTTTAGAGATTGATCCTGAATTTTAGGATAGCGTAGCATTACTAATTCTACAGGTTTTAGGTCTTACGGATTGTATTTAAAGTAGTTGGTACTTATTTCACAGGTAATCTAGTGTAGCGCTAGTTAATTCACGTTAAATTTCTAAAGAATTTCGTTCTAAATGATTTGTTTGGCTTTGAACTTGCGTTATGAGACGTTACCAAGGTGTTATGGTTGACCCATTGCCTAAGGACGTCTAAATTCGGGTTGACAAAAATCTGGGGTGTTACAATCTACCCCCCTTAAAATAAAATTTCATCCCCGAAATTGCCTAAGGGTAATAAGGAAAGATTTATTATTTCTTTTGCCTAAGTTTTGTTGATTTCAGGTTTCTATACATGGTAGGGTGCATACGATCTATATTAGTTTGGTCCCTTTTGGTCTACCCCCTTAAAACTTACTTCTTTATCCATTTTTGACACCCCGATGGTTTGCTACAATTTATTTCTTTACCTATTTGGAGTCTTGACGATAATTTTTAACTATATAGAGTAAGAATATATGTTTTCAATGGTAGACCAATACGGAGAGACGGTTGTAGTGGCTTGATTCCTGATACTTGATCGCCTACCTGACCAGGGTAGAAGGCTCATCGTATCCCTTCCTGGTCCTGGTGGCTCCTGGTCTTCTGCTCGGTCAAGAAATGAGTCCATTGGTAGTCACCCAAGATTGAGAATTGGGTCAAGCTGCGAATGCTTCACAGTTGTATAGATCAGTAACTCCGTAGTCCGATCACTATAAAAGCTTAGGGAATACCCATCATGAAATTGTTCAAATTTTCTATGTAGAAGGTTTTCCTTTGGGTCTTAATCTAAGAGAGTCCTCATTTTAACCTTTGTCCGAGGTAGGGGCTTACAAATATCTTACTAGATCGCCTAAAAAGGTTTCTAATCGCATCATGTGCTAAGACTTCTATTAGGTTCGTACGTAACGAGCGGATTTGTGGACAAACTGACCTCGGCTATTGTACTTCAACTTATACCTAATGTTACGAATTGGTTTAACACTTAAACCCTAATTGTTGTTATTCTAGTACTTCATTGTTGACATTCTAAGGAAGATTCAGGACCTATCCTTACGTACAACCTAGATCAACTTACTTCGATCCTGGGCCAGTGGGGTAGGGCTCCACCACGCTTCTGCTGCGCTATTCTTACCCAACGGTTATATTAGCTGACCTAACTAGATTCGGCTCATAATGTTCTACCCCTCTTTAAAAAAATTATTTATACTCCTAAGGCTCAAGAATCTGTCTCGATCTGTATATCGGAACGATGTGTAATTTAGGACCTATCCTTGACATGAAAGCATTGACACATATGGTTATAGAAATGAGCCTAGTCTCTATTATGGTTGATTTTAGGGGCAGGTGTGAGTTGGTGGCAAGATATCTAATTCTCTACTGGCTACTTTACTAGCTATATGTCCTTAACATTTTCCAAGGGTAAAGCAATAACTTTTGGTTATAGGTAGTCGGGCCAACACGAAAGGAAAGTTGTGTAGTGGGTCTGAGCCGGATACATAGACTTTCTGTCTAACTAGGACAGAAAACTTGTCGTATCATTTCTTAATCCTAGTTGGTCTCGATCTTCTACTTTATCAGAGCATTGAGTTCATTGGTAACTACCAGGATTAAGAATTCAGTTCAAACCGTGAATACCTCGCTTATATACAGTTCCTTGACTCCGCGTTCCCGATTGCAGTAAGTCCTTGGGAGGGTAATTCTAAGGGGCATGCTGGTTTATCCTAGCATTTAATATGAGGGGTATATAAGTTTTCCCTGAACGTGACTAGTTCTAAGTCAAGCAAGCTTTCTGAGATTTACTCAAGGAGCCTATAAATATTAAAGGAATCCAACAAAGGAACGAGGTCTCATTCTAACTAAAGCAAGACAACTAACTATGTCTATATTCTAATTACCTTAGCAACATTAGTCTTTTACATTCCTCAGTATAACTAGTAACTTAGTCTTATGTTATGCGTAGCGGCAATTCACTAGTTGTAATCCAAATTCTATGTTTATACGCTAGATGCTTTCATATAATTTCTAATACAAAGAATTATTTTATTACTTAGGGTCAAAGGTCGTCTAATTGAAATTGAGTTGCTTAAACTTGAATTTAGCTGCGCTTGAGCACTTCACCTCTGCCCATAACAACTGAGGTAATGGGACTACATTGCTAATCCCACCTCGAGATTGGGAATGACATGTTTGGTAGGAGGGTTGGTTGGGATTAAAATCAATTTCATAGGCTTTGGAAAATGGGCCTTATGGTGGAAAGTGTGAGATGGGAATTTCAAATCCCATGATGATACATTCCTAAGTGGAAGTTGAAAGAAAAGCTCGAAATTACTTTTAATTGCATACACCAAACATGGTGTTGGAAACCATAGGCTACACCCAATCTAGGGACAATACCTTACACAGACATTTATTGTTGCTCGAATAAGGCCATGGAAAGTGAAGAAAAGGGAGAAAAGAGTTGGAGTCTTTAGGTCTCCATGGATTTGAGCCCCTAGAGGGTGTGTCAAGGCTCAGATAACAGGGATTGAAGAAGGAAAATGAAGAGATTGGATGGGTTAGAGAGCTTACACGATTTTTTGCTTCGAATAGAGGATGTAAGAGCCCAAAATGAGAGCGAATGGAGAGAGAGGGGAGTGTGTACCACTGCAAGAGATGAAGGGGCGTGGGTTGTGGCAGAAAATGACGAAGGGAGTGATTGGAAGGGAGGTTTGAGAGAGAAAACATCAATTTGGAAGGGAGAGCTTGGAGGTGAGGTTTATGAAGGAAGTGGTCATTTAGGGTTGATTTAAGGGACGACCCACATACCAGGGGCTTACCCTAACCCCCAAAGACGATCAGCCCGAAGGCCCGACCGAACCAGGCCCATTGACCGGCGAGGCCTCGCCGACTCGCTGGAGTGTTTGGCGAGGCCTCGCCATTTGGGCGAGGTCCTCCTGCCCTAAGGGTCCCAAATGCATGTGGGTCCCACCCTGGGTCCCTCTAGATTAGAGTGGGTAGGCCCACGACTCCGTTTTGAGTCGTTTCGTGTCGTTTTAGGAAGTTTCTGATACATAGTTGTATTTATTGACTTTTGACGGCTGAGATAGGGTGAGTTGTGATCTAAAACCTTCGTTTGATGGTCTAGAAGTGATTTGGGGTCGACTTATGCGCTCACGGATGAGTACAGGCCCGAACTCGACGACCGGTTTTGATGAACTTCGCCAATCTGGGATCCTATGAATGTTTCTTTATTTTTCTCGAACCCACCTGAGTCGAAAAGTATCAGCGTGCATTTTGTGACGATAATCCAGGTCCGATTTAATCCAAATCATGCTCTGATACTATCTATAACATCCTGAAAATCAGGGGTCGAGTAGAAACTCAACACCCGAGTTCCAAAACATCACTTATGTAACATAAATTCTTATGATAGAATGTTGTCTATGTTAGTGTATTAAACATGGGTGAGATTAAGCCAAAACAACATATGATACTCCAGAGACAGTTAAATTATACAAGAGAAAGACTGTGATAGTAGATATAACAAATATAAACTGTTGTAAGTCTCCAAAGTGTGAACATGTTACCAGGTTAAATATATACATGTATACTGCAAAAATGAACAAAAAGAATATACATGAGTGCTCCAAAAGTACAAAATGACAATTTGGGTCATGACGTCTAATCAACCTCCCTATAACCCTGTCGATCAGAACACAGTCTACATAGACCCGCCTGATAGCTGCCTACAGGAGAAACCCTCCTCATCATCGTAAAAGTACGACTCCGCTTCATAAGCAGCGCCATCATCTGAAACTAAAATAGGGACTGGTTGGTGTTGCAAACACCATCCCGTAACGTGGGAGTAAGTGATCAACTCAGTAGAATCATAAAGCAAAGATTAGCATGTTATCAAATCAATCACGCGATAATGGTAAAGCAAGCAATCAAACATTCCTAAATACTATAATTAATGCAAGGATGAGATGCAATAATGATGCATGCCCTCGCCTACATACTCCCTCATGCGACACCATCTTACGTTCGCGACATGCTTTCATCCCTCAATGCTCTACATCTTCCAAACACATGCAGTATGATATGAACATGATTATCAAGTTGTTATTAGTCCTTTTCATACAGCCAGATTGAGAAGCTAGGGTACTTCCCTTATATCATTCCCTACAAAGATCTTGTCTAGGGTCTTCACTCCTATTATTCTCATACGATGATATATTTTTAGGTCACTGCAAGGGCTGTCAGGGCTGTTACATGCACTCATTGCACCGCTCCCCCATCACCTTATCAATACAGGCCTATTTTGTACTCCTATTACTACGGAAGGGTCGTCACCTCCCGTAGACTCAGAGTACGCTCGAGGTCACTACAAAGGGCTCGTCACTAATCAGAGTAGGCCGACAGCTCGAATATATTGTCCCATACCACCATAATCGGCTTACGAGTCTAAGGTGCTCACTGGTCACTACGGGGAGGCTCGTCGCCATTGCGTAGGTCGACAGCTCGACCATGGTGTCGCATACTATCATGCCCGGCTCATGAGTCTTAATGGATCGAGGTACCATGGTTATCAGGGTTTTCATTGGTAAGTTTAGTACCCTAGATTCAAGCAGTTATGACCAATACAAGGTGAACATATAGTGGTCAGTCGGGTTACTTGATGAGCTCGACTAGTACGAGCGCACCTCAAGCTGAACGACATGAAGTGCATAAACACCTCGCATGGCCTAACCACTGTCGTCAGCCAAAGCACGACCCGGGTTCGTCAATGAGTCCTTCGTGGCTAATAGGATCCAACCACGAATTCTAGTCTGTTACCGACTGCCTGGACTAGAGTATAGCCCCAAGCACATATAAGGTGAATCAGTAATCATATGAGATAAACAGAATGAAAATAATAATTAATTCAATCATGTTAGCAACATGTTATAAGATACAGCATAAGTAATTTAACCATACACAAGCATTTCATATATATAAGATAATCAATTCAAATATAACAAACATGGAGGAAATCATATACATCATCAAAATAGTTGAGAATCCTATCTCAACAATAATCTACAACCTCATTTACTCAATACTTACTTATACAAACATTCATACAAACACTTAGTCTACACACATTAGTCTACATAGCATATGTTAGCCAAAATATGCATTCGCCAAACAGATCTTACATGTACAACTAGCATAGATACATGGCAAATACTCATGGCAATCTTATCAGCAAAATTCATACGTATATGGTATTTCTTACAAATACCTAAAATACCCTAAATCTCATATTCTTCGTACATATTCGAAATGAAAAACAAACAGCATGTTCTACATGTCAAACAACATCCTTGTCAACAATCTACTATTAAACGGCATTGAAAGCTTTGAAAACAGGTAACCTAAGCATCTAAAATCCACACCTTACGCCGTAGAAGTGTAACGAATTCAATAGAAACTCTATGTCTTTGTCAACGACTGATTAGCAACCTACAGTATGATTTAGGTTAGCTACTTCACCACTTGCACCAATTGAAACTCTAGAACAGGCTAGGGTTAGGCTTTCTTACCTAAGAACGAAGTTAGAATCGCTGGAAAAGTGATTAAATCGTGATGGTTAAGCACGTAGGATAGCAGGGTAGGATAGCAGGAAGATCCTCCCACTTCTCTTACTCTTTTCTCTCTTCTCTCTCATAGGTTTTCTCAAATTCGTATGGGAATGAGAGAGTGAAGATTTAAGGTCCTTATATAGGCCCAAAACTCTCCAAATTAGACTCAGGACCATGGTATACTTAGGTTATGTCCAAATACGGACTGTTCCGTCTCAACGGAGCACTTCTGGAGGTCATGTTACTAAATGCGGTCGGACTTAAGCTCACCAATATTGGATCTAGGTGGAGTTAAGTTTTCATCCCAGTCGGACTTCCAGATCGCACGTGGTGGACCAGTTTCAATTCAGCGGTCACCGAGCTTCAATCAAGGCCACAAGTACTTTGACATGTAAGGGCCACCTATCCTGATCCGAGGGTGAATTTGAGTCAAATTCTAATGGTCGGAACGCTTAAAAATAACGTGCAAGTGAAACGTGCCAGATTTCATAAAAAAATATTAGTAATTTTCTAAATATCTTCTTTTTCTCACTCTCTTCACTTCGGACGCAATAAAATGGTCTCAGGACATCGTTTAGGCGTGATTTTCGCGGTGCTTGTCAAGTCTAACAATGCGGTCAATATCTTCTAAGTTTATCGCTATCGAACTTTCGACGTGCAGTCCAGGTCCGATATGGGGTTTCGAAGTGCTCTCGAGAGCAACTGGGTTTAGAGATTGATCTTGAATTTTAGGATAGCGTAGCGTTACTGATTATACAGGTTTTAGGTCTTACGGATCGTATTTAAAGTGGTTGGTGCTTATTTCATAGGTAATCTAGTGTAGCGCTAGTTAATTCCCGTTAAATTTCTAAAGAATTTCGTTCTAAATGATTTCTTTGGCTTTGAAATTGGGTTGTGAGACGTTACTAAGGTGTTATGGTTGACCCAATGCCTAAGGACGTCTAAATTTGGGTTGGCAAAAATTCAGGGTGTTACAACTTGAATTCTCAAAACTTTAAACATAAATGGTGAATGTCACTTATGTGAACATTCCACTCCATGTATTGGGAGCACCCTATGCCGTGCCTAGAGATCTCCATGAAGGGAAGGTTTTTGCGCCATGCACCAGGACCTGCCAAACATTTGCTCCTATGCCATGCACTAAGCTCTCACTACAACAAAATTGGCCTTTCCCAGCGGTTTTGACAGCCAAGAAAGGTCCAAAAACCGCCGACAAAAGATTTACTGGTTGTTAGGCAACTGTCGGTAAAGGTTTTATGGTTTTGTGGGAAGCCCCTAAATCGTCAGTTTTTATTGCGGTGGCTGAAAATGAGAAAAGGTTACGGATAAAATCCATAGCCATAGAACCTATGGTTACCGACAAACCGTAACCATTGCAATTTTTGCTGTTTTAGTTTTTCCTGCCCGCTTTCACCACTGGGGGAAAAAAAAAAAAACAATTGCAGGAATGGAAGCTGCAATTTTTGTAAAATACAAAACATAAATTCATGGCTTGACTGAGATTTTAACAAACTTAAAAAGTAGCAATTTATGTAAAATACAAAGAATTAGGCCAAGGTATGGAAGCAAAAAGAGTCATTGCAGGTATTTGCCGGTTACAGTTGGACCCCCATTTCACAAGGGATAAAGTATAGAGACATTATCTCTTTACATCACATAGAACTGGAATAGGCAATGTTTTGAATGCATCATCCACCAGAGTGAGCTCAGTGTTAACAATGGATTCATAAAAGCTCCCAGTAGAGTTCATATCTTCTCTGAACATCTGCCCTGATGTTTCTGGTTCACTGGTAACAACAGCGACAACGACAACATAAAAATCCAAGCAATATTACATGCTAACAACGACAATTTTTTAAAAAGGGAGAAAAAGGAAAAACTTTAATGAAGTAGCTGAGAATTATGGATGATATTCAGGCACTTGGAAAATTAGAAATTGCATACTGGGCATAAAATAGTGGATTGCTAAGATCCACCACTATTTTAGGCTAGTCAATTCATGGTGGTTCATAGTGTACAAAATAGTGGATTGCTAAGAACAAAAAAAAAAAAATTGTTCTCTCTAGCTACACATTAGTTTTGTATGCTAGCCACAACTGATGAGTGAACCAACTTGATTTCCTTCGGAACGGAAGATCAGCAAAGCCTCTTCCTTACTGTCTTGAATCCCGATAAAATTTATAGTTCGAAATGAAAGTATTTTCTGTTTATTGCATTCAGGTAAATAGAAAGTCCAAGACTCATGTCAGAACCTTCATTAAAGAGAAAGCCGAGTAAGACAATGATTGGATGATAGTTTAAGCATTCATGCAATGGAAAACAAAAAAGAAAAAAAGAAAAAAAAAAAAGATTCTGATCAAAACCTGATTCAGCCCAAGAATAGTCAAAGACAAATTCTCCATACAAGGACTGCAATTCAAAGTAACTATAATAGTTCAACTGTTATCAAACAGAAGCAATTAAAAGCTTATTGTAAAAGTTAAAGATGTAGATAATGGGTAGAGAGAGAGAGAGAGAGAGAGAGAGAGATGAAATTCTGACCCTTTCTAGTGCCCCCCTGATAACTCCACTCAAGATGTTGCAATAGCATATAGGCCTTGGCATGTATCATGAAGCTCAATAAAGTCTACTGGGGGGTTGTCTTCCAAAACAAGACTGCAACTTGTCCCATCAGCATCCCAATTCATTACAGAAGAAGTGACCCCTAAGAACATTTTGAAACCAACCTGTTCAAAAGGATCAAAAGGGCCATTATCATTGCCTATCCATACTATTAGAGAATATTGAAGAAAGAACTGGTTGAAAAAAAATAAAAAAGAAAGGGAACCATTTTCATATAAGCGTAAAAGGAATGCTCAACTAAGTAAACCACATGACCCCCTTGCATGTTGGAAGCCAGCAACCATGTTATAAACTTAACCGAACCTCACCCATGACTGAGAAGAAGCGGATGCACGAAAGACCCCACTCTTGGTAAACCATCAGAATGAGCCAGCGTGGTTAATTGTCCTGTATCACCGAGGAGTAAAATGGCCTAATTTTTTAGGCAAAGGAGAAAAATTTAACTTTGCTTCTAACCAGATGGAACTTCTGTCCACCATCTTGTAACAATGGAGGCGACATGTCTACAAAAAAAGAAGAAGGTCAGCTACTTGAATGATAGGGAAAAACATTTTGAAATAGACCAAACAGAAATTAATGTCGCACAACTGCAGGTGACGTTTCTACACAAAACGCCTCAAAAAAGGAGTGAGAGCAAACTCATGACTAATCTTTAATCAATATAGACGGTTGGATTCCCCAAATCTTTAATCATTCTCTGTCACTCATTGATAGAAGTCCAGAAATTGAAGTCCAGATATAGCCCTTACAGAGCTCCATAGTCCATCTTCTTCAGTAGAAATTCTTTGACCACAAGCATCATGTTCAATACTAGAAAAATGTAGGGACTCCAACTTTCTAATCATATCACAATCAAAAGCATGGATAGATCTCAATGTTGAACTACAGTCAAATAATAAGATTCCTACCAACTACTATGGATGCAAATTTAGAATTTATATACAAGCTCCAACTACAGCGAATGTGCAAGGGCCAGTTGTTCATGAATGGATGTATGAGAGGGTACAATGATGTGTCATTGTTGGGATCACCTGGTGAATGGTTCTGATCTGACACACATTTACCTTGTACCCAAGTGTCATTTGAGTGAGATATTGGTAGCCCCACTTCTTTTCATGCGTTTCACCCTTTTACTGTACTGTTTTTATGCTTTTGCATTCCTTTCTTTGCAAAAGCATGTCCAAAGAAGTTGGGATGCCAATAACATTTGAAAAAATCTTTGATACTCTAACAGGCTATGATTAATGATACCCTTACCTGTAGAAATTGAATGTGGCATTAAAGTAATTCAAATTAAACTTTCCAATTTGCGGGTTCCAACTTAGATGTATTATGAAATTAAAACTTACTCATCCACATCCATTGGATAGTTATAAATGGAAATATCCAATGGGCCTATTTCACTAAACAAGTGTCCAAAAATCAGAAATTAGTTTTGCACAACGAATTTAATTTTTGGATTGTAACTTTATGATAGTAGGCTTGTGATTTAGACAATTTAATTTGAGTTCATACGTGCAACATGTAAAATTAGAGTGTCTGCACTCACGGAAGGCTACAGGCAACACATCCCTACTCATTCTCCCATAGATTGTGTGCTCCATGTTGTGTCAATCAGAGGTAAAATCTGAAGATATGGTTGACGAAAGGTGATAGTGGATTGACAGGTATTGGTTGAAGCATTTCTTCAAATGACTAGAGTGCAGATTTTCATATAAAATAAAAGCTAAACACTTTAAATATAATAAGAGGTAGTATATGGTCAGCATGCATATAATCAAAATCATAAGCCAAGTCTAGAACATCCCAACATTTTAGAAGTAAAAATAGAAATGAAAAGATAATAGTGATGGATTTCACCTTAGCCCACCTCCTCAATCTTGGGCGCCCAACCCTGATGCCTCCTACTAATAGACCATCATCATGTTATATTAGATGAGAAATGAAGCATCTCCTGATGAACAAAATGTAGGAAAAATGACTAGATTCCAAGTCTAATTGCGCGCACACACACACATAGACACACACACACACACACACATAGAGAGAGAGAGAGAGAGAGAGAGAGAGAGAGAGAGAGAGAGAGAGGAATCAGAGGAGCTTTTGCTTGCAGTTAGGGTTTTGGAAGGAAAAGGTGGTGACTTTGGGCGATCAATTTGTAGAGAGAGAGAGAGAGAGACATATCTCTTTTTGCTAACTATTTTCCCAAAAGAGCACCCTATGCTTTGTACCTGCACCACAAAACCTCTCAAAGATATGAGCACTAAGAATAAACAGATTCAATTCATCAACAAAAAGAAAGATATTTTGTCAAATGTATAATTCTTGGATTCATATTTCTACTGCTAATTCATAAACATTAAGTACCTTCATATCTAAATTGTTGTGAGAAAAACAGAGCTTCAATAGACTTTGAAATAGAGAAATCAGTTAATGCATTAAATATTCGGGGCAAAAGAGCATGAAATGGAGGCCAACAATCCATGAGGCTAAACATCACCAGAAAAATATGAATGCATTCCCTTCCAGAATAATATGAACGATAGTAAAATGGGGAGCCAAAGTTTTAAAAAATTAAAATTAAAATTAAAAGAACAGAAGGAAAAGAAAAGAAAATGCACTCTAACCTTATCTAATGGCTGCACCCAATATCATTCTATGCTTATCAAATTGGATCTCGACAAATTTACTGAAACGACTGCACCAATATAATTAAGAGGGCAATCAATATAGTACAAATGTTCCATAATTTTAGAAAAAGTAGGATGATCATATGTAACGCCCTGAAATTCAGCGGTCAAGCATAACTCAGCTCTCGAGTTTCAAAACATCACTTATGCAACATTTTTTATGATGGATGAATGTTGTCCGTAGTACTGCATAAAATATGAAATAGATTAAGCCAAATCAGCAAACATAAACTAGGGACAGTTAGAATACGCAAGCGGAAGACTAGAAGAAATATATATACCAATATAAGTCCCCAAGATATGTATGCTCTACCAGGTCATAATTACAAGTATTGTCTCAAAATACAAATATCAAAATATGATAGACCACTACAAGCATAGCCCTGAATCCCCGTCAATCAGGACATGGCTCACATGAACCCGCCTGAGAACTGCATGAAGGAGAATGCCTCCTCATCATCATCAAACTCCTGCTCTGCCTCGAGTGTCACATTTCACCTACAACTAAGTTAGAGTCTGGTTGGTGTTTAAACACCGTCCCAGAACGTGGGAGTGAGTGATCAACTCAGTGGAACTATACAATAAAGGTTAACATGTTATCAATTCAATCAAGCGGTAATGATAAAGTAGTACAATCAAATATGTCCTAGATACTTTGTTTAATACAGGGATGATATGAGGTAATGATGCATGCCCTCTCCTGCACTCCCTCTTGCGACAACATGTAACGATCGAGGCATGAATCACTACCACTGTGCTCTACACCCACACCAACAACACATGCAGTGCGATATTATGAGCATGATTACCAAGTTCTTATTAGTCCCTTTTATACAGCAGGATTAGGAAGCTAAAGTACCTCCTTTATATCAATACCCAAATAATGATCCATTCTAGGGTCGTCAGTCCTAGTAAATCTCATACGATATTATAGTTTTAAGTCACTATAAAAGGCTCGTCACCAATCAATGCGTGCTTAGTTATACCCTAGAGGCTACAATAAGGCTCATCACCTCAATGCAGTTTCAGGGTATGCTTGAGGTCACTACAAAGGGCTCGTTACCAATCAATGTAGGCTGACAGCACGAATACCATGTCCCATACCACCGTATTGAGCTCACGAGTCTGGATTGTCCACTGGTCACTACGGGGAGGCTCGTCACCCCAGTGTAAGCCCACAACTCGACCACGGTGTCCCATAACATCATGTCCGGCTCATGAGTCTTAGCGGATCAAGGTATCAAGGCTAATAGAGTTTCACTGGTGAGTTTGGTACCTTAGATTCAAACAATAGTGTCCAAACATGGTGAACATATATTGGTCAATCGAGTTAATTGATGAGCTTGACTAGGGTGATCACACATTGAGTTGATCGACATGAAATGTATAAGCACTCTGTGTAGCCTAACCAGTGTCGAACATCCCAAGTATGGCATGGATTCGTTGAACACATCCTGCGTGGTGAAAATAACCTCAACCACCAGTTCGAAAACTGTTACCGACTACCTGGACTGTGATACAGTCCCAATCACGTGCAATTACAATAATGAATATTTAAATCAAATCCTATAATCATATGAACATGTTATGGAATATAACTTAAACATGAATACACAATACGTACATGGAGGAAATCATACACATAATTAACATGAATAATTAGGCTAAACAGTTCATGGAGGAAAATATACACACAAGTAAGATAGTTAGGATTCATATCCCAATTCCCTTAAAAAGCACACTTTACTAATTCCTAACTCATTCAGACATTTTCACAAACACTTAGACTACACATTTCAACATACATCACGTATGTCGGCCATATTACGTATTAGGACAAATCCTTTTACCAAGGAGTTATCGCATACATATCAATCATATGCCTACGATAGTTAATCTTGACAACCACCACATTAGATTTCAAATGTATACGAACATTTCAACAAATACATAAATTTTCCTATAGACTACATAGTTCATATACATACGTAAAACGAAACAAATATTGCATTTGGCATGTGAAATAGCATGTAAGACCCATATCTTAGTCTGTACCATTCCGTAGAGTTTCGCGGTCGTACCGGTTGAATTCCGGCAACCTTCGACCCTTAATCGATATTTGCGCGTGACCCTGATTTGTACGCCGTCAACCCGAGTCGACTCAACCCAAGATCTTTACCATAGCGACCACGCCGTCACTGCGGTTTCGATGCCGCGACTCGCGCGCCGAAATGATACCCTGGTCAAGAGATGTGGGTCAGCGTTCGGTGCGAGAAAAACGCCGCGCATTGCGAAACCCAAGAGAATCTCTATGAGGTATCACATCAATCCCATCAATCAATCAAATCACATCACATCTCATGTCAAGTATACATCACCTTTCACCCATACCCAAGTAACCACAAAAGTAAAAAGGGTCTTACAAAGCCCATGCCTTTCTTACACAAAAGGCCACCAAAGTCAACAAAGCCTTACACACCCATCTCTCTCTCATCCATCACTCCATCACCCCATCACCTCGCCTCTCCTTACAACTCTCTCTCTCACTTTCTCATTTCTCATCTCATTTTCTCAAGCAACCAAACCCCATACGTATGAGAATTCTCCAAGCCTTCCAAGCTCCAAGTGTGACCCACCTTTCCATCCCAAGATCTACCATCCTAACCATCCATTCCTCATCTCCTCCATTGGAATCAAAGCTAAGGTGCTTAGGAACCCAAGAGAGCAAGAAGATCGAACAGTGGGTGCTTGATAGTGGTCATTTTTCATGTTTTTAAGGTGGGCCAAGTGAGGCCAACTGATCAATGCTTTGGATCTCACTTGGGACCATAAGTTGTGGCCGATGGCCCACTTTGATCATCATTATCATCCATGATGGGGCCATTCTCCATGGACCCCATCACGATGTTTATTTCATTACATTTAAAGGTCATCTAGACCGTCCATATTGGTGGGGAAAGGATCTCCACCTTTGATTTTGATTTTTGGTGGTCCCATGTGCTAGGGGATTCATTTGATGTATGATTTGTTTTACAAGGGAGGACTCATAGTGGCGGAGCCCTCCATCACACGCGTGTCCCACTCTCCATCTCTCTCTCTCTCCCTTTTTATTTCTTTTTATTTTATTTTATTTTATTTTATGAGGATATTATAGGATTGTGTGGCCTATTTGAATGGACCCCACCATGAAGTATTCATTTTATCCAAGTTATCCTCAAGTGGGGCCCACCTTAAATGCATTGTACCTGCATTATTCTCCATGAGGTGGCCCACCATAACAAAGGCCCACCTCCAATGTATGTATCTGAAACGTCCAGCGTCCCTGGACGCTGGACGTGGGATGGATAAAACACAAATACTAGCTTGATTCCAAGCCTTTGGGGTGGTCCACTCACATAGGCCCCACCTAGGTGTATGTATGCAATCTATGTCGTTCACCTCTTTCCCTGGAACATTTGAACCTTTGAGCCGAAGGATGAGGCTGACCTGATCATCTAGTGGGCCGTAATATGGAAACTTTGGTGGTTACCATTAAAGGACTCGTCTGATGTTTCTAATCATCCAAAAATCTCAAACTTTAGACTTATTTCGCTTGTTAGGAGCCGTAGAATCTCATGGCTGGGACAGATTTCTTGAATATGGGTGCCACCTGTGGAAAACCATAGGAAAACAAAAATAAAAGAGAGAGAGAAAGGAAGGAAGCAGCAATCCCTGCTAGTGTCAGACAACGTAGGCGCTGCATGCGCTGTTGCCAGGCACATGGGCGGACGACCGGCTGCTCACGGCTCTAGCCATGGGCCCCACCATGATGTATATGTGAAATCCAAGCCGTTCATGTGGTGGGCCCCCTCCTCAGATGGGCCCCCTCCAAGTTTCAATCGAATCCAAAACTCAGGTGGCCCACACCACACGAAACAGTGGGACTGAACCTCTGCCTTTGAAACCCAAATTTGGGTCCACAGAAGTTTTGAATCAATCTGAAATTTGTGTTTTCACTTCATCCAAGTCTGAGTGACCTTATGAACGGTTTGGATGACATTTAAACATTATGGTGGGCCACATATGTGGGACCCACAGTGATGAATATATTTTATCCACCGTCCACGGCTGTGGACGGTGAGACCTACCATGATATATGGGTTTCATTCACACTGTCTGCCTGACGGTGGAGCCCACCTTTTTTGTGTTCTGTCCGTGCCGTCCATCCCTAGATGGTGGAATCCACCATGATTTATGTGTCATATCTGCACCGTCCACACTGGACGGTGGGATCAATCCCCCCCCCCCCCCCCCCCCCCCCCCCCCCCCCCCCCCCCCTTGACCGTATGACCTTATAAATAGGATGGGTGGCAAATGAACATTACATTGGCCCTTGGCCCATGTGTCCCTACCAACACTTTGGATGACAAATAAATAGTACAGTGGACCTCTAGGTCCATGTGACCCATTTGACATATCCCAAGGCCCATGGGATTAAACCCATTTGGTGAATTATAAGGCCCATGGGATTGGACCATTTGATATATCCCAAGGCTCGTGGGATCAAACCACTTTGATGTGAATCTAAGGCCCATGGAATTAGGCCATTTAATGTAATTTAAGGCCCATGGGAGTGGACCAATTTGATGTGTTCCAAGGCTCATGGGATTAAGCCCATTTGATGTAATTTCAGGCCCATGGGAGTGGACCCATTTGATGTATTCCAAGGTCCATGGGATTGGACCCATTTGATGTATTTTAAAGCCCATGGGAGTAGGCCCATTTGATATGTATAAGGCCCATGGGTCGAGAACCATTTGATGCATTTTAAGGCCCACGGGTTATGACCTATTGCGATGCACATAAGGTCCATTGGTGCGGCCCATTTATGTGGCTCATTTGATGAATAAAAGGCCCATATGATATGGCTCATTTGATGCATTTAAGGCCCAATGGAACGTACCTAAAGTCCATTGCAATGTGTGATCCTTATACGGATTATGTAACGATGTTTACGACGATCGTTCCTTGGGAGCAATGTTGGTTTGACGTCCATATTACGAGTATAATGTTGGTTGGATGTTCACATTACGACTCTCCCTAGGGCCCATTGATAGGAAGTACTTATTGTGTGGCGGCCGTCTATGCCACCTGCGTTGTAAGGATATTTCATTACTTTATTACATGTTTAGTATAGTTTCATGACTCATGATCATACACATCATATGTATGCTTGATATGAGAGGTGACTAATCATAGCATATGCCTTCGGGCAGGTTGTTTATGGGCTCCTGATTAGGTGGTGTTGCCCTACATGAGCGCACGTTATGTGAAAGGATTTGCTGCATGATTGGATAGTGTGATTCATGCATCTTGCATTGTGTGATATGGTTACTGTACGCCCTAGCGACATCGGGGCAGTAGCCTCCACAGACGCATAGTGGTTGGCAGGATTGGATATCGAAAATTTTATTCTACATGGGGTGCTATAGATATCCCTGGGTGAAAGTTCCTCAACCCTTATGGTACCAAGAAGTTGCTCCAACATCTAGACCGAGTGGGTAGATGAGCGTTGAGTGCCGATTACTAGATGGTTGCGCTCTCCACTGTGTCGTGGTTAGTTGGAAGGGGGTGTGGCCTTACCCGCCTGAGAGTAGGGGGCAAAGCTAGGCTGAGTTTGACCAGCTCGAGGAATGGATCCACTCTCGACGAGTCGAGCCTGATATTGGCAGACAGATAGTGAGGTCTCTTCCACTTACCTTATTGCCTGCGATGAGGCGACGATCTGTTTTAGAGTGTACTAGACCCCGGTGTTATCCCAGATTTGAGTTGCATTGATGTGTGGACATAGGTGAGGATTTTTATGCTTGAGTTGCATTTCACATCGCATGGCCATGGGATAGCCGATATCATTCATGTCTTGCATCGCATTGCTTTGGTACGGTTAAGGGTTTTTTATGGATCCATCTGCATATTCTGCATTACTCTAATATTACGCGTTCATATTACTACCTTGCGCACACACTTTCACTACCCTCTAAGCTTTCTATAAGCTTATGCACGACCCTTACGTGCAGGTGATGTTGGAGTACAACAGCGCTGAGGCAGGAGCACTTTGCAGATCATTTTGGAGTTTTTGTTCTTTACCATTGTATTTCCCTTTATGCTCATTGTACTTGTAAAGTTTTTGATCATAGTGGAAATGTAATGGAGTTCTTGGTTGTTGTTTGTGGGTTATGTCTTTGGTTATGCTTATTACGAATCAAACTGACATTAAAAATTCTTCTCGTAGCATTTCAGGATCGGAACCTGACGAATGGGCGGTAGGAGCCGAGAATGGGGTTTTACGAAGGCTGTCGGCGCCGGATTCGGCGATCAAAAATTTTGTGAGCTCGATTTTTGAGTTTAGGGCGTGACATAGCATTCACGTCAGAAATAAACTATTAACTGACATTGAAAGCATTGAAAACCATAACCTAAACGTGTATAGTCCGCACCTTAAACTGGAAAATGTATAACGGCTTTGGTTTAAACGATAAGTCTTCGTCAACAGCGGATTGACAACCTAGGGCATGAATTCAGTTAGCATTTTAGTTAGGGTTAGGATTTCTTACCCAAATATGGATTTAGAATCGCCGAAATAATGATTCCGATAGGTGGATTAGGCACGTAGAGAGGCAGGGTAAAATCCCTAGGAGAATCTCCAACTTCTCTCTCACTTTCTCTCTCTTTTTTCTCTCTTATCTTGGCTAGGGTTTAGAATTCGTATGGAATATGTGAGAGGGGTTTCAAAGCCCTTATATAGGCCCAAAACTGACGAAAATAGTCTCATGGCCATGGTATACTTAGGTTATAACCAAATTGGGCTTCTTCCGATCCAACGAAGCATTTTTGGAGGTCCCTTTGCTAAATGTGGTCGGACTTAAGCTCACAAATATTGGATCAAGGTCAAGATAAGTTTTCAGTCCGATTAAGTTTTCAGATCAATCGTGGCAGACCAGTTTCAGCTTAACGATCACCGATATTCGATCAGGGCCACAAGTATATTAGCATAAGTGGACCATATTCCCTGATCCGAGGGTGTATTTAGGTCAGATTCTAATGGTCAAAATGCTTATAAATGGCCCGCAAGCGATTCGACTCAGATTACTTAAATTTATATTTAATTTTTAAATATATTTACTTTTCTCACACACTTCACTCCGGACTCAAGAAAATAGTTTTAGGACATCATCTGGACTTGATTTTCGAAGTGATTGTCAAGTCCAACTAGGCGGTCATAATTGTCTAAGTTCACCGCTATCGGACTTTCGATGTGCGGTCCAGGTCCGATACAAAGTTTCATTGTGCTCCCAAGAGCAACTGGGTTTAGAGTTGAATCCTAGATTTCAGGGTAATGTAGCGTTAACAATTCTACAAGTTTTGGTTCTTACAGATCATATTTAAAGTGATTGGTGCTAATTTCACATGTAATCTAATTTAGCGCTAGTTAATTCTCGATAAATTTCTAGAGGATTTAGTCCTAAGCGATTTCTACTTAAGGTGGTACTCGGGTCTTCGTATGGATTTTTTCAGGATGTTACAACATAAAGTACAATATCAATTCAAATTCTTCAGATATGAAAGACGCACATGGCATTTTGAAGAAATTTTAAAAAGATTAATGATTTTAAAACTATGATGTGCTAGATTTCGAAAAGGTAAAAGACATTACATAATTTCTTAATAAAATGTACACTTGGAACAATATCTCACCTGGTAATGCAAGTCCCTGAAGAAAGGGAACAAATACTCCCCCGCCCCAATCAAAAAAAAAAAAAAAGAAAAAGAAAAAAAAGAAGAAGCAAAACATGAGAATAATATTGTCAGAATACAGTATTGGACTCTGAAGTTATTTACATCAATAGTGATGAAAACAAGTTCAGCAGTTACTTCTGGCTGACGAATTTCCAAATTCAAACACGAACAAAAGTGAATCACTCAGGATGCAACAAGTAATAGAGGAAGAGGAGTCTCATTTTTATTTTATTTTTCCATTCTCTGTTTGATTACAAACATCTATGAAGTAGCTATAGATATGTACATTGGGTGTTTGCTTTCACTGATGTGATACTAATCTTAGACTAAGATTTTGAATGTTTTTTAAAGACATGATTAGCGTGATTCCTCCTTTTCTCTGAATGCCTATGGTCATACATATAATCTCTCTCTCTCTCTCTCTCTCTCTCTCTCTCTCTCTCTCTCTCTCTCTCTCTATATATATATATATATATATATATATATATATATATATATATATATATATATATATATCACTAATACCACAATTACAAAAAAGAAAAAGAAAAATAGAAACTTCTACCTTTAAAATGTCTAGCAGATTAACGAGGATCGTTAACAAGACATCAGTCCTGGCAGTAGAAAAGGCGCATTTAGCAAAACCCATATTTGTGTTAGAGAGAGTGTTGGAATGATGCTAGTGAGGGGAAGCATCTAGACCTAAAGATGATGAGGTAAAGGTACCCCCATGGTCACGTACACCTCGAAAAGTAACCATTAACCAAACAAAGAAATACCTTCTTGCAATATTTCTCACAAAAATATAAAGATTCAGAGCCCATCATGAGAAAATCATGTCCCCAGGCACACTCCCTGTGATTTGCGGTAATATTACAAGTGATCAATTAAAGACAAGGAAAGTTTAAGGCCGAAAGGATCTAATAACCAATTGAGGCATCAATATTAGTAGATTTACTTACATTTGTATATTTGAGTAATGTAAAAGATTCTCGGGTTCTATCTTCTACCTTCTTAGCCATCATATAGAATGCACATCTACAACCAATTGAGGCATCAATGTTAGTAGATTTAAAATATCTGGTACTTTCATCGTGTACTACATCCCATCAATGCAAGACACTTCCATCATGCGTCTCAACATTACAACAACATATATACACATTTCGGGCAAAATTTATGTTGATGAACCTGCAAAGAAGTGTCACAAGAAAACAAAAATTGAACATAAGGAGCAACGATGGTTCTTAAAGAAAAATAAATTTGATTTAAATAGCCATTCATTTCCTCAACAAATCCGATCAATATTTGATTTAAATAGCCAACATGCAGTCTAATCATAAGGAAATGGCAAAAGAATTAATAATGATGTTTCTTGGTATTCATATCATAGTAAAGAAGGTGACGGTATGCAGAATGTCCTAGAAAAGAAGCACTATTTGAAGTACCTTTCAAAAATACCACATTTATAATGCTCATAAGGTCTTTGGAGTACACAATCTCATCATTGGCTGAACATGACATTCCATAAAAGAGCTCCACCTAGGTATTCATAGTAATCCTCCACTAAGGCACATTAATGCATGGATATGGAAAGGTCACCATTCCTTATTATTACAAAACAAAAAAGAAAAAGGGAAAAAAAATGTCTTATTCATGAATTCCCAAAACACACTCAAGCTGACATGTAGTGAAGACTGTTTCATTATTATGGAAAACATTATTTTGTTTATGATTTGATCTCAACATTGAAGGAAAATTTTAATGTCATATAAATATGGAGGTAGGCATATAAATATCACAATGAGCCCAAAGAAGGTTTCAACGGTGGGAGTTCCTATCCCCAATATTTCCTGTTGTGTAGCCCACTTGAATTTTCGAATGTGCTTCATTTTGGGATCACATCCTAAAAATAACTAAAAAAAAACTGATGGATGGAGTGGATATTGACACGTAGGTTCGGCTTCCTATAACAGATGTGGAAGTTCTTGTCCCATATCTTTCCTTTACTGCATTTACTAACAACTACTTTCAATTTGCACAGATTGAGCCATGGCTTACTAATCCTGACTGTTAATAAGATGAATCTCACCATAGATGGGCAATGCCTCAACACTCTCCTAGATGTGACCATCCTAACCCTTTCATTGCTTGCATCTGCAAATAGATGATTTGGGAAAGAAGCAGAGCAATGGTCAACATTCAACTGAAAATGGCAAAAGATGTTCGAATCTTGGAGAATTTTGGAGCATGGTTCATCAGGTGGGTTCCATCAAATTAACAGTTTAGATGCATAGAACCTACAACCTGAAAATCAGAGGATACTTTGCATATTCCTGGGCTGAAGATCCACCATTTTCTGAACCATGCACTCAAAGTGAAGCTTGTGATTTGGGCATTGTTGATTTGGTGGGGCTCAACAAGGATGGAAGATCCTAAAAGTTATCAGTTGAAGCATTTCTTCAAACAACTAAAATGCAAATGTCAGTGGCCATGGACAACAGAGGATATGGCTATCACTGCCGTGGCTTCTGCCCAAATTTTGATAATCAAAAGGGGAAGTGAGATATATAGAGATGAAGGAAGAGAGATCGAGAGAGAGTGCCTTCGATTTGATGGTAGTTGTTGTTGACAATGTGGGACGAGCAGCCTCTTATGATGGTAGCTGTTGTTGATGGAAGTTGGGTAGCCATGCATTGGGGTGAGATCCGCTGCTACCGCAGATGGAGAAGACTATGGACATCGTCGGTGGTTGATGGGTTAGGGTTTGGAGTAGAAAGTAGGACAACAACGTTACTCTACTTGAAATGGAGGCGCGGAAAGCGACTGCGAAAGTTTGGAGAAGAAGAGGGTTAGGGTTTAGAGATAGCAACGATTAGGGGTATGGAGAAGACTTTAGGGGGGGGGGGGGGGGGGGGGGGGGGGGTTGAGAGAGAGAGAGAGGGTGTGAGAGTTTATTTCGTCAGCCAAGGTTTCACACACGACGGGCTGCCGGTAAAAATGGTTAGGGAATTCCCGCATTTCTTGTAGGGCCTATTTGATTTTCGAAGGAAATGGTAAATACTAGGTAAATAAGTAATAATTACTTACCAGAGAATTACCCCATCGTTTCCTGCACGCATTGACGGCTTAGCTTTTTGGCGTTAAATTTGAGGATGGCTACCAAATGAATATAGGGCTCATGGTGATGTACGTGACGTATCAACACCGTTTATCCTATAAGTCTGCCTGATTTAGATCATGAACCCAAAAATGAGGCAAATCCAAAGCTCCAGTGGACCACACCATAGGAAACAATGGAAATTGAATGCTTGTCGTATAAAAATTTATGTGGCCCGTAGAAGTTTTGGCTGAGGCCAATATTTGTGTTTACCCCTTATCAATGCTTTTATGACCTTCATGAACAGGTTAGATGATATATAAACATTAATGTGGGCCCAATAAACAAATTATCTTTTCATGGCAGACGTTTAAGGCCATTGTTTCCTGTGATATGGGCCACTTGAGCATTGCTTTTGTTCAATTTTGGACTTAGACCCTAAAATCTTCTGATAAAACAGATGGATGGTGTGGATATGTCATGCACATCACAATGGGGTCCACAAATGTAAGTCAGCTTTTTCGGACCAATTTTCAAGAAGAAAATGCACTTGAAAACTCAAACAAGGGAAAAGGTATTAGTGACCTTTTTCAAGGGTATTTCCGTATTCCCTCGAAATCCAACAGGCCGTAGTGTCTATTTGATTAAGTTTTGAGCATAAACACAGACCTATTAACAATGTCCATGCTGAGGCATGAAGTTCTCCTTCAATTGGCTACCGGGCTATCGGCAGAGATAACCCACGATGGACCTCCGCACACCCTTTAATAGTAAATGCTGGACACAATGGGTCTCGTCACTTGATGATGAGAACTAGAGTACCATTTTCTGACTATCTTCGACATGTGAACCCCCATGTCATTCTCTGGATGACAACTCATGTATTCCATAGCTATCACGAGTATCATAATTCAAGACACTCTAAAACTGAAGAATATGACCAATAAACATTCTATGCCATCTAGCAGAACACTTACTTTGGTTTTGTCATTTAATCAAGGGTTTCTTTTTCTAGGGATGTCGTTTAGGGCATGTGCTAGATTGCAATATGGAATCTAATAACTTATAGACATTAAAGAAAGCCACTCGGCATGACTTTTTTTGAGTGCACGATATATGGGCATTTGTGTTTATAAATAAAGTCTAAATACTAAATAGTTTTTAATAGTAGCAGCATTGTGCAATGTAGTCATATGACTGAGAACTCTCCTCCCATTGAATATCGACTTCTCCATGCCTTATTGGCTACTCGGTTGCCTGATACCAATGTCTCTTGTCCTCAAAACCATTATGCCAATCATAGCTATTTGAGACGTCTAATGCCCAATGACTAATGGAAACATCAAAATGTTCTTTCCAAACCCCGAAATATGCCCCCTATGGTCAGTTGAAGGTGAAGTAACTACAACAATGGTGACATTGCTGTTTCGTAGCAAAAATAAAGTCTGCTCATGGTTGGGTTGGTGCCGCTAATGCCTCAGGTAGTTGTTGGTGGTGCGTCCGATCACCACTTGAGACAGCTGTTCACAGCCCATTAGTGCAGCCGGTTGTACCTAATGGGGTGGTTTGTTGTCACTGCTAGAGTGCCTAGTCACCATTGGCGGTGTGGTTGGATACCACCATTGGTACAATCAGTTTTCATTAGAGAATAGGAGAAGGGAAGGGAAAATCAGAGGAAAGGAGAAGAAGGAGCAGAGGGAGAAGAATAGTAAGGGCCAAATGCCATATTTTTTTAAGCAAATGAGAAGATTTGATGACATTGTTTTTTAATCCTAATTGTTCATATGCCTATAAAGTTTTAAGTTGTAAACGCATCACACTTGAAAAGAATTTTAGATATAAATAGTTTACATGCTATTCGATCCGGCTTTTAAGTGGTAACATGTTTACATGTAAATAGATTGTATGTTTGGCTAACACGTAGAGTGTTTACATTAATGGATAAAGCAGGTATTCATAACATAGAGCTTGGGCGGTAAACCATCTAAAATCCACCAATCATATCAGGACTTGAGTTATTTTGGAGGCCCTGGGAGGGCATTGAAGCATGCACATATTAGACATATTGGATGCCCTCCACCCGTCTGAATGGGTTCCACATGCAATCTGGATGTTTTTAATGGAAGACATCTCATCCTTCCCTCACATGGTCCATTTGATAATTAATTACCTGTATTTAAGGATATAGGAGAGCATAAAGGGAAGCACATGATGAGTAAATTAGATATACCATACAAATTATGGTGAGCCCCACGTATCATAAATGTACATTAATTGCAGAATGCTCACCTACGAACCAGTTCGCATAGAAGTCCTACTAACGCTTTTGAGAACTCATAATACGTGATGAGTATCGAAAATCTAAACGGTCCACGTGAAGCAGAACCTCATGAAACCCCCTGGTACCAATTTTTACTTTGAACCAAAACTTTGGTGGACTATGAAAAATGAAAGTAGTTTCTTCTCTTAATTTGCATTTCTCTTTGATATGGCCCACTAGAATCTTAGATCAGGGTGAAAATTTGTCCCCCAGGATTTCATTGGATTCTGCATCTTATGAACCATTCAGATTAGATGCCCATAACACGTGTGCAAAGGTGCACACATGTGTAGGTAAGCATGTCATATATTAATTATCGTGTTCTACTTTGTATAATGACTTTTTCTATGTAAATACACGCATCCAAATAGCCTCTATAATTCGATTATATGTAAACCCTTTATAATTTATATGACTTTACCGGCATTGAAAAGACCCGTAATTTTATTACAGCAGAGGAAACTGTAGCCTACAGGGCTAACAAAATACATGCACTTGCAAGAAAGCCAAATAACCTACGAGCCGAGAAACCCTCAAATACACTGTAAAATTAAACAGCAGATTCTCCAACTAAAGCTTGTCAGATAACAGCTTTCTTTTTTAACAATTTATTTGATACTCAGGGCAATTGGACTGTTCTGTTTGTTACAGCAGATTCTCCAATTAAAGCTTGGGCTTTTCTTCTTTAACAATTTATTTGACAGTCAGCGTGATTGGACGGTTAGGATTGTTGGAGGAGAAGGGCCCATTATTTGGACAGTCTGGTTTAATGCACCAGTAAGCCATATTATGATTGATGTCTTGCTGCCCGTATGGATACCACCAAATAAGTTACTTTTTCAACTTACAAGGCATAAGTGCCTTGAGATCCAAACGCCCCGGCTAACAGTTTATAAAATGCACACGGTAGGAGAGCTATTTGCTACGCTTGGCTGCGAATGACGCACAATAAGCAGGCGCTTCAAAAAAGCAGACGTGGAGTACATTAAATCAATCAAATCCTATAAATTGCGAAGCCCACAGTTTCTAAATTACAGTCCAAGAAGGAGTTGCACAGTCTTAACATCTGATTCACTGACGCTTGTTTGTGTAAGACTATCATATTTTTCTTATTTTTAACCATTTATCCTATAGATGTCCACTAATCCAACAGTCAGATAACCAAAGAAGCAAGATTTTGGTTCATCATACAACTAAACTGGTATATATAGTTTGGACGGTTTAATTTAGATTACCAGCATGCCCAAGGATGTAATTTTTAACTAATTTATAAGTGCCTGTTTATCATCAATCACCCTCTGCCAGAGCATCGACCTGTACATGTATTTATTAATAGGTTGTGGCTGTGTGCCATCGAATAGTAGAGCCTGTCCCCATCAGATCAATAAAAGGTTGGGATCAACCCTTACTATCGGATGACATGTCGTGACACCTCTACATGCACGAGGAAGTGACTGGCCGACCATACACACCTAAGATGAATATATATATATATATATATATATATATATATATATATATATATATATATATACACATGGAATTAAGCTGAGGTTGTCTATGAAAACAAATGGAATTTGGATTACCGTAGTGTAACCTTCGATGATTTCAATGCTAACTGCTGAGAATGCTTACCTTCCATCACGCGCCCACATATCTCTTCTTCTTGTCTCTACTAAGCTTGTCTACGTTGCTGGTCTTTAAATAATATATATTTATACATGATCTAATCCGTCTTTAATTTGGCTCTTTTTTTTTTTATTTTTGTTTTTTTCGCCATGCTTTGTCCATGCCAGGGATGAGATGTTTAGGATTTCCTAACAAAATTGTTTCTTTAGAAGCATAAGCAAATCCATGAAGCTTCCTATCAAATCGATTAATAAAATTGTTTACCGGGCCTACTTTCGTGTAAATGATCTCTACTGCCCATTTTTAAGACCATTAGTCAAATGGTTCAATTTCTTATATCAGTGTGGTGTTTTCATGGTAACACTACAAGAAAACTGGACTTTGCCGGCGGTCATAACCGCCGGTAAACACCCAGATAACTGCCGGTAAATTCTTTGCCCACGGTTAGCTAACAGCTGGTAAAGCCTCAGTCGGTAAAGGCTTTACCGGCAGTCAGGACCTTTGCTGACAATTGTGCTGGCCGCCACTACATAGTCAAAAGCTACGGATAAAATCCGTAGCTAAGATGACTATCAAACAGTACAACCGTAGCCACTGGCACCGTACTCTTTAAAACCTCAATTATGAGATGACTTCTTCTGTTTGAGTCACCAAAAGAGGGGAAAATTGATTTCCTTTTAATAGTTACATAAAAAACTACACTCATAACCAACTCCAGATGGAAATTTATTTCCTTTTAACAGTTAGAGAATGATTGAAAGATTAGACCAAAACCAATCTAATGAAAGAGATGATATGACATTCAACCAAAAAATAAAGTGCTAGAAGTGAAATTTCTTTTATTAGAATAATAAATGCATACAAAATATATATATTTTACTATTAAAACCACCTAGACCCAAACTAGACAGTACCTAGACCTGATTTTTAATCAGGTCCTAAAGTTGAGACCTGAGCCAGTCCCAATTGCTTAATGGGTCCCATAAATGAGACCCACATGTATTAACATTGGGTTGGATTCATCAGATACCCATTGACAGCCACACATGCAATTGAGTGCAATATTAGCCACATACCAAGTTGGTGCAAAAACTCTCTTGATTGTATTCATGTCTGGTCTTCTCTAAGCCCAACCATGGAGATGTTTGCATACATCCCTTTGGCGAGCAATCTTAATTCGCAGATATGGTGGTCCCCAGCACTGATTTCTGAGTAGGAAGCTTCTTCAGCCATTGGATGAGGGACACCCATTTGGATGTATATGCTATTGCCCTAACAGTAAGGTTGTTTTGAATCCAACAGCCGACCACAGACAAATCCATCACCAGCAGTTAGGCCTGAGAATGGGAATTCTATAATCAAGAAGCTATAGAGTTAAAACAAACATGTTCACTTGCTGCACAAAAAGAAAGAAAAAGAATTAGAATAGATTTGAAGTGTGTAGGAGAAGTTGTATTCATTAAGTATATGCAGATACAATTATTGGATTCAAACATGTTCACTTAACTATCTGCATATCTCGTCTTTTATCGAGATTCCTTTCAAGGTAACATAGGTCGTGCTGCTATCTGATTCAAAACCATCCAAGATTTTCAAACTTAGTTTTTAGAATCCAAACATATACAATGAACTATCACACTATACACATACATGATCAACCATTATCATGGTAATGAAACACTCTCAAACTGCAATTAAATGAAGAAAGCATAAGAAAATAAATACATAGGGAAGAAGGGAAAGACTCACCATTTCTACTTTCTTTCAATTTATGTTTGGGAATTTCTAACCTCCAAAGCACCCGAGGATCTTCTTCGGCACATGCCTGGTATCACTCATCTCGTGTTTTTTCAGCAACATGGTCCATCTGCATTGGGTCAAAATAAATGAATGGCCTGGATCTTGTACAAGTGCCCCTCAAGTAAGAAGATTGAATGCTTGATTAACATACTTAGCTATGAGTGTTTAGAATTGGATCATTCCTCTACATCTTGCAAAAGCATAACTTTCTTACCTCTTATCTTTTTCAATTAAGCTTCCACAGAAGCCTTCTTTGTGTTCTCCCACGGTCCAATCGCCAACAGCTTCATCTGGGCCCTGTTTAAAAAAGTTAGCACATTCAATACCCTGGCATTGAGGAATGATCAAATCACCTCAACTGAATAAATAAAAACACAAACAGGAAAAGCTGGAGAAAAAACTAGAATCTGAATGTTACAGTAATAACCTGGGACTGACTGTTGCAATTGAATTAGGTTTTATCAACATCATGTAAATGCAATTTTCCAGCATTTTCAATTTCATCAGCTTAAGGTTTATAGTAACACACCCACATGAATGGCCTAAAGCTCAAGCCGAATGTGTAGGAAATGTAGATATTTGAGTGGACTGTCGTAGGTCTTAAAAATTATTCAGCTACTCTAAATATAAAACATAAGCAACTTAAAAATGTGTACTAAGAAATGTCCATTTTGATTTTGAACTCGATGACGCGTGATGCTGCAGCCTAGGAGTTGGTTCCATGAAAGCCTAGGACTGGGCCCCACAAGCTGTTTGATCAGAGATTAGGGGGCCCTGAAATAACAATCCAATATAGAGTTGAGTAATTGGTCAGGCTTTTTTATATTAAAAAATCTTATGTTGTCAGACATTTCAATCAATTGATCAACATTTCAGATAACCAATTTCCAAAAAAAAAATAAAATAAAATTTTCTGACTTGAGGTGCTTCCATGAGGCAATGCTTGGGGAAATCAACTTGGAGCTGGTACGATTCATTGGTGAGAAACAGAGTCTAGTGGAGGAATTTCGTCAAAAATGTAGAATAGCATGAAATTCAACTTGCACTGTATCTTCCCTTCACAAATCCCCATGCTCCAGTTTTTCATTTATGGCATGCATTTACTTTTTGTGCCCAAACACAATAGCGATAGTTCTCTAAAATTTCAACTAACCTGATGATGCATTCGGACCCAAAGTTTATTCATCTCTGTGAAGTTTTGAAGTACAAATTCCATAACATCATTAACAGTGTTAGCATCCCTGTAGGAAGACAATGGACAGGGTATAGAGCATTTTATCAATGATCTACAAAATGATATCATTCATTTTTCAAGATATCCATACCATATATCACATCAGAACCTTTGATCTGACAAGAAATCAAGGAAAATCAAAGTAGAAGGGCAGAAAACGCAGACATTGCAAGAAAAAGATCTCAGATTTGAGGAAAACTCACTGACCTGGATGTTTAGATTTCCAAAAGGCATTGTTTTGAAAATTGTGTAAATACATTCTAAGACTAGTGAATCAGATTTCAAGATTGAAGTACAGCCATAGTTGTCTTGTCATCTAGCAATAAAACAAGCCAGTAGACTAAAATGAAACATAAACCAAATGAGTTGGAAGAAGTAAACTAAAATTCCATTCATCATTCACATGTAAGAAAAATGACATAGAGTCCATGATATTTGATTGTTTGAGAACTATATCAATAGGCTTTCAAAACAGGACCATTTTTTTTGTCATTCAGACATCATCTGGGGCCCACAAAACCTTACGGACAGTTTTTTAGAACACACTTGTTTGTTGAAAAAAGATCATTGGATATTTTTCATTATTAACTGTCCAATAAATATCTACAATTCTTTAGTTTGCAGTCCATCTAAACTGTTATACATAATTTGGATGGTTTAATTTGAATTACTTGAATGAAAAATGTGTGGTGTCGAAGTATAATTTCTAAGTGCCTGCTTATCATCTCTCTCACTCTGCCAGAATATCAAAGTATTTCTTTTCCTTTTTGAGTGGTGTTCTTAATGTAATCTATCTTGTCGTACAGCTTTACAAAACCGAGGAGAAGAAGTATCTACTCGATCTACAGAGGGTGATCTTATATAGCTTTTCAACAGTCTACTACGAACACTGCCAAGGTGATCTTGTACACTCTTTTAATGTCTGAAAGGTGTGTCTGACATGGTTACTTCTAACATGGTGAGGCCCTCCAGATGAACGACATGGATCTCACGCTTATGTATCACATTTGTGGAGAGTAAGAATAGATGTAGATGGCTACCCTCACACATTTCCATTGCATTTCACTCTTTTTCATTTATTGTTACCATAAATCTGTTGAAACTGCTATTTTTGAACTTGTAATAGAAGAACTTTCTCATGTTCAATTCTATATTATAATTCTGAATGATTCTTTGGAAAGGAAATTGGTAGTGGTTTCTAGGATGTCACAGGTGACAGATATGATGTATAACCTCATTAACAAGGCACAGTCAAGGGATGAATCTTACATGTCTTCACTGCATGATATTTTTCAAAAGCACAAACTAACAGCAACTGATTTATTTGATGGAGATGATCTTGATAGATTCCTAGCTCAATTGAATCACAAAATCAGTAACCTCAAAGCCATGCTTCGTGCAATTTACATAGGTATTAGAAGCATTCTCTGTTTTTTTTTCTTTAATATTTACTCTCCTACTTCAGTCAGGAGCTAAGATTCAAGTAACCAGGGATACGGATGCTGACCCTACTTCTCAGACTAGGCTACTAGAACTTATTGGCACTTCCATACATTTAATTCCAGCATTACATGTCCTCTAATAGTCGTTTGCTGTTTTTTCTTTTTTATTTTTGTTGTTTAAAAATGAATGTTTCTGTTTTGCAGGAAGATTTATGGCAGGCTGCATTTCAAGTTGGCACAGCTGTTTGTATTTTGAAAGGCAACATAAACAGAGCTGTGTTTTCTTTGGAAAGCATTACACGCTGCACATCTGGTGCAAATTTAGGCATATGCAATTACAAACAAAAGAGAAGTGCAATTAGAAAAACCTCTGGCTGCAATTCTACACAATCAACAAAATCAGCATCTGCAACCAACTCCTCTGCATTCCGAGGTCGTAGTCTTACAGGCACTCGAACTCTTCCAAGAACTGTCCTAAGCATCCAAAGAAAAGAAAAGAAAATTCAGAATTGATCATAATTAATTTTTTTTAAAAAAAAATCCAGACTACAAAACAGATGCTAATGAGACACATCCTTTTTCCAGGCAAGTCAACCAATTAGCCTTCTAAGGAACATAGAGAAAAGATATACACAACAATATTTTCTTCTTCTTCTTCTTTTTTTTTTTCCTTCTTTTTATCAAGAATCCTGACAATATGATGAGATATAACAAGAGATTTTTATTAAGAGATAATTGAGGAGGAAATAATTCCAAAATGGAGCATCATAGATACCACCTTCATTAACAGTAACATCTGCAGCAGATCCATTTCAGTTCATGGTTTTTGCCTTTGTCTTAATGTTGAATATTTGTAGGTGGTCCTGAATACTTCCCTAAAGTTGAGCTTCAAACAGAATGTCACAGTTCACTCGTCATATATGAGATGCAACAAAGGAGATGCTCACCACCACAAGCACAAAGAAACAGACGCATTCAATAGCCAATGCCAAATAGCTGGGACAATCCCGAATAATGATATGACACATGCATTCCACGAAAATCCATGACAACCATTTATCGAATGGAGATTGAACAAATTAGCTCCAAAATAAGGAATAGGCATGAATATACAAAATAAATAGCAGCAGGAAAAATAGATGAGGTAAGTCAAACTATTTTTACAAATGTTAGGTTCATCTGGTATTATCTAGTGTGGAAGGGTTATAGTCTATCAAAGAGATGCTGAGAGATATGAAAATTCTCCACACCATGTAGTAAAGTCATCCTCAATGCATTGATCATCATCTCCAAGACCCACCGGGACAAGCCGCTTGCCGCCTGTACAAAAGGAAAAAAGAGATGAGCTACCATCAATGGATTAGGAGAATTGCAGAAAAGCAATGGGATGTATAATAGCACTTTCTATCAAAACTGAAACAAGCAAACTCAGTAATCTTGCCCTGTTGATTGCAAACTCCCAAATTAAAAATGAGAGTGATCCATCAGATACAATGAACACCATCCACATCCAGACTGAAAAATTCTTTTGGTTCCAAACATATTTCACATGCAATTGTTTCTAGATAATGGTCAAGCTTTCTAGAACTCCATAAATACAACACCTCTTTTGTAGTGTAATTTGAATGTACTGATATGCACATTATACAGAAACATTTTAAAGACTATCTAACTTAAAATATCAATGAGCAAGCAAAATCATCTACAAACACATCTTTACACAGTACAAGTGCCAACCTGGCAAGTGCATGGGATATCCAACAATGCATAAGGTGATCCCCACCATGCAGATGAATGCATACAACATAAGGAATGTATGGCTAAAAATACACTTGCCAAAGTGCCCATTCAACTTATAATTGTGGAGCAACATGAATGCACCATACTGAATCCTAATTTTTTGTGTTCATTCATCTTGCTGCTAGGGGCCCCTTGTACACCCGTTCAAAGGATGCATACCAAAAGGACTATCCCGAATCATAGTTTTGCATTCATTCTCTTAGCACCCGTGCTGCACATAAAGGTGCATCTGGAGAGGGGTGAGCATAGCAGCATCACCAAAACTCAGTAAACATAATATTAAAAACAAAAAAATACAAAGCTAATGAACAAGACCCTGCCTTAGCTATATCGGTTAAAAAGACACATGGATAGTCAAGAAGATAGTCAAGAAGAGATGCAATGGTTACAAGTGACTGTGGTGCCAGCATGGATGCATTATCTGAGCTGTTCATTAGACATGCTTAATGAGTCACTTGGACTCACACACGTGTCCCACGTTGGGATGTGTGGGGCACTTGCAAAATGCTAATAGAAAACTTTGAGTTATATATATATAAAGACTAATTCATCTTAAAATCTCTCTCCTCCTATTCCTTGCTCATTCTAAGTAAAAAACTCATCTAAGCTTCTTTCAATATAAAATTTCTTCTTAAGAAATTCAAATTTAGAAATGGTTTTCTCAGGAGATTGTTGATATAATAATTTCAGTTAGAAGGAACAAACAGGATGATGGTAGCCATACCAAAATACCATTGAAAATCTCTAATGATACTTTTCTCTTGTTCAAAGAAAAACATTCATAATAATGATGACAGAGGACAACAAGTGATGGTTACCTGATTGAGAACCTCAAAGTTCGATGGCTGTTTAGCCATTGAGTAATACCCCTGCATTGATTGAAGCCCAATGCATATGAATATGAAAGACCAATATTCAAAGCTCACCGTAAAGAAAGAAGAAAAAATGAAGCCTGCAAGAAGTTTTGCATCAACAGGTAATTCATGAATTTGGTAATTTTTATACCACCCAATTCATGAAGTGTGTTGTTGAGACATTTGAGCAACAACCCTTTACCCAATTAACAAATTAGGGAATTAGATGGTCCAAAAGCATGGTGTCAAACAAGGAAAAAAAGTAAATTCCACAATTCCTGAAGCAGTCAATTCCACTGACAAAGTGATCTTGAGCTCCACAATCAATAAAATGGCCCATGAAATCAAACGTGTAGTCCATAGGATGGTCAGTGAAAATCAGTTAGTCATGGACCAATTTTGTAGGCCATTGACATGGATCATTCATTTTAATGACTATTGATCAAGTTAGTAGAATCATTTGATTGGAGTAATGCATGACAAATCTACTTGTTATGTAAGAACATTTTTTGTGCCTCCTGCTGTCACGCCCCAAACTCGAAAACCGGGCTCACAGAATTCCCGATCACCGAATCCGGCGCCGACAGCCTCCGTAGAACCCCATTCTCGGCTCCTAGCTCCCATTCGCCAGGTTCCGATCCTGGGATGCTACGAGGAGGATTTTCAATGTTAGTCTGATTCGTGATAAGCATAACCAAAGGCATAACCCACAAACAACAACCAAGAACTCCATTACATTTCCACTATGATCAAAAACTTTACAAGTACAATGAGCATAAAGGGAAATATAATGGTAAGAACCAAAAACTCCAAACGCTCTGCAACGTGCTCCTGCCTCAACGCTGCTGCGATCCAACGTCACCTGCACGCAACGGTCGTGCATAAGCTTACGGAAAGCTTAGAGGGTGGTGAAAGTGTGTGCGTAAGGTAGTAATATGAACATGCAATGTCAGAGTAAAGCGGAATATGCAAATGGATCTATAATATCATGAGCCGTAACAAGGCTATGCGATACAAGACATGAATGGTATCGGCCATCCCAAGGCCATGCGATGTGCAATGCAGCTCAAGCATACAGATCCTCATCAATGTCCACATATCAGTACACCTCAAATATGGAATATCACCGGGGTCTAGTACACTCTAAACCAGATTGCCGCCACATCGCACGCAATCAGGTAAGTGGAAAAGACCTCACTATCCGTCTGCCAATATCGGACGCGACTCGTCGATAGCGGACCCATTCCTCGAGCTGGTCAGACTCAGCGTAGTATTGCCCCCTACTCTCGGGCGGGTAAGGCCGCACCCCCTTCCAACCGACCACGACACAGTGGAGAGCACAACCAACTGGTGTTCGGCACTCAGTGCTCATCTACCCACTCGGTCTAGACGTTGGAGCAACCTCTTGGTACCATAAGGGTTTAGGAACTTTCACCTAGGGATATCTATAGTACCCCATGTAGAACAAGATTTTCGGTATCCAATCCTGCCAACCACGATCTGTCTGTGGAGGCTACGGCCCCGATGTCGCTAGGGCATACAATAATCATGTCACACAAATACGGAATGCATGAATCACACTATCCAGTCATGCATCAAATCCTGCGCATATCGTGCTCTCATGTAGGGCAACACCGTCTAACCGGGAGCCCATAAACAACCTACCCGAAGGCAATTGCTATGATCAGACAACTCTCACGTCAAGCATACATATGATGCGTATGATCATGGGTCATGGAACTGTACTAACATGTTATAATAAAATGAACTATCTTACAATGCAGATGGACCTGGACGGCCTAGACACGATAAGTACGGCCCCGTAATGGGCCCTAAAGGAGAGTCGTAATGTGGACATCCAACCAACATTACACTCACAATGTGGACGTCAAACCAACATTGCTCCCAAGGCACGATCTTTGTAAACCTCAGTACTTAGCTTATAATGGATTTACACATTGCAATGGACCGTAGGTTGTCCCCATTGGACCTCACATATATATATCAAATGGGCCATATCTTTTGGGCCTTTTATTCATCAGACGGGCCACATAAATGGGCCACATCAATGGGTCTTATGTGCATTGCAATGGGTCAAACCCGTGGGCCTTGGATTGCATCAATTGGACCTAGTCACATGAGTCTAATATGTATCAAATGGGCCACACCAATTGGGCCCCCAAATGTATATCAAATGGGCCTCAACCTAGAGGCCTTATATGAGTCGAATGGGCCTAAATCCCTAGGCCTTAATCAAATAAAATGGGCCTAACTCATGGGTCTCAAATAAGTCCAGTGGGCCTAATCCCATTGACCCTTTTTATAATCAAATGGGTTCACTCCCATGGGCTTTAGGAATGCAACAAATGGATCCAATTTTATGGACCTTAGAACACATCAAAAGGGCCCATTCCTATGGACTTGCAACACATCAAATGGGCCTAAGTTCTTAGGCCTTGTATAAATCAGATGGGCCTAAATCCCTAGGCCTTAAGTAAATTAAATGGGTCTAACCCATAGGCCTTTAAATAGATTGAAAAGGGCCTTTAAATAGATTGAATGGGCCTTTAAATAGATTGAATGGGCCTTTAAATAGATTGAATGGGCCTTTCCCAACATAGGTGGCCCACCCAATCATCACTCAGGTCAAAATGACCTTACCAAGTGGATGGACGGTCTGAATGCATCACATGCATCATGGCGGGTCCCACTGCCGCTGAACAGAGGGAAAACACATGCATTACGGAGGGCTCCACCGTCCACTGGACGGTGGAGTCAATACATCATCAAGGTGGGCACCACCGTCCACTGGACGGTGGACTTAAGCACATGCATCCTTTATGGGTCCCATGTGGGGCCCACTGTAAAATTTACTTGGCATCCAACCCGTTGATATGGTCAAACAGACCCGGTTGAAGGAAAAATACAAATTTTAGCTTGGTTCAAACTTTTGTGGGCCCCAAAAAAATTTCAATGGTAGATGCTTAATCTCACTGTTTCATGTGATGTGGCCCACCTGAGGTTTGGATCGACCTGAAATTTGGAGGGGGGCCCACCTGAGAAGGGGACCCACCTAATGGACGGTGTAGATAAAACATATACATCGTGTGGGGCCCACGGCAGCAGCCGTGGGTGGCTACACGCTGCCCGCCCGTCCGACGTGCAGCGCCTGCTGCACGTCGCTGCCAATGTCAGAGAGAGGCAAAGCCTCTTGTTTTAACAAAGTTTGGGAAAATGTTGATTTTCGGGATTTTTCTCGCATGTGACCCACATTTCATAGATCCACTCCGCCCATTATGTTCAGTAGCCCAAAACAAACCTAAAGAGTCCAAGGTTGGACATTTTTCAGCGTATAGAACAATAAAATGGGCCTTAAAAGCCTTTAAAAGGTTAGAAATACCATTTTCTATGGTACGACCCGCCTGTTTATCAGATCAGGCTCACCTTTTGGCTCAACGCCTAAATGAATCTGAGAAAAAGGATGGATGGCATGGATGAAACAAATGCATCAAGGTGGGGCCTGCATGGACCGGCCCACCAAAACCCCTCTTTCTTTCCTTTTTCTCTTTTTCTTTTTTTTTTTATTTTCATGCAGGGACGTCCAGCGTCCTAGACGCTGGACGGTGAGCCACCTGTAAAATGTACATGGTGGTGGGCCTTTTTGAAGTGGGCCACCACTAATGGATGATGGGTGTACAACATGCAAGGTGGGCCCCACTTGAAGGACTTTTGGACAAAATAAATACCTCAAGGTGAGGTCCATTCAAGTGGGCCACACAACCCTTGCATGAAATAAAGTAAAATAAAATAAAATAAAATGAAAGAAAAGAAATAAAAGAGAGAGAGACATGGAGAGTGGGACACGCCTTGTGATGGAGGGACCCCGACATTATGGGCCCTCCCTTACAACGAATCCTACAACAAGTGGGTCATTTTACACATGTGACCATCAAAACTGGATATCAACGGTGGGGATCCTTTCCCCACCAATATGGATGGTCTAGATGACCATTCTAAAGAAAATAAACATCATGATGGGGTCCATGGAGAATGGCCCCATCATGGAATGATCATGATGATCCAAGTGGTCCATCGGCCACATTTTAGGGTCCCAAGTGAGATCCACACCATTGATCGGTGGGCCTCACTTGGTCCACCATAAAAATAAATAAATCTACCCTATGGAGGCACCCACCGTCCGATCTTCTCGCTCCTAGGGGTTCCTTGGCACCTTGGCTTCAACTTCAATGGTTAAGATGAAGAATGGAGGGTTGAGATGGGAGATTTTGGGGTAGGAAGGTGGGCCACTTGGAGCTTAGGGATTTTTACAAAATTCCATACGTATGGACTCTTGTTGCTTGGAATTTTTGAAATGAGAAAGAGAGAAAGAGAGAGAGTGATGTAAAGGGAGAGAGAGAGAGTGATGGATGGATGGGTGAGTGATGGTTGTGTAAGAAAAACTTGACTTTTGTGGCTTTTGTGTAAGAGAGGTATGGGTGGTGAAGACTTTTGTGGCTTTTTGTGTAAGAGAGGTATGGGTGGTGAAGACTTTTGTGGTTGCTTGGGAAAAGGGATGGAAGTGATGTGTACTTAACATGTGATGGCTTGATGGGTGATTGATCGATGGGATTGATGTGATTGATGTGACATATCGTAGAGATTCCCTTAGTTTTCGCAACGCGCGGCGTTTTCTCGCACCGAATGTTGGCCCATAACTCTTGATCAGGGTATCGCCTCGGAGCGCGAGTCGCGGTATTAGAACCGCAACGACGGCGCGGTCGCTATGGTATTGGTCTCGGGCTGAGTCGACTCGGGTTGTCGGTACATGAATCAGGGTCGTGCATCGATATCGGTTAAGGGTCGAAAGTTGCCGGAATTCGACCGGTAAGACTGCGAAAGTGTACGGAAAGGTATGGACCAAGATACGGGTCTTACACCTGCAGTGTCCATTAAGAAGGAAAATCGAATACACGGCTCTACCAAATAATAAAAAAAATTAAGAATTTTTCAAACCTCTATAGCACCAACGCCAGTAATCCTATCTAGGCCACTAGGAGCAGCAAAAATTTGACGCCCCACATACACCTGTCCAAAAATACCTTTCCCAAGCATCAACCATATTCCTTCTACCCGGCAATATGGAGGCACCAATCAAGTTGATACATGTCATCCAATCATGGAAGTAAGATGCAATAGTTTAGATCTCGGAGCATGTAACTATACCTCGAAAAGAACATAAAGATAAGGTGGCCGAATGTCTGCCCTTGAGAGTTGAGACTAATAATTTACAGAATTCAGCATTCACAGAAAAATAATAGCTCCTCATAAAGAATGTCCACTTGACAGTAGACAAACAAGTAGGTGAAGAGCAACAAACCTGATCTTTGACCACTGAACTGGGTAGCTTTAACAAACTCTCCAATGTTGGATCATGAGTCGATTATGTTCCTGTTTATTCAAGAATCACCAACATCATGCTGTCCACATTTATTAATGTGAAAAAAGGAAGCGTGATACAACACAAACTCATTGTTAAGAAAATGTAAATATGATAAAATCGCAAAAAAAAAAAGAAAAAAAAAAGTAAACATGAGCAAGTACCTGTGAAACTGCAAAAACAGGACCATTGTTCAGAAAAATACCAGGGAACCTTCCTTTCTCATATATAGTTACAATAGAATAGAGAATCAGTAGTTGGGTTTGTGCTTACATTTAGAATTGAAGGTTCGGGCAATGGACATCTGATTGGCTGATCAGTGTCTAGAGGTTCGATCAGATGTTCGACTGGCTTAAAATCCACTACAACTTCAATCCTATGGGCGGGAGTAGCAGCAGCTGAAAATCCTTGGTTTCTTTATAATAAGGAGACCCAGATGCAAGACTAGCTTACACAAAAAATCTTTCCACTCCAAAACCAGATTTTTCCACTACAAAACCACTAGTGGGATGCTCTTAGTCAATGATAATGACATACGTAAGAGGCTTGTGTAAGGTTCACCCAAATCCTCATACTCTTGGTAGGATATTCTTAGTTAATGAATAGTGACAGACACAAGGGCTCGTGTACAAGTCCACACAAGTCGAGATTGATTAAACATTGCAATCGAACCAATTGCCTAGCATTTTGTAACATCCCAAAAATCAGGCGGTCGAGTAAAAACCCAACTCCCGAGTTCCAAAATATTATTTATGCAACATAGATATGTATGATTGAATGTTGTCTGTATTAATGTATTAAACATGAGTGGGATTTAGCCAAAACATCATATCATGCTCCAGAGACAGGTAAATTTACAAGCGGAAGACTGTGATAGTATGTATAACATATATAAACTTTTGTGTGTCTCCAGAGTGTGAACATATTACCAGGTTATATACATACATGTATACTCCAAAAGTAGATAAAACAAATATACATGAGTGCGCTAAAAATATAAAATGACAAGTGTCAGGCATCTAATCAACCTCCCTGTAATCCCGTCAATCAGATCACGCATAAAGGAGAGATCCTCCTCATCATCATCAAGTCCAGCTCCGCATCGCAGGCCGCGCCATCATCTGCAATCACAGTAGAAACTGATGGGTGTCCGGAAACACCGTCCCGTAACGTGGGAGTGAGTGATCAACTCACTGGGATAAGAGAGCAGAGATTAGCATGTTATCAAATCAATCATGTGATAATAGTAAAGCAGTAAATCAAACAATCCTAATACTGTTGTTAATGCAAGATGACATGACATGATGGATGCCCTCACCGACGATCTCCCTCATACGGCACCATCTTATGCCCGCGGCATGTAATCGTCCCACAGTGCTCCACATCTTCCAGGCACATGCAATGTAATGGTGATATGATTACCGAGTTATTATTAGTCCATTCAAACAGCAGGATTAGGAAACTAAGGTACTTCACTTATATCAATCCCAACACAGATCCTTTCTAGGGTCGTCACTCCTAGTAATCTCATACGATGTATATTTTGTAGGTCGCTGCAAGGGCTGTCAGGGCTGTTGCTCGCACTCGTTGCATCGCTCCCCCATCACCTTATCAATACAGGCCTACTGTACTCTCACTGCTATGGAAGGGTCGTCGCCTCCCGTAGACTCAGAATACGCTCGCGGTCACTACAAAGGACTCGTCGCCTGATCAGTGTAGGCCGACAGCAAGAATATAGTGTCCCATACCACCATAATCTGCTCACGAGTCATAGGTGCTCACTGGTCACTACGGGGAGATTTGTGGCCCCAGCGTAGGCCGACAGCTCGACCACGGTGTCCCATACCACCATGCCCGGCTCATGAGTCTTTGTGGATCAAGGTACCATGGTTGACAGGGTTTACAATGGTAAGTTCAGTACCCTAGGTTTAAGCAGTTATGACTCATACTTGGTGAACATACAACGGCCAGTCGGGTTACTTGACAGGCTCGACTAGCACAAGCGCATCTCAAGTCGAACGACTTGAAGTGCATAAAACACCTCGTGTGGCCTAACCACTGGCGCCAACTCCAAAACATGGCTCGCGTTCATCGACGCGTCGTTCGTGGTAAAGATAAGCTAACCACGAACTTGCTCGATTGCCGACTGCCTGGACTAGATATAGTCCCAAACAATTATGAATTCACATCAGCCATCATGTAAGAGTAATGGAAATGAAATACAACCATGTGAGCATGTTAACACATGTTATAACATACAACTTAAGTAAATCTTCCAATGCATGCATTTCATACATATAATGAAATCATGCATATAGCTAACATGTAGGAAACCATTCACATCAGCATATTAATTGAGAAATCAATATCAAACTAATTCATAACACCATTTAATTCAATACATACTAATACAAGCATTTATACAAACACTTAAACTACACACTTGAGTCTACATATAGTATGTCGACTCAAAGTGCGCATTTAGGCGAATCTCTTCACCAAACTAATTATGCACGCATTCCTAGTATCCTAATGCGACAAGAAGCCATGTCAATCACATCAGAAAATTATGGATGAAAACAGTATTTCGTACAAATGACTAAAATGCCCTAAATCTCATATTCTTCGTCTACTTACGAAACAGGAAACGGACAGCATGTTGTACATGTCAAACGGCATTGCCGTCAATAATCTACTATTAAACGACATTAAAAGCATTGAAAACAGTCAATCAAAGCGTCTAATATCTGCACCTTTTCTCCTAGAAGCGTATCAATTCGAACGGAGCGTATACGCTTCGTCTACGGCGAACCGGGAACCTAATTTACAAGATGCATCAGCTACCATGCTATGGAAATGCATCAGCTACCATGCTATGGAAACTAAGGAACCTCAAATCAGCAACTATTTAGGATATTTTCTTACCTAGAAATGCGGAGAAATCACCGACAAAGTGATTGAGGCACGTTGCTTAATCACGTGCAGCAGGTAGTACAAGCGGCAGGAATTTCTCTTCCACTCTCTCTCACAAACTCTCACTTTCTCTCTCACTCTTGCTAGGGTTTCTAGCAAATTCCGATGGGTGAGAGGAGTGAGGGTTTCAAGCCCTTTAATAAGCCCAAACATGCCCAAAACAGGCGTGGGAACAATGTTTACTTGGTGCCTAACCAAATCGGGGCTGTTTCGATCCAAAAAGGCATTTTTGGTGGTCCCTAGCCGAACGCGATCGGACTTAAGTTCATGCATGTCGAATGTCGCTCACATCCCATTTTCAGACCAGTAGTGTTCCCAGATCGTACGTGGCGGTCCAGTTTCAGTTCAGCGGTCACCGCACGTAGATCAGGTCTGCAAGTCTCATGATATGAAATAGAAATTTTTCCTGATCCAAGGGTGTAATTTGGCTGAATTCTGATGGTCAGAACGCTTAATACTGACGCGTCAAGTCGTATGCCAGATTTGAATTTCAAATTCCAAATCTAACCCTATTCTCACTCTCTTCAGTCCAGGCTCAATGAAATAGCCTGTGAACGTCGGTTGGACTTGATTTTCGAAATGATTGTCAAGTCCAACAAGGCAGTTCTAACGGTCTAAGATTGTAGGTATCGGACTTTCAACGCGCGGTCTAGATCCAATACAAAGTTTCAAAGAGGTACAGAGAACAAACCGGTTTAGAGTTTGATCTGAGGTTTCAGGGTATTATAGCACCATTGATTTTACAAGTTTTGGGTCTTGTAGAACATATTTAAAGTGATTAGGGACTATTTCTCAGCTACTCTAGCGTTGCGCTAGCTAACTTATGCTTAGTTTCTAAAGGAATTAATCCTAAGTAATTTCTTTGGCTATGGAATTGGGTTTTGAGCGATTTCCCAGGTGTTTTGGTTGACCCATTGCCTAAGGACGTCTAATCCTAGGTTGGCCAAAATTTGGGGTGTTACACATTTAGATTGGAGCAGAGAATGGGAACCAGCCATCTTTTCCACACCGAACCACAAGTAGGATATTCTTATCCCACTTCGACTTGAATAGAGCACATCAAGTGTGCTGAAAATTGGGGAATTCCAAATGGACATTGAAAGTGCATGATTAGCTTAAATTGGGGCAAGCAGCATGAACAAGATATAACATTGAAACATATCTATGAGTATCACCAACTATGGTGTCTATAATGGCCATCAAAATATAAACTTTCTAAAAGACTTGTTAATCAAAAGTGTAAGAACAACACAAGAATTACCTCCCCATAGAATGTCAGGTGAAATCTTGAAGTCCAAATAAACCCTCAGAGCTCTAGTTTACTCCACCCTTATTTTTGAAAACCAACCAATATTGGCTAATCTGAAAATAGGAATTGAATCATTTTTGTAGTATGTCATATTCATGGAAATACAATATTGTCTACTTACACCTTACAAGTTAGCACCAGCCTTGAAAGTCTGTCAGAAAACATAACAGTCCCACCAACATGTCCACATGACATTTACCCTGTCCATCAGTTTTCTCCAATGAAGGTTTCAATGGTGGGTGTTCAATCTCCATTGTTTAATTTGGCATGGCCTACTGGAGTTTTGGATCCAGTCATTTTTGCGATCATATCCTAACATGAGGTGGTGAAACTGATGTACATGGGCCAACATGCATTTTACTAATAGTATCTAGTTATGAAAAAAATTAACATCATTTGTTGGAGAAATTGCAAACGTAGGTGTCAAGGATTAATGGGCCAGTTGTTGGGCTTGAGATTAATGGGCCTAACCCATGGATCATAAGCCTAGTTCATCCTACATCAAATGGGTACATAGTAGAGGATTGTATCTCTCTAGGAAGCCAATTATCTCTCTAGGAAACTAGTTGTCATGTATACCACTCAAGTTTCAATGGGATACAAACAGGCAATATGTGCACTGCTCAAGGTAGTACGACCGTAGCGTAAGATTTACAATGGAAGGCAAGCAAGGTGTCAAAAACTGAAAGATGAGAAGTTTCATGTTTACATGACTGCTTAAACAATTATGAGAGAAATTACCTCAACAATTCTTCCTATCAGCCCCTTGTTGATAAATGTTTAGCACAAAACATGAGATCTTCAGTTCAGGATTCGGCTTCATCCAGTGTAGTTAAAAGGCAGAAGCCACAAGTGCCCTTAGATCACTCTAGCAGCCTGGATGCACCTAGATGCAACTGTCCTTTTCTTGTAAGTGGAAATTTTATTTGAAAAACAGAGAAACAACAACAACAAAATAGGGCTAAAATATCACAGGTAACCAAGTTACAACAAAAAAAAGGGAAGAAAATAGAAATAAAGCAGTAAAGCAATGCAATTTTTGCCTTATCTTCTATCAAAAATAAGAAGAATACTCCTGCTTGCCCTGTTCCTAGGAAGATTGTCCATGCCAGAGTTAGCCTCTATAGTAATTGAGTATTTAAAAGTCGATATCAGAAGCATTTAAAAGTTCTTTAAGAAAAAAAGAAGAAGAAGGAGGTATTGGTTATACCCCTGTATGCATTTTCATTATGTGAAAGTGGATAAAAGGAAGTGTTATCACTAAAAAAAATGTCAATTGCCAAAAACAATAGGATGGTCGTCGAGAAAAGTGATCAAAATCATTATTGCATATATACAGTAGAGCCTAAAGATTGTATCGTTGGATGCACCATCATCATTAGCACCACTATCACCACCAACAATAACAACACTATCATCAGTCTTGCCCCACCTATTCGGGGTCCGAAAATAAAGGATACAGAATAACCCAAGAGTGATAGGATCCACAAATTGAGGCTTTGCACTGTACACTCGAGTTTTCTGGCACATGGTTCGGAAATCCAGGCACTGAACTGATTCATCACACTGTAGATGGACCATGCCCCAAAAATTCCCAAGAATGAAAGATCTAACGACCAATTTTGTTAATCACATCCTACAAGATTCATTTGAGCTACTAAAAAATAGAAAAACATGTTTTAAATTTTTTTAGAAAAATATTACTTTGAAACAAGTATGAAAAAATAAAGTTTCTTTTCTCACATTTCTTAGAAATAAGATTTCTAGAGAAACAATATTTCCTTTCCCATGCTTTTTACAAGTCCAAACAAGCCCTTAAGGTGTTATTAAAAAAATCTTATTGAAAATAAAACACTAAAAAATATTCTTTTCTTTTTTCTTTTTTCAATTTCTCTGTTTTTCCTCCCAATCAAAGAACTACACCAAAAAACGATCTCCTCCCCAAAAATTTCAAATCCCTCAATTAAAAGAAAATTTTAAAAAATAAATTAATTAATATTCAAAAGATCTACATCATCAAAGCACAAGTGAAAAACATCATACAAAATTTTTAAAAAATAAAAATAAAAATCCTATGAAACGATCTCAAGATCAAAATGCATCTCCAGAAAACCCCAAAAATTGTTGCAGAAAACAATTGTGACTCAAAAATCCCTAGAAAACATAATGCAGTTCAATGAAACACTAACCTTACAATGCGGGAAGACAAGATCGAAAAGATTGCTTTTTCTCTTACCTTAAATCGATAAAACGGGAAGCAAGAAAATAAAAGAAACCCTAGATCCGATGCGAACGCGATAACCAAACGGGTCCACCTTTGAAAACGTGAGCTCGTTGAGATCTGCGAATCCAAAGGAGAGCTCTCTCCTCCAGCATTTAAAGTGAGAGAGAGAGATAGAGATGGAAAATCGGTAGTAGGGTTTTCTGAGAGAATCGAGGGAGCGGGTCGGAGAAAAATTTCAGAGCTTTTACCTTTATCGCTGCTGCCGGATTGGGAAAGGGAGAGACTGAGTGCGAGAGAGAGAGAGAGGGAGGGTGAGGGAGCGTGGGAGATCGAGAGAGGGCAAGGGAAAGGGAGATGCTTTTGGGTTTTGGGAGATGGGCGCACGAGAGAGAGAGAGGGATTTATGTTTTTTTTTTAATAGAAAGGGACCTTTGCCCGCAGCCGTTAAAACGGATTGCGGGCAAAGGGTTAGACCATCAGTCGGCTATGCCCTAATTTGTTGTAGTGTAACCCACGAAAAAAGTGCTTTAAATGTGATAAACAGTCTAGATCTATGGATTGGACTATGTGAGCACTTCAACTTGTAGTGGCTCGGGACTCTCATTATACACATGTATGTATCATCATACATGTTATGCAAAAATCTAAAGCCAATTCCACCTAAGGAAGCCGTGGTATGATTAGGTGAATGAACTCACCGTGTAGCAGGGTTCATCAAACCGACACCCAACTCGACATGCCCAAACTGAGCTCAGACGCAGCCCTGACTCTTAGTGCTGACGTGAAACCTACCTATCAATTCGGGTAGCAGGAGCATGGTTGTTAAAGCCAAGAGGTCGGCTCGGATAGAGACGTGAGTTGCGATCATAGTAGGGAATCATCTCCAGTAAGACAAGAGGAGTAACTGTCGGCACACGAACTCGGAATAACTGCGAATATTAGCATGCAAGTCATTCGTGATTAGAGTCCAAGTTCATGCCGAAAATGACGGACACGTTCACTCTAGTTAAAAGGTATACGTAAGAATCAAACTCACAGGAACAGGTATGCAAAATCTCTCACTCGAAACGTATCCACACTACTTAGATTCTTAGCTTGATTTTGGCATCGGGTCCCCTGCTCTAACCAAGGTCTCATTTGTCCTTCTCCTGTGCAGGAGTACATGGCTCAGCTTGAGTGCTCGGAGCTCGGTGAGGGTGAACTGGATTTTTGCATCAACATTTTGGCGCCTTCTGAGGGAAACGGATAAAAACTCTTTGTAACTTTACTAGAAATGGTTAAGGGAAAGAAGAAAGCACTCTCAGTAGCAATGGCAAACCCGAGCCCACTAGACAACGACAATCATCTTTTGTACTCCATGCTGAATTAGTTCTAACAGGACCGTCTCATCCAACTCGGAGCTGAGGAGGCAAGTACCATGTGTGCAGAACCAAGTGTTAACATTGGTCAACGAAATCAACCAAATGAAGCAGCAGATGGCAAGACGAAATGTCATCTTAAGGGGAGGTTGCTCCAGTGGCAATAGAGCGACCCGTTCTCGGACCTTAACTCACACACGAAATGCAGCAACCTGAGCACCGACTTATGTATTTGAGACCTCAGCATTAGCCCCAACTGACCTCCGCCATGAGTTGGAAAGGAAGAGAAGGGGTAGAACGCCTAAATTGAGGCACCTTGTGAAACTGTCGCTAAGAATAGAGACCCATGGGAAGCTTGAAGAACTCTGAAACTAGATTAAGAGCATGCATTAGGATCACCAAACGTATGCTTAAGCTGTAGTAAAAGCGATGATGGAGGAGACCAAGCCTCCATTTACTAGTGAAATCATGGACACAACAATGCCTTCAAGGTTCAGGATTCCCCCCGTCATTCAATATTTGGGTTTCGAGGACCCAAAAGAATGCATGGAGTCTTATCTCTCCTGGATGCAGATTGAGTCAACATCGGAGGTGATGATGTGCAGAGAATTCACCATAACCCTCACAGTGGCTGCGAGAATCTGGTACCGACAACTCAAGCTGAACTCAATCATCACGTTCTCCAAGCTCAGTAGAGCATTCTTGACACAGTTCATTGTCGGGAAGAAGAGTCAAAAGCCGTCAACTCATCTACTCACCCTCAAACAGAAAAGTGGAGAATCGTCGAAGTACTCATTTCACGATTCAACGAGAAGTCTTTGGAGGTCGACGATTACTTCGATAAGATGGCTCTAACGCAATGATCAACGAACTAAAATACGGGAGGTTCCTCTTCTCGATAAGTGTAACATCCCGAAAATCAGGGGTCGAGTAGAAACCCAACTCCCGAGTTTCAAAACGTCACTTATGCAACATAGATAATGATGAATACATGTTATCTGTAGAATGACATAAAATAAGATTGAGACTAAGCCAAAACAGCATATCATACTCCAGAGACAGTTAAATTTCGCAAGCGGAAGACTGTGATAAATACATAAAATATATAATTTATTGTAAGTCTCCAGAGTGTGAACATATTACCAGGTTAACTATATACATGTATACTTCAAAAATGAGTAAAAAGAATATACATGGGTGTGTAAATTAAAGGAAAAATACCAAGTGTATTGACATCTAATCAGTAACCCTATAACTCCGTCAATCAAAACCTGCATATAGGAGGGATCCTCCTCGTTATCATAAAGTCCGGCTCAGCTTTGCAAGCATCACCATCATCTGAAACTAAAATAGGGACTGTTTGGTGTGTACAACACCGTCCCGTAACGTGGGAGTGAGTGGCTAACTCAGTGAAATCATAGAACAAAGGTTAACATGTTATCAAATCAATCAAGCGATAATTATAAAGCAAGCAAATCAAACATTCCTAAATACTATGATTAATGCAAGAATGAAATGACATGATGGATTCCCTCGCCGACATACTCCCTCATGTGACATCATCTTACGTCCACGGTATGCTTTCTTCCCTTAGTGCTCCACATCTTCCAGGCACATGCAGTACGATATGAATATGATTATCGAGTTGTTATTAGTCCTTTTCATACAGTAGGATTGCAAACTAGGTTACTTTCCTTATATCATTCCCAACAAGGATCCTGTTTAAGGTCTTCACTCCTAGTAGTCTCATATGATAATATATTTCTAGGTTACTGCAAGGGCTGTCAGGGCTATTGCACGTACTCGTTGCACCGCTCCCCCATCACCTTATCAATACAGGCCTAGTTGTACTCTTGTTGCTACGGAAGGGTCGTCCCCTCACGTAGACTCAGAGTACGCTCGAGGTCACTACAAAGGGCTGCCAGGGCTGTTGCTAGCACTCGTTACACCGCTCCCCCATCACCTTATCATTGTAGACCGACAGATCGAATTTAGTGTCCCATACCACCATAATCGGCACACGAGTCTAGATTGCTCACTAGTCACTACGGGGAGGCTCGTGGCCCCAGCGTAGGCCGACAGCTCGACCACGGTGTCCCATACCACCATGCCCAGCTCATGAGTCTTAATGGATCAAGGTACCACGGTTATCAAGGTTATCACTGGTAAGTTCAGTACCCTAGGTTCAAGCAGTTATGACCAATACAAGGTAAACATACAATGGTCAGTTGGGTTACTTGATGAGTCGGACTAGCACGAGCGCACGTTGAATCAACCGACATGAAGTGCACAAACACTTCGTGTGGCCTAACCACTGCCGACAACTCTAGTACGACTCGGGTTCGTCATACACATCTTTCGTGGCGAATAGAATCCAACCACGAATCCTAATCTGTTACCGACTGCCTGGACTAGAGTATAGCCCCAAGCACATATAATGTGAATCAGTAATCATATGAGATAAAAAAAATTGAAATAACAAGTAATTCAAGCATGTTAGCAACATGTTATAAGATACAACATAAGCAATTTAACCATACACAAGCATTTCATATATATAAGATAATCAATTCAAATTTAACAACCATGGAAGAAATCATATACATCATCAAAATAGTTGAGAATCCTATCTTAACACTAATCTACAACCTCATTTACGCAATACTTACATATACAGACATACAAACACTTAGTCTACACACATTAGTCTACATAACATATGTCCGCCAAATTGTACATTAGGGCGAATCTCTTCGCCAAACAGATCATACACGCATAACTAGTATAGGTACATGACAAATAATCATGGCAATCATATCAGCAAAATATGTACGTATATAGTATTTCCTACAAATACCCAAAATACCCTAAATCTCATATTCTTCGTACGTATTCGAAATGAAAAATAGACAGCATGTTCTACATGTCAAACAGCATTCTTGTTAATAATATACTATTAAACGACATTGAAATCTTTGAAAATAGGTAATCTAAGCGTCTAAAATAGGCACCTTATGCGTAGAAACGTAATGAATTAAATAGGTACTCTTCGCTTCCGTCAACGTCGATATGACGACCTATAACACAAGGTGAGTCAGCTACTTAGCTACTTATACCCATAGGAACCTTAAAACAGGTTAGGGTTAGGGTTTTCTTACCTAGAACGAAACCAGAATCGCCGGAATAACGATACAGAAGGGTGGATGAGACACGTAGAGAGACTGGGAAGAATCCCAAGAAGAATCACCAACTTCTCCCTCACTCTCTCTCTTTTCTCTCTTCTCTCTCCTAGGTTTTCTCTCAAATTCGTATGGGCTGAACGAGGGAGGGTTTAAGCACTTTTTATAAGACCAAACACAACGAAAACAGACTTGAAGTCAAGGTACACTTAAGTTATAACCAAATCGGGTTTGTTCCGATCCAACGAAGCATTTCTGGAGGTCCTGTTACTAAATGCGGTCGGACTTAAGTTCTCTAATATTGGATCTAGGTCAAGCTAAGTTTTCAGTCCGATCACGTTTCCAGATCGACCGTGGCGGACCAGTTTCAGTTCAGCGGTCACCGAAACTCGATCAGGGCCACATGTGCTATGACATGTAAGGGCCAACTTTCCTGATCTGAGGGTGAAATTTGGTCGAATTCTAACGGTTAGAATGCTTAAAAATGTCACGCAAGCTACACGTGCCAGATTTATTAAAAATTGAATTAATTTTCTAAATATTTTCCTTTTCTCACTCTCTTCACTCCGGACTCAATAAAATGGTCTCAGGATATCGGTTAGGCTTAATTTTTGAAATGATTATCAAGTCCAACTAGGCGGTCATAATGGTCTAAGATTATAGATATCGGACTTTCGACGTGCGTTCTAGATCCATTACAAAGTTTCAAAGGGTTCCTGAGAACAAACAGGTTTAGAGTTTGATTCTAGGTTTTAGGGTAACGTAGCGTCAACGATTATATAGGTTTTGGGTCTTAGAGATCATATTTAAAGTGGTTGGTTCTTATTTCACAAGTAATCTAGTGTAACGCTAGTTAATTCACGTTAAATTTCTAAAGAATTTCATTCTAAATGATTTCTTTGGCTTTGGAATTGAGTTCTGAAAAATTACCAAGGTGTTATGGTTGACCCATTGCCTAAGGACGCCTAACTCCAGGTTGGTAAAAATCTAGGGTGTTACAATCTACCCCCCTTAAAATAAAATTTCATCCCCAAAATTTGCCTAAGGATAATAAGGAAAGATTAATCATTTCCTTCACCTAAGTTTTATTGATTTCATATTTCTATATGTGGTAGGGTGTATACGATCGATATAAGTATGGTTCCTTTTGGTCTACCCCCCTTAAAACTTACTTCTTTATGCATTACTTACACCCTAATGGTTTGTTACAATTTATTTCTTTACCTGTTTAGCATCTTGACGACAATTCCCATCTACTTAGAGTAAGATATATATTTTCACTGGTTGACCAGTACAGAGAGATGGTTGTAGTGGGCTTGATCCCGATACGTCGAATGTCCGCTTGACCAGGGTAGACAATGTTGTATCCCTTCCTAAACCTGGTGGATCCTGGTCTTCTACTCGGCTAAGTAGTGAGTCTATTGGTAGTCATTCAGGATTGAGAATTTGTGTCAAGCTGTGAATTTTTCGCATTTGTTCATTTTAGTAACTTCGTAGTCCAATCACTCTAAAATCTTAGGGAATGTCAATCACTAAAAGATTCAAAAGTCCTATTTATAAGGTTGTGCTTTGGATTTTGATCTAGGAGAGTTCTCGCCTGAATCTATGTCCAAGGTAGGGATTAATAAACACTTTAATAGATCATCCTAAAGGATTCCTAATCGTACAGAATCAGCCAAGGCTTCTATTATGCTCATATTTAACGAGTAGGTTTATGGATACACTGACTTTCGCCTGCTCACACTGCTAGGCCTATGATTTAATATGCATGGGTTCAACACTTAAGCCTTAATTGTTTTCCTAAATTTTCTTCGATCCTGGGCCAGTGGGGAAAGGGCTAACCACGCTTTCGCTATGCTACTCTGATCCAACGGTTATATTAGATAATCCTAAGTAGGTTGGGTTCAATACGTTTTACCCCCCTTAGAAACATAGTTCTACTTAAGGCTCAAGAATCTATGTCTCGATCCGTATATTGGAACGAGGTGTAACTTAGGACCTATCCTTAACATGAAATGGGAAACAGCCTCTCATTACATTGGTCTTCCTTTGTTAATGATGCGTTCTATGGAATTGGTACCCATGATTATAGAAAAGAGATGAAATGATGGGTGTTGTGGTTGATTTCAAGGACGGATGTGAGTTTGTGGCAAGAGGTCTAATCTCTATTGACTGTATGTCCTTAACGTTTTCCAAAGGCAAAGCAATAACTTTTGGTTGTAGGTGATCGGGCCAACACGGAAGAAAAGTTGTGTAGTGGGTCTAAGCCGGATATATAGACTTTTTGTCTAGCTAGGATAGAAAATTTACCGTATCAGTTCTTAATCCTAGTCGATCCCGATCTTATGCTTGATCAGAGCATTGGATTATTGGTAACTACCAGGATTAAGAAGTCAATTCGAACTGCGAATACTTCGCTTATATATAGTTTCTCTACTCCATGTTCCCGATTGTACTAAGTCCTTGGGAGGTCAATTCTAAGGGGCGTGCTGGTTTAACTATGCATGAATAGTCTCTAAGTCGAAACAGCTTTCCTAAGAGCTACTAAAGACGCCCCTGGGTATTACGAGGATCTATCGAAAGAATGAAGTTCTACTTCAACCAAATCTAACTAACTGTTCCTTAGCATGTACAGGCTTTACACTGCCTAATACGACTAGTAGCTTAGTCTGTAACTCACTAGTTGTAATCCAAAGTCTAGGCTTATACGTTAGATGGTTTCATACCATTTCTACTACAGGGAATCGTTCTATCGCTTAGGGTCAAAAGTTGCCTGATTAGGATTGAGTTGCCCGAACCTGAATCTAAATGCACTCGACCACTTCACACAGTCCATCCACACAGCAATAGCTTTTGTAACACCCTGAAAATCGGGGGTCGTGTATAAACTCACTCCCGAGTTCCAGACCGTCACTTATGCAACAAAAATGATTATGATTCAATGTTGTCTGATTTAAAGCATTCACATGAGTAAAAGTACACCAAAACTGCAATTCATACTTCAGATCCAGTGATAAAAGCAAGCGGAAGACTAAACAATATATATATCACTGTATGGAAAAATAAAGTAAATCTTATCTGTCTCCAAAGTATGACTACATCTATGAGTCTCATATACATATACATGAACAAAAATGTAATGTTCAAAATAGTCCTGCTGAAGTCCCATCGATCCAGGTTACCTACGGGAAGCCATCGTGATACTGCATGTACGAGAACTCGTCCTGGTTCTCGTCGATGTCTGGCTCCACCTCCTGGATCTCAGCCTCACCTGCATCTACAACAGGGTCTGGTGGGTGTTGCAAACACCATCCCGTAATGTGGGAGTGAGTGATCAACTCAGTGGAATTATAGAGCAAAGATTAGCATGTTCACAAATCAATCATGCGATAATAGTAAAGTAGTAAATCAGACAATCCTAGTACTGTTGTTAATGCAAGATGATATGACGTGATGTATGCCCTCACCGACGATCTCCCTCATGCGGCAACATCTTACGACCGCGGCATGCCACACTCCCTAGAGTGCTCCACATCTTCCAGGCACATGCAATGCTATGGTGATATGATTTTCAAGTTGTTATTAGTCCATTCAAACAGCAGGATTGGGAAACTAAGGTACTTCCCTTATATCAATCCCAACACAGATCCTGTCTAGGGTCGTCACTCCTAGTAATCTCATACGAGGTATATTTATGTAGGTCGCTGCAAGGGCTGCCAGGGCTGTTGCTCGCACTCGTTGCACCGCTCCCCCATCACCTTATCAATACAGGCCTACTGTACTCCACTGCAACGGAAGGGTCGTCGCCTCCCGTGGACTCAGAATACGCTCGCGGTCACTACAAGGGCTCGTCGCCTGATCAGTGTAGGCCGACAGCTAGAATATAGTGTCCCATACTACCATAATCTGCTCACGAGTCTATGTGCTCACTGGTCACTACGGGGAGGTTTGTGGCCCCAGCGTAGGCCAACAGCTCGACCACGGTGTCCCATACCACCATGCCCGGATCATGAGTCTTTATGGATCAAGGTACCATGGTTAACAGGGTTTACAATGGTAAGTTCAGTACCCTAGGTTCAAGCAGTTATGACTCATACAAGGTAAACATACATCGGCCAGTCGGGTTGCTTGACGGGCTCGACTAGCGCGATCGCATCTCAAGTCGAACGACATGAAGTGCGTAAAACACTTCGCGTGGCCTAACCACTGCCGCCAACTCCAAACATGAATCACGTTCATCGACGAGTCGTTCGTGGCTAAGACCAGTCGGCCACGAATTCGCTCGGTTACTGACTGCCTGGACTAAGTCTAGTCCCAAACATTTATGGAATCACATCAGCAATCTAAGTGAGAGTATTGAAATTGAAATACAATCATGTGAGCATGTTAACACATGTTATAACATTCAACTTAAGCAAATCTTCAAACACACATACTCCATGCATGTAATGAAATCATGCATATAGTCAACATGTAGGAAATCATTTAGGTCAGCATATTAATTGAGGAATCAATCTCAAACTATCTCATAACATCATTCAATTCAATACATACTAATGCAAACGTTTATACAAACACATACACTACACACTTAAGTCTACATATAGTATGTCGACCCAAAGTGCGCAATTAGGCGAATCCCTTCGCCAAACTAATTATGCAAGCATTCCTAACTCCCTAATGCGACAACAAACTATGTCAATCACGTCAGCAAAATATGAATGTAGACCGTACTTCCTACAAATGACTAAAATGCCCTAAATCTCATATTCTTCGTTAATTTACGAAACAGGAAACGGAGAGCATGTTGTACATGTCAAACGGCGATGCCGTCAATAATCTACTATTAAACGACATTGAAAGCGTTGTAAACCGTCAATCAAAGTGTCTAAAATCCTCACCTAGTCTCTTACGGATGCGGGATTTTGAACGGAGCGTGTATGCTTCGTCTACGGCAGTAGGAGAACCTATTTTACAAGTTACGTTAGCTAACACGCCGTGAATCCAAGTTAACGCTAAATCAGCAAGTTCTAGGGTTGTTTTATACCTGAAAGAACGGAGAAATCACCCGCCAGATGATTGGGAAGAGTTGCTGAAGTAGTAGCAAGCGGTGGCTCGGAGACGGGAAAAATCCCTTCCACTCTCTCTCTCAAACTCTCTCTCCTTTTCCTAGGGTTTGCAATTTTCAGATGGGAGAGAGAAATGAGGGTTTCAACCCCTTTTATAAGCTTAAACATGCTGGAAACAGGCTCCGGAACGAAGTTCACTTGGTGTCTATCCATTTCGGGGCTGTTTCGGTCCAAAAGTTGCTTTCTGGTAGTCCCCTCATCGATTGCGATCGGACTTAAGCTCATGCGTACCAGATATAGCACGTATTAAGTTTTCAGTCTAGCAGGGTTCGCAGATCACACGTGGCGGACCAGTTTCAGTTCAGCGGTCACCGCACGTAGATCAGGCCTGAAAGTCTCATGATAATAAATAGAAATTTTTCCTGATCCGAGGGTGTAATCTGGAAGAATTCTGACGGTCAGAACGCTTAATACTAACGCGTCAAGTCATGTGCCAGATTTAAATTTGAAATTCCAATTCTGTCCCTATTCGCGGTCTCCTCAGTCCGAGCTCAATGAAACAGTCTGTGATTATCGGTTTGACTTGATTTTCGAAATGATTGTCAAGTCCAGCTGGGCGGTTCTAACGGTCTAAGATAGGAGGTATCGGACTTACGACGTGCGGTCTAAATCCAATACAAGAATTCAAAGTGGTCCAGAGAACAAACCCGCTTAGAGTTTGATCCGAGGTTATAGAGTATTGTAGAGTTGTTTGTTCTACTCGATTTGGATCTTGTAGAACGTGTTTAAAGTGATCAGGGACTATTTCCCAGCTACTCTAACGTTGCGCTAGCTAACTTACGCTTAATTTCCATGAAAATTAATTCTACGCGATTTCGGGTCGAGTTGGTACTCGAACCCAAGTACAGATTTTTCACGGGCGTTACAATCTACCCCCCTTAACAAATAATTTCTTCCTCGAAATTTGTACCTTTTCGTACTCCTCGAGAAGCTGTGGGTAGTTCTTTTTGATCTCGGCTTCTGTCTCCCAAGTAGCCTCCTCCTCAGAGTGATGCGTCCACAATACCTTCACAAGGGGAATCACCTTGCTACACAGTACCTGCTCCTTCCTGTCTAGGATGCGTGTCGGTCGCAGGATATAAGTAACATCCTCTCCTAACTGCACCTGCTCCCATCTGATGATATGGGAAGGATCAGTAACGTACTTCTTCAGCATAGAAACATGAAATACGTTGTGAACGCTCGAGAGAGGCGTGGGTAAAGCCAATCGGTAAGCCACTGCTCCCACACGATCGAGGATCTGGAATGGACCAATGAATCGCGGTGCCAGCTTCCCCTTCTTCCCGAACCGAAGGACTCCCTTCATAGGGGAAACTCACAAAAACACATGATCCCCAACTGTAAACTCTAGTGGCCTCCGTCTCGTATCGGCGTAGCTCTTCTGTCTGCTCTGCACTGTAAGAAGCCGACGTCGAATAGTATCAATCTTCTCTGACGTTGCCTGCACTAACTCTGGGCCAATCAAACTATGCTCGCCGACCTCTAACCAACAATGCGGTGCGCGACAAGGTTGCCCATACAGCGCCTCATAAGGTGTCATACCGATACTCGTCTAGAAGCTGTTGTTGTACGCAAACTCCGCATATGCAAGACAATCATCCCAACTGTCCTTGAAGTCCAATGCGCAATCTCGCAACATATCCTCTAAGATCTGGTTCACCCGCTCTGTCTATCCGTCTGTCTGTGGGTGGAAGGCAGTACTGAACTTCAACTTCACATCCATAGCCTCCTGAATGCGAGTCCAGAAAATAGAAGTGAACCGCGTGTCTCTGTCTGACACGATCTCCAACGGAACTCCATGCAGACGCACAATCTCTCTGATATACAATCTAGCCAGCTCGTCTGCAGAGTTCGTAACTCTGATCGGTAGGAAGTGCGCCGACTTCGTCAGACGGTCGACGATCATCCAAATGGAATCATGTCCCTTCCTCGTCTTCGGCAACCCAGAAATGAAGTCCATGGAAATGAAATCCCACTTCCACTCTGCGATCGGCATGGGTTGCAAGAGTCCAGGTGATCGGCGATGCTCTGCCTTCACCTGCTGACAAGTGAGACAACGGGATACGAACTCAGCTATGTGGGTCTTCATACCTTCCCACCAATACGTCCTCTTCACATCACAATACATCTTTGTGCTGCCTGGATGCATCGCGAGTCTAGTACAATGCGCAGCCTCGAGAATCTCTCGTCTCAAGTCAGGGACATCTGGGACGCATAGGCGGCCACGGTAACATAAGCCCCCATCCATACCAACTCGACAGTCGGCGTCAGCATCATCACTGGCCTGCTCTCGAAGCTCAGTAAGATGCGCATCGTCCCTCTGCGCCTCGATGACTCGGTCATCGATCTGAGATCGCACCTGTACATGTGCGATGAACTCAAATGGCTCCTCTACCGTGAGTTTCTGCTCAAAGTCTCGCAAAAACTCAACCATATCCCACTCGGCAACCATCAGCGGAGCCGCAAACTCTATCGCCTTCTTGCGGCTCAACGCATCAGCCACAAGGTTCGCCTTCCCAGGATGGTAAGAGACTTCAAACTTGAAGTCCTTCAACGTCTCCATCCATCTCCGCTGCCTCATATTCAAGTCTCGCTGCGTGAATATGTACTTGAGGCTCTTGTGGTCGCAAAAGAGCTCGAACTCCTCTCCGTAGAGGTAATGTCTCCAGAGTCTCAGTGCGAATATAACGGCTACCAACTCTAGGTCGTGTGTAGGGTAATTCTCCTCGTGCTTCCTTAATTGTCTCGAGGCATACGAAATTACCCTGTCCCTCTGCATAAGGACACAACCCAAACCAACGCTAGACGCGTCAGTATATATAGTGTATCTAACCCCTTGCTCTGGCAATACTAGCACAGGGGCTGACGTAAGTCTGTCCTTCAGCTCCTGAAAAGCCAACTCCGCCTTGTCATTCCAGGCGAACTTCACGTCCTTCCGTGTCAACTGAGATAAGGGTCTCGCGATCTTCGAGAAGTCCTGAATGAAGTGCCGATAGTAGCCAGCGAGACCCAAGAAGCTCCTCACCTCAGTGACAGAACCAGGCTGCTCCCAGTCCTGTACCGCAGCTACCTTAGACAGGTCAACTGCCATGCCATCCTTGGACACCACGTGTCCCAGAAACTTCACCTCCTGCTTCCAGAAGTTGCACTTCTTGTACTGTGCGAACAACTGATGTCGTCTGAGCGTATCTAGGACCAAACGCAAGTGCTCCTCGTGATCCTCTCGACTCCTAGAGTACACCAAAATGTCGTCAATGAATACAACGACGAATCGATAGAGGAAAGGCTGAAATACCCGGTTCATCAGATCCATGAACACGGATGGTGCGTTCATGAGACCGAACGACATCACGAGGAACTCATAGTGGCCAAAACTGGTCCTGAATGCAGTCTTCTGCACGTCCTCATCCCTGACGCGCAACTGATGATAACCTGACTGAAGATCAATCTTCGAGAAGTACTTCTCTCCTCTCAGCTGATCGAACAAGTCATCTATCCTGGGTAAAGGGTACTTGTTCTTCACCGTGAGCTGGTTCAGCCTGCGATAATCAATACACAATCGCATCGAACCATCCTTCTTCCTCACAAACAAGACCGGTGCTCCCCAAGGAGACACGCTAGGCCGTATAAGGCCAAGCTCTAGCAGACCATCAATCTGCGTCCTCAACTCCTCCATCTCACATGGTGCCATGCGATACGTCGACAGTGAGACCGGTGTAGAACCAGGAACCAGATCGATAGTGAAATCGATCTCTCGTCGAGGCGGCAAACCAGGGATCTTCCTGAACAGATCCCAGAACTCGGAAACGACTGGCACATGCTCGAGTACCTGGGCACCAGCGTCGCGCAATAAAGTGGCGTAACTAAGTATGCGGAAAGGGAGATTTACCCGCACTGAAAATGTGAAAGGCGTGCCCTCAGGCTCGTACACCGTCACCATACGAGCCTCGCAGTCAATCTCGGCTCTCGCTGCAGTCAACCAGTCCATGCCAAGAATGACGTCGAGATAAACGAGCAAGGGATCGACGACAAGATCAAGAGTCATCGTCCTACCTCCCAGATCAACTAAACAACCCTCACACATCTGGGTGACATCCGAATAATCCCCATGAGCTGCAAAGACTCGCACGCTATCCATAGTGATAGTCTGTAACCCAAGACGCCTGACTACGGCACGCGATATCAAAGAAATCGTGGAACCAGTATCCACCATCACAAGAACGGGAGTACCTCCAATATGGGCCGTAACCTCGAAGGCTGAATGCTAGAAAGTCGGCGTCGCAGCTGCCTCAGCTGTCAATGCATGAACCCGAGCCTGCTGTGGCCGGTTCGGCCGCTGTGTCAAGGGCCGTGGAGGCTGTCTGATCTGCGATACCGTAGGTCTGAATGTAGGATGCGCAGGAGCTGACCGTATAGGCGGTGCTGATATCGCCTGTGGACACACATGGTCAATCTTCTGCGACGGCGAGAACCCACTGTCCCGCATCCTCGAAAAGCAGCTCTGCACCAAGTGGCCTGTCCTCCCACAGTATGTACATGTCAAGTCAGGGCACCGAAACGGTGGTACAGGCGCCGTAGTCCTAGTAGGAGGATCAATGCGAGGCCTCTTGCCCGCAAAGGACCTTTCTGGCAAGTCTGGTCGTGGCCTCGAAGCAACAGGGCCACGAGATCGCCCAATTCGATCCACGTCCTGTTCTGCCCGCATGGACATGTGAATCAACTCCGCATAAGAGGGAATGCTAACACAGCACATCTTCGACAGAATATCCGGTCGCAAACCCTCCAAAAAGTGCCGTATGCACATCTGCTCATCAGCCAAAATAGTCGGGACGTACCTGCCCAACTCCGTGAACTGATGCCTATACTCTGTAACAGTCATGGCTACCTGTCTGAGGTGGAGAAACTCATTCTCCCTGTCGTGCCTGTAAGTCTGGGGATAATACTTCTCATGGAAGCAGAACTCAAACGCTGCCCACGTCCATACAAAGTCGGCGGTAACGGTCCGCAGTACGCTATCCCACCACATGCTGGCCTCTCTCTCAAACAGGAATGTAGCTAACTCTACCTGCTCGGCCTCGGTGCAATGCAACATCCGCAAAATCTTCGACACCCGGTCGAGCTAGTACTCAGCCTCCTCGGGTCTATAAGAACCCGTGAAAGTAGGAGGCCGAAAGCGCTGAAATTGCTCCAATAGGCCCCGTGTATCGGCGGGATTCCCCGCGGGGTAAGCAGGCGGCACAGGATGAGCCATGCCCTCATCCTGAGCGTATGTATAAGCATCCTCAGCTGGATGCGCAGGCGGTGCAGGTGGTGTAGATGGAGCCGCACCCCCACCCTTGGCTAATGTCCCCACGATGGTAGTCAGAAGCTGCTGCTGCTGCAGCATCATAGCCATCATCTGCTCGAATCTGTCGGGAGGTGGAGCAGGCTGTGGCGGATGCTGTGTGGAAGTAGATGCGCGATATGGCTCTCTGACTGATGGCGTAAATGGCGGTGGTCCATCTGTAGGACCAGCGGCAGGCTGAGACGATCGAACCGCCTCAGGAATCGGGCCCAAAGCAGGGTCCGTATGGGTGCCAGACTGAGAGGGAGTCTGATCCATATGCTCGGTCAGCGCAAGATGAACCGTGCTCTGCGTAGTCTTAGGCGGCATTCCCTATATTCAAAATAGGGCGCAACCTTGTCAGTCTCAATTACACAAATATACCACAATCATTCGCACAAGGAGTCAAAGGCATTCCATGCATTTCAATTAATCAAAATTGTCACAATACAAGGGATATATCCTTACAAGCATCATGACGAGAAATACATGGAAATTAAGACAGTTAAGCAGCAGCAACATAAGCAAAGCACTAGCCCTAACAGGCTTACACACATAAAGCAGGAAATGACTAACTACTGATAATAACATTAAAGATCACATCGCTAGTCGGAGTCTGGTGACGGAGGAGGAGCACCCTTATCCTGCAAGCAACACAGGATCGCCTTCAAGGTGCGAGTCACCTTGCCGAGTTTCTTCTTTGTAACGGCCTTAGCATCCTCGACTTCAGCGCGAAGTTCCTGCACTTCTCTTCGCAAAGCGGTCTGACTCTCCTCCATCCGAGCAATGCGATCGTCGATAGTAGCCTGCGCAGAAGGAGGAGGGCTCTCATCAGTATCCTGAGCCTCCTCTTCTGCCTCTTCCTGGACTTCTTCCTGAACCTCTGCTCCAGGTTCTTCTTCACTTTGATCTCCCTCGTCATCAAAGTCATCCTCACTATCCCTTTCAAGTTGATTTTCATGGTATTGTGACCCAATCTTCATCTTGACCATTGTCGACTCATCGATACTATGAATCGAAACTGGCATTTCTGGCCCAAGTCTGTAAGCAAACTCGAGGGCGATCTTGCAAACCAGTCGGCCAAAAGGAAGTGATTCGGATGTCCTTCTTGACTTGGCTATGAGGACTATCTGCCGTAAGATGAAAGTGGCCATGCATACGTTCTCTCCCTGGGCCACCATATACAGGAAATCAACCATAAGGCGTGTACATTCAATGCGATTCGTCGACCTGGGATAAACATTGAACGTGCAGATATGGTGCAGCAGGTGCAAATCCTTGGACATATACGTCGCCTTGAAGCTATTTTAGGCTGCCATGGAACCAACTTATCGCACAGGAACTTGGTGCGGCGATCTCGTTCACGTCTAGTCCTCAGATTCTTCTCACTAGGATGCACATCACCAAGAGGCACGTTGAGAAGTCGCGCAATCAACCGAACATCGATCGTAGCCATCTGATCTCTACCAAAAGGGATTTTGAACTGCAAAGGCTCTAAGGTAGGATTCTGGATACTAGCGTAGAAGGCACGAACGGTGATCACATTAGCGCGAGCGCGAGCTTCAAAGATCAGACCCCAATGCACAGCTTCAATGCGTTCGAACAACAGATATTCGCTGAATAGTCGTCCATCTACGTCCGCCTCAAATAACACTTTGCGATCAGTGTATTGGCCATGAGGCATCTCCGATAGAATTGCTCGCCTAAGGTGTGCATGGGGATCCAAATCCCGCTTTGTACGACACTCCAGGACTGCAGCTGGACCTGCGGCGGTGCTTGAACTTGCGGCACCACCCCGCGGTCTTCTCGATTGAGCAGGGTGGCTCAGCCCAGCCTCATCTGTTGCGGTTTTCCTCTTACCCATCAAATATATGATGGATGAGAGTGATAAGAGGCCCAAAATGGCTTCCACGAAAGCTATGAAAAATGGCAAAAATGTGAAGGAGTGGCTATCCAATCTAAAAAAAGGAGATCTAGGCGTCATAGAGGGATGCTTCAAGCTTCCCAAGGCTATAATTTTAAGGAGAAATGCAAACAAAAAAGTAGAATGGAGCACCTCATGATTTCAGCTCTATTTGGGGATTTTTGGAGCTCCAAATGGTGAAATCTTCAAGAGGAAGGGCTGCCAACTCCCAAGAAGTGATGGATGATGGTCGGTTTTGGCCAAGGAGAGACCTAGGAGCGATTTGGAATGCCAAAATTTGGAAACGGCTGCTGGAAAATGAAGATAGGGCTAAGGGGAGGGCTGTTTGTGAAGGAGGGGTGTGTTTTAGGGGTTTTCGTGGGACGGGAGGTATATGGGGATGATGTGCATCTCATTTAAGGGTGTGCGCCCAAAATTTAGGACCAACGGGCCCCACCGGTCGGCGATGGCATCGCCGGCCAACTTCCCAGTTGGCTGGTGGGACCACATGGGTCTGGTCCCCCATGGTCCAGGGACCCCAAAAATGTGTGGTCAACCCCCTAGTTCATTGTATTTTGACCTATATGAGCCCTAACATGTGTTCGGGGCTTTCCGGGACCAATCTGCAATCCCGAATACAAAATCCTATGATGCAGCATATGAATTTGTGGTATAAGGAGCTAGTACATCCATCTAGATCCTTAGTTGCTAAAGAAAGTGAAGTTAGAATGGCCTTATAGCCATTTTTCATAAAATTTTACTATTCACTATACAATTTTGTGAAAGTACTAATTTGTATTATTTTCACCTTAGGTTTGATACCTAACATGAAATGGATAAGAAAGAAGTGAAGATCGGAGTGTTTAGAGGAGGAATTTTGAAGATTTTTGGCGAAACGGGGTTTTTAAGCCCTGACGATTGAAGACAGGAGTTGTGGTCATCCCACGGCCCAAGGATTCACTTTTGCGGGTTTAAAATCGTTCATAGGACGTCTCAACCCGACTTCCTACGGCTTAGAAGCTATTCGGGTTGCTTTACGCGACCCGAGATGCGTTACAGACTCGATCGTGCGATCGAGTCAAATAGACTTCGCCTATGGGCGAATCTGCAATCCTAGAAGTTTTTCTAGACCCTTCTCGCACCCACCTAAGTCAAAGGAAGCGACAGCGTACGTTGCGATACCATAACCCAGGCCCAGTATACTCTTATTCATGCTCTGATACCAACTTGTAACACCCTGAAAATCGGGGGTCGTGTATAAACTCACTCCCGAGTTCCAGACCGTCACTTATGCAACAAAAATGATTATGATTCAATGTTGTCTGATTTAAAGCATTCACATGAGTAAAAGTATACCAAAACTGCAATTCATACTTCAGATCCAGTGATAAAAGCAAGCGGAAGACTAAACAATATATATATCACTGTATGGAAAAACAAAGTAAATCTCATCTATCTCCAAAGTATGACTACATCTCTGAGTCTCATATACATATACATGAACAAAAATGTAATGTTTAAAATAGTCCCACTGAAGTCCCATCGATCCAGGTCGCCTACGGGAAGCCATCGTGATACTGCATGTACGAGAACTCGTCCTGGTTCTCGTCGATGTCTGGCTCCACCTCCTGGATCTCAGCCTCACCTGCATCTACAACAGGGTCTGGTGGGTGTTGCAAACACCATCCCGTAACGTGGGAGTGAGTGATCAACTCAGTGGAATCATAGAGCAAAGATTAGCATGTTCACAAATCAATCATGCGATAATAGTAAAGCAGTAAATCAGACAATCCTAGTACTGTTGTTAATGCAAGATGATATGACGTGATGTATGCCCTCACCGACGATCTCCCTCATGCGGCAACATCTTACGACCGCGGCATGCCACACTCCCTAGAGTGCTCCACATCTTCCAGGCACATGCAATGCTATGGTGATATGATTTCCAAGTTGTTATTAGTCCATTCAAACAGCAGGATTGGGAAACTAAGGTACTTCCCTTGTATCAATCCCAACACAGATCCTGTCTAGGGTCGTCACTCCTAGTAATCTCATACGAGGTATATTTATGTAGGTCGCTGCAAGGGCTGCCAGGGCTGTTGCTCGCACTCGTTGCACCGCTCCCCCATCACCTTATCAATATAGGCCTACTGTACTCTACTGCAACGGAAGGGTCGTCACCTCCCGTGGACTCAGAATACGCTCGCGGTCACTACAAAGGGCTCGTCGCCTGATCAGTGTAGGCCGACAGCTAGAATATAGTGTCCCATACCACCATAATCTGCTCACGAGTCTAGGTGCTAACTGGTCACTACGGGGAGGTTTGTGGCCCCAGCGTAGGCCGACAGCTCGACCACGGTGTCCCATACCACCATGCCCGGCTCATGAGTCTTTATGGATCAAGGTACCATGGTTAACGGGGTTTACAATGGTAAGTTCAGTACCCTAGGTTTAAGCAGTTATAACTCATACAAGGTAAACATACATCGGCCAGTCGGGTTGCTTGACGGGCTCGACTAGCGCGATCGCATCTCAAGTCGAACGACATGAAGTGCGTAAAACACTTCGCGTGGCCTAACCACTGCCGCCAACTCCAAACACGAATCACGTTCATCGACGCGTTGTTCGTGGCTAAGACCAGTCGGCCACGAATTCGCTCGGTTACTGACTGCCTGGACTAAGTCTAGTCCCAAACATTTATGGAATCACATCAGCAATCTAAGTGAGAGTATTGAAATTGAAATACAATCATGTGAGCATGTTAACACATGTTATAACATTCAACTTAAGCAAATCTTCAAACACACATACTCCATGCATGTAATGAAATCATGCATATAGTCAACATGTAGGAAATCATTTAGGTCAGCATATTAATTGAGGAATCAATCTCAAACTATCTCATAACATCATTCAATTCAATACATACTAATGCAAACGTTTATACAAACACATACACTACACACTTAAGTCTACATATAGTATGTCGACCCAAAGTGCGCAATTAGGCGAATCCCTTCGCCAAACTAATTATGCAAGCATTCCTAACTCCCTAATGCGACAACAAACCATGTCAATCACGTCAGCAAAATATGAATGTAGACCGTACTTCCTACAAATGACTAAAATATCCTAAATCTCATATTCTTCGTTAATTTACGAAACAGGAAACGGAGAGCATGTTGTACATGTCAAACGGCGATGCCGTCGATAATCTACTATTAAACGACATTGAAAGCGTTGTAAACCGTCAATCAAAGCGTCTAAAATCCTCACCTAGTCTCTTACGGATGCGGGATTTTGAACGGAGCGTGTATGCTTCGTCTACGGCAGTAGGAGAACCTATTTTACAAGTTACGTTAGCTAACACGCCGTGAATCCAAGTAAACCCTAAATCAGCAAGTTCTAGGGTTGTTTTATACCTGAAAGAACGGAGAAATCACCCGCCAGATGATTGGGAAGAGTTGCTGAAGTAGTAGCAAGCGGTGGCTCGGAGACTGGAAAAATCCCTTCCACTCTCTCTCTCAAACTCTCTCTCCTTTTCTTAGGGTTCGCAATTTTCGGATGGGAGAGAGAAATGAGGGTTTCAACCCCTTTTATAAGCTTAAACATGCTGGAAACAGGCTCCCGAACGAAGTTTACTTGGTGTCTATCCATTTCGGGGCTGTTTCGGTCCAAAAGTTACTTTCTGGTGGTCCCCTGGTCGATTGCGATCGAACTTAAGCTCATGCGTACCAGATATAGCACGTATTAAGTTTTCAGTCTAGCAGGGTTCGCAGATCGCACGTGGCAGACTAGTTTTAGTTCAGCGGTCACCGCACGTAGATCAGGGCTGAAAGTCTCATGATAATAAATAGAAATTTTTCCTGATCCGAGGGTGTAATCTGGATGAATTCTGACGGTCAGAACGCTTAATACTGACGCGTCAAGTCGTGTGCCAGATTTGAATTTGAAATTCCAATTCTGTCCCTATTCGCGGTCTCCTCAGTCCGAGCTCAATGAAACAGTCTGTGATTATCGGTTTGACTTGATTTTCGAAATGATTGTCAAGTCCAGCTGGGCGGTTCTAACGGTCTAAGATAGGAAGTTCGGACTTACGACGTGCGGTCTAAATCCAATACAAGAATTCAAAGTGGTCCAGAGAACAAACCCGCTTAGAGTTTGATCCGAGGTTAAAGAGTATTGTAGAGTTGTTTGTTCTACTCGATTTGGGTCTTGTAGAACGTATTTAAAGTGATCAGGGACTATTTCCCAGCTACTCTAGCGTTGCGCTAGCTAACTTACGCTTAATTTCCATGGAAATTAATTCTACGCGATTTTGGGTCGAGTTGGTACTCGAACCCAAGTACAGATTTTTCACGGGCGTTACAGCTTTATAAGTCAAAGAAGCAACATGCATTTTATTAAAAAATGTCACAATAGATGAAGCATAGCATTACATGAATCGCGACGGAGAAAGCGTGTGAGCTAGACGACTAAGCTTCAAACACTGAACAAATATCAAACCATTAAACAACTACCAAGCCACACACAAGAATAAACAACAAACAGACAAACAACAATTACATAAAGGACTATTCGTCGAAATCTGGCGATGGAGGAGAAGCACCCTTTCTCTTTCCCATGAGAGAGAATGGTGGAAAGCGAGAAAACGGCTGTAACAAGTGCGAATAAGGCCATGGAAGCGTGAAGAAAAGTGAAGGAAAGGGGAGACAGGATTGGGTTCTTTGGTTCTCCATGGATTTGAGCCTCAACAGAGGTTGTAAAGGCCCAAAAGACAGGGATTGGAGAAGGAAAAATGAAGAAATGGGATGAGTTGAAAGCTTACAAGATTCTGAGCCTCAATGGAGGATGTAAGAGCTCAAATGAGAGAGAATGGAGAGGGTAGATAGCAATAGTGAAGAGTTTACAGCAGGGTAATGGAGAGGGTGCACAAAGATGGAAGAGGGAACGATTGGTGGGACGATTTTTGCTAAAAACCAGAAGTTTAAAAGAGAAAGGAGAGCTTGGAGGGGTATTTTGTGAAGGAAGTAGGTGATTGGGAGGGTTCTAATCAAGGAACCGTGGACCAGTGGGGTCCATAAGTCCCCAAACTCGGTTGGCCCGCCCAGCCGAGCCCGCTGATCGGCGAGGCCTCGCCGACCCGGTGAGGTCCTCGCCGGTCTCTGGACTGTCCGGCGAGGGTTCGTCATTCCGGCGAGGCCCTCCCCCCTCCTAGGGTCCAGATTGATATGGGTCCCCCTAAAAATTCCGTGATTGGGCACGTGCTCCAATTCGACTCGCTTCGGGTCGTTTCAGAACAAAACTGATGCATAATGATATCTACCGATTTCTAACGGCTGTGATGGAATAAAACACAATCTAAACTCGTTAATTGATGGTCTAAAAGTGATTTGGAATTGTCGTGTGTGATCAGGAGAGTGCACAGAATCGATCTCGGCGATCGTTTTCAGTAAACTTTCACCGACAAACAAAACTGGGAGTCCTAACCTGTTTCTAGATTGTTCTCGAACCCTCCTATATTAAATTGACGTCAGGGTGTGGTGTGTGACCATAACCCATGTCCAGTTTAATCCAAAGTATGCTTTGATACCATCTGTAACATCTCAAAAATCAGAGGTCGAGTAGAAACCCAACTCCCGAGTTCTAAAACGTCACTTATGCAACATAGATAATGATGAATGCATGTTGTCTGTAGAATGACATTAAACAAGATTGAGACTAAGCCAAAACAACAAATCATACTCCAGAGACAGTTAAATTTTATAAGCGAAAGACTGTGATAAATACATAAAATATATAATTGATTGCAAGTCTCCAAAGTGTGAACATGTTACTAGGTTAACTATATACATGTATACTCCAAAGATGAGCGAAAAGAATATACATGGGTGTGTAAATAAAAGGAAAAATACCGTGTGTATTGGCATCTAATCAGTAACTCTGTAACTCCGTCAATTAAAACCTGCATATAGGAGGGATCCTCCTCGTCATCATAAAGTCTGGCTCTGCTTCGTAAGCCTCGCCATCATATGAAACTAAAATAGGGACTGGTTGGTGTATATAACATCGTCCCGTAACATGGGAGTGAGTAGCTAACTCAGTGGAATCATAGAGCAAAGGTTAACATGTTATCAAATCAATCAAGCGATAATGATAAAGCAAGCAAATCAAACATTCCTAAATACTATGATTAATGCAAGAATGAAATGACATGATGGATGCCCTCGCTGACATACTCCCTCATGCGACACCATCTTACGTCCGCGATATGCTTTCTTCCCTCAGTGCTCCACATCTTCCACGCACATGCAGTGCGATATGAATATGATTACCGAGTTGTTATTAGTCCTTTTCATACAGCAGGATTGGGAAACTAGGGTACTTCCCTTATATCATTCCCAATAAGGATCCTGTCTAGGGTCATCACTCCTAGTAGTCTCATACGATGATATATTTCTAGGTCGCTGCAAGGGCTGTTGTACGCACTCGTTGCACCTCTCCCCCATCACCTTATCAATACAGGCCTAGTTGTACTCTTTTTGCTACGGAAGGGACGTCGCCTCACGTAGACTCAGAGTACGCTCAAGGTCACTACAAAGGGCTGCCAGTGCTGTTGCTCGCACTCGTTGCACCGCTTCCCCATCACCTTATCAGTATAGGCCGACAGCTCAAATATAGTGTCCCATACCTCCATAATCAGCTCACGAGTCTAGGTTGTTCACTGGTCACTACGGGGAGACTCGTGGCCCTAGCGTAGGCCGACAGCTCGCCCACGGTGTCCCATACCACCATGCCTAGCTCATGAGTCTTAATGGATCAAGGTACCATGGTTATCAGGGTTATCACTGGTAAGTTCAGTACCCTAGGTTCAAGCAGTTATAACCAATACAAGGTGAACATACAATGGTCAGTCGGGTTACTTGATGAATTGGACTAGCATGAGCGCACGTTGAATCGACCGACATGAAGTGCACAAACACTTCGTGTGACCTAACCACTGCCGACAACTCTAGTATGACTCGAGTTCGTCATACACATCTTTCGTGGTGAATAGAATCCAACCACGAATCCTAATCTATTACCGACTGCCTGGACTAGAGTTTAGCCCCAAGCACATATAATGTGAATCAGTAACCATATGAGATAAACAAAATTGAAATAATAAGTAATTCAAGCATGTTAGCAACATGTTATAAGATACAACATAAGCAATTTTACCATACACAAGCATTTCATATATATAAGATAATCAATTCAAATTTAACAACCATGGAAGAAATCATATACATCATCAAAATAGTTGAGAATCCTATCTTAACACTAATCTACAACCTCATTTACGCAATACTTACATATACAAACATTTATACAAACACTTAGTCTACACACATTAGTCTACATAACATATGTCGGCCAAAATGTGTATTAGGGCGAATCTCTTCGCCAAACAGATCATACACGCATAACTAGTACAGGTACATGACAAATAATCATGGCAATTATATCAGCAAAATACGTACGTATACAGTATTTCCTATAAATACCTAAAATACCTTAAATCTCGTATTCTTCGTACGTATTCGAAATGAAAAATAGACAGCATGTTCTACATGTCAAACAGCATTCTTGTCAATAATATACTATTAAACGACATTGAAATCTTTGAAAATAGGTAATCTAAGCGTCTAAAATAGGCACCTTATGCGTAGAAACGTAATGAATTAAATAGGTACTCTTCGCTTCCGTCAACGTCGATATGACGACCTATAACACAAGGTGAGTCAGCTACTTAGCTACTTATACCCATAGGAACCTTAAAACAGGTTAGGGTTAGGGTTTTCTTACCTAGAACGAAACCAGAATCGCCGGAATAACGATACAGAAGGGTGGATGAGGCACGTAGAGAGACTGGGAAGAATCCCAAGAAGAATCACCAACTTCTCCCTCACTTTCTCTCTCTTTTCTCTCTTCTCTCTCCTAGGTTTTCTCTCAAATTCGTATGGTCTGAATGAGGGAGGGTTTAAGCTCTTTTAATAAGCCCAAACACAACGAAAACAGACTTGAAGTCAAGGTACACTTAAGTTATAACCAAATCGGGTCTGTTCTGATCCAACGGAGTATTTCTGGAGGTCCTGTTACTAAATGTGGTTGGACTTAAGCTCTCTAATATTGGATCTGTGTCAAGCTAAGTTTTTAGTCCGGTCGGGTTTCCAGATCGACCGTGGCGGACTAGTTTCAGTTCAGCGGTCACTGAAACTCGATCAGGGCCACATGTGATATGACATGTAAGGGCCAACTTTCCTGATCCGAGGGTGAAATTTGGTCGAATTCTAACGGTCAGAATGCTTAAAAATGTCGCGCAAGCTACACGTCCTAGATTTATTAAAAATTGAATTAATTTTATAAATATTTTCCTTTTCTCACTCTCTTCACTCCGGACTCAGTAAAATGGTCTCAGGATATCGGTTGGGCTTGATTTTTGAAATGATTATCAAGTCCAACTAGGCGGTCATAATGGTATGAGATTTTAGAAATCAGACTTTCGACGTGCGTTCTAGATCCAATACAAAGTTTCAAAGGGTTCATGAGAACAAACAGGTTTAGAGTTTGATCCTAGGTTTTAGGGTAACGTAGCGTCAACGATTTTATAGGTTTTGGGTCTTAGAGATTGTATTTAAAGTGGTTGGTGCTTATTTCACAGGTAATCTAGTGTAACGCTAGTTAATTCACGTTAAATTTCTAAAGAATTTCATTCTAAATGATTTCTTTGGCTTTGGAATTGAGTTCTGAGAAATTACCAAGGTGTTATGGTTAACCCATTGCCTAAGGACGCCTAACTCCAGGTTGGCAAAAATCCGGGGTGTTACAATAAGGAAGAACCCCTTGATCACTCTGAGCGATCTCATAAATCGAACCCAGAAGCATACTAACGCCGATGAGTTCTTTATATCATGGAAAACTGCCCAAGGTTCGAAGCATTCATCCAAAGACAAGAAGTGCAAGAATGCCTCATTCCAACCTAGCATGTCACGCCCTACTAAGACCTCAAGTGTTGAAACGAGGTATCTCCACTCAGTCTTTCAGTTGAGCTATGGATATGGGTGTGTCTAGGCCCTGGACAGTCCGGATACGGATGTACTTCACAGTGGAGTTCCACCGTCCATGGTGGACGGTGCGGATAAAACGTAAATTAGTGGGGCCCACTTCATCAAAATGGATAGAAAGAGAGAGGGAGAGAGAGGGAGAGAGAGAAAGACAATGATGGAGGGGCTCACCACTATGGGCCCCTCATGATTATAACACATACATTAAAATGGTTCCCACATACAAGTAGGCCCTCAAATGCAAATCGATGGTAGATCACCCACCTATTGCACTCCTTCTTGATCCCTTAGCCTCCTTAAATCCTTGCCTTCACTTTTGATGGAGGTTGATGGGTATTGGAAGGCTGAGATGGGAGATGTGAAGGTGGGCCACACTTACTATTTGGGAGAGATTTTGAATGTTGGAGCTCTCATGAGATTTTGAAAAATTGCTAACAAATGAGAGGGAGAGATAGAAATAATGGATAAAAGGATGGGTGGAGTGGTGGTTGTAAGGAAAGGAGATGGGGAAGCATGGTGTCACGCCCCAAACTCTGAAACCGGGCTCACAAAATTTTCAATCGCCGAATCCGGTGCCGACAGCCTCCATAGAACCCCATTCTCGGCTCCTAGCGCCCATTCGCTAAGTTCCGATCCTGGGATGCTACGAGGAGGATTTTCAACGTCAGTTTGATTCGTAATAAGCATAACCAATGACATAACCCACAAATAACAACAAAGAACTCCATAACATTTCCACTATGATCAAAAACTTTACAAGTACAATGAGCATAAAGGGAAATACAATGGTAAAGAACAAAAAAAAACTCCAAAACGATCAGAAACGTGCTCCTGCCTTAGCGCTGCTGCGATCCAATGTCACCTGCACGCAACGGTCGTGCATAAGCTTACAGAAAGCTTAGAGGGTGGTGAAAGTGTGTGTGCAAGGTAGTAATACGAACATGCAATGTCTGAGTAAAGCGAAATATGCAGAGGGATCTATAATATCATGAGCCGTACTAAGGCTTATGCGATGCGAGACATGAATGGTATCGACCATCCCAAGGCCATGCGATGTTCAATGCAACTCAAGCATATAGATCCTCATCTATGTCCACACATCAATACAGCTCAAATATGGGATATTACCGGGGTCTAGTACACTCTAAACCAGATTGTCGCCACATCGCGCGCAATAAGGTAAGTGGAAGATACCACACTATCCGTCTACCAATATCGGGCGCGACTCGTCGATAGCGAACCCATTCCTCGAGCTGGTCAAACTCAGCCTAGCATTGCCCCCTACTCTCGGGCGGGTAAGGCCTCACCCACTTCCAACCGACCACGACACAGTGGAGAGCACAGCCAACTGGTATTCGGCACTCAGCGCTCATCTACCCACTCGGTCTAGACGTTGGAGCAACCTCTTGGTACCATAAGGGTTTAAGGACTTTCACCCAGGGATATCTATAGTACCACATGTAGAACAAGATTTTTGGTATCCAACCCTGCCAACCTCGATGCATCTGTGGAGGCTACGACCCTGATGTTGCTAGGGCGTACAATAACCATGTTACACAAATGCGAAATGCATGATTCACGCTATCCAGTCATGCAACAAATCCTACGTATATCGTGCGCTCATGTAGGGCAACACCGCCTAACCAGGAGCCCATAACAACCTGCCCGAAGGCATATGCTATGATCAGACAATCCTCATATCAAGCATACATATGATGTGTATGATCATAAGTCATGAAACTATACTAAACATGTAAATGAGTGATGAGCCATTCATACAATGCGGATGGGCCTAGACGGCCTATACACAGTAAGTACTGCCCAGTAATGGGCCCTAAGGAGAGTCGTAATGTGGACATCTAACCAACATTACACTCGCAATGTGGACGTCAAACCAACATTGCTCCCAAGGCATAATCTTTGTAAACAGCGCTAGATAGACTGTATGGGAATTACACATTGCAACGGTTCGTAGGTTCATCCCATTGGGCCTTACATATATTTCAAATGGGCCTTTTATTCATCAGATGGGCCACATAAATGGGTCACACCAATGGGTCTTATGTGCATTGCAATGGGTCAAAACCCGTGGGCCTTGGATTGCATCAAATGAACTTAACTCATGGGTCTTAAAGGTAACGAATGGGCCACACCAATTGAACCCCATATGTACGCCAAATGGGCCTTAACCCTTAGGCCTTGTATGCATATCAAGGTGGGCCTAAACCCCTAGGCCTTACATATATCAAATGGGCCCAGTCCCATGGACTTGAAACATATCAAGTGGGTCTAAACCCATAGGCCTTAAATATCAAGTGGGCCTAAGCCCATAGGCTTTACATATCAAGTGGGTCCAAGTCCATAGGCCTTATATGAATCAAATGGGCCTACCTATAGACCTTTCATAAATCAAACGGGCCTAACCCATAGGCCTTTTGTAATTCAAATGGGTCTAGCCCATAGACTTGTTATAAATCAAATGGGCCTAACCCATATATGAGTGGCCCACTCAACCAATAGGTCATGCCTTAAAATGATCCCACCAAGTGGATGGACGGTCTGGATGCATCACATGCGTCATGGTGGGTCCCACTGTCGCTGGACAGTGAGGATGGCACATGCATCAAGGAGGGCTCCACCGTTCGCTGGACGGTGGAGATAGTACAACAGCAAGGTGGGCGCCATCGTCCACTGGATGGTGGACTTAAGACACATGCATCATGGTGGGTCCCATGTGGGGCCCACTGTAATATTTATTTGGCATCCAACCCGTTGATAAGGTCAAACAGACCTGGTTGAAGAAAAAATACAAATTTCAGCTAGGTCAAAACTTCTGTGGGCCCCAAAAACAATTTCAATAGCAGATATTCAATTCCACTGTTTCCTGTGGTGTGGGCCACCCGAGTTATGGATCGAGCTGAAATTTGGAGGGGGCCCACTTGAGAAGGGGACCCACATCATGAACAGGTTGGATGACAAACAAACATTATGGTGGGGCCCACGGCTAGAGCCGTGGGTCCCTTGCTGGACGCTACCCGCCCGCACGCTGCACACTGCTACGTGCTGCAGCGTTGCTGACAGTGAGAGAGCAGAGGGTCTGCCTCTTTCCAAAAACTGGGAAAAACTGTTTTTCGGTGGTTTTTCGCACATGGGGCCCACTGCACCAAAATCCATCCCGACCATTACAATCAGTGGCTCGAGGCCATCCCAATGAGTCCAGAGTTCGAATTTTTTAAATGCTTAGGAAGTGAAATAAAATAAGAAAATGACATTTGAATGGTGAGGATGCAATTTTTGACGCTATGGCCCACTAGATGATTGGATCGGCTCCAAATCTTGGCCCAACGCATGAAATTAGGTGGAAGGTGGGATGGACGGCGTGGATTGATTACATACATCACGATGGGGCCTAAGCAAGTGGACCACCCCAAAAAGTGCCTTTTTCCTTTTTTTTTATTTTTATTTTACAAGCAGGGACGTCCAGCGTCCCAGACGCTGGATGGTTCAGTCCTAAATTCATTATGGTGGGCCCTGTTGAAGTGGACCACCACAGATGGATGATGCAGCTACAACATTTAAGGTGGGCCCCACTTGAAGGACACTTGGACACAATATCTCAAGGTGGGGTCCATTCAAGTGGGCCACATAAACCTATTACGTAAAATAAAATAAAAAATAAAATAAAAAGAAATAAAAAGGGAGAGAGACATGGAGAGTGGGACATGCTTTGTGATGGAGGGCTCCGCCACTATGAGCCCTCCCATATATGAAATCATACATCAATGGATCCCTCTATGCATGGAATCACCGAAATTGACAATCAACGGTGGAGATCCGTTCCCCACCGATATGATCGGTCTAGATGACCTTTAAATACAATGAAACAAACATCATGATGGGGTCTATGGAGAATGGCCCCACCATGGATGATCACGATGATCAAAGTGGTCCATCGGCCACAACTTAGGGTCCCGAGTGAGATCCACACCATTGATCGGTGGGCCTCACTTGGCTCATCATAAAAATAAGAAGGAAACTACCCTATAGAGGCACCCACCGTCCGATCTTCTTGCTCCTAGGGGTTCCTTGGCACCTTAGCTTGGATTTCAATGGATGAGATGAGGAATGGAGGGTTGAGATGGAAGATGATGGGGTAGGAAAGTGGGCCACTTGGAGCTTAGGAGGCTTGGAGAAATTCCATACGTATGGATCTTGGGAATTTTTGTTTGCTTGGAGATTTTTACAAATGAGAAAGAGAGGAGTTGTAAAGAGAGAGAGAGAGTGATGGATGGATGTGGTGAGTGATGGTTGTGTAAGAAATCTTTGACTTTTGTGGCCTTTTGTGTAAGAGAGGTATGGGATGTGAAGACTTTTGTGGCCTTTTGTGTAAGAGAGGTATGGGTTTGGGAGACTTTTGTGGTTGCTTGGGAAAAGGGGTGAAAGTGATGTGTACTTGACATGTGATGGATTAATGGATTGATTGATTGATGAGATTGATGTGATTGATGTGACACTTCATAGAGATTCTCTTGGGTTTCGTAACGCGCGGCGTTTCCTTGCACCGAACGTCGGTCCACATCTCTAGACTAGGGTATCGCCTTGGCGCGAGAGTCACGTCATCGAAACCACAACAACGACGCGGTCGCTATGGTATTGGTCTTGGGTTGAGTCGACTCGGGTTGTCGGTATATGAATCAGGGTCACACGTCGATATCGGTTAAGGGTCGAAGGTTGCCGAAATTCGACCGGTAAGACCGTGGAAGTCTATGGAACGGTACGGTCTAAGATACGGGTCTTACAGCTCTCCCCTCCTTATAAAAATTTCATCCTCAAAATTTACACAAGCATCGCAACTAAGCATTACTCATGAAGAAGAAGCGACATAACATCATCATATAGAATCAGAGATAGCATACAAAATACAATACATGATCAATCATCAAAGAGATGAGGATAACGCTCTCGAATCTCAGCCTCACGCTCCCAAGAAGCCTCCTCTATAGAATGGTGACCCCACTGCACCTTCACCAATGGAATGACCTTGGTTTTGAGGACCTGCTCCTTTCGATCAAGGATACGGACTGGCTGCTCAATGTAAGAAGCATCCTCACGAACCTCTAACGGCTGCCAATCAATAACGGGAACAATGTCTGACCCACACTTTCTCAACATGGAGACGTGAAACACGTTGTGGACGCCAGACAAATGAGATGGCAAGGCAAGCCGATAGGCCACGGTGCTAACGTGCCCAGTGATCTCAAAAGGTCCTATGAATCTCGGGGCAAGCTTGCCCTTCGCTCCAAATCGAACTACGCCCTTCATGGGCGAGACCTTGAGATACACATGGTCCCCTACATTAAACTCCAAGGGACGACGCCGACGATCAGCAGAACTCTTCTGTCGGCTCTGAGCTATGCGCATCCTCTTCCTGATGACGTCAATAGCCTCTGAAGTCTCCTGCACAAGCTCGGGACCTAGGAGACGACGCTCTCCAACCTCGGTCCAACAACTCAGTGATCTGCATGGTCTGCCATATAGTGCTTCAAAAGGAGACATGCCGATGGTCGGTTGATAGCTATTATTGTATGCGAACTCAACCAATCACAGATGCTCATCCCAGCACCCCCGAAGTCAATCGCGCAGGCCCGAAGTATATCCTCAGGTATCTGATTGACCCTCTCGGTCTGGCCATCAGTCTGCAGATGGTACACGGTGCTGAGTTGCAAATCAGTCCCCATCACTCGCTGGAAGCTCCTCTAAAACTGAGACGTGAACCTCGAGTCTCGGTCAGAAACGATCGAGACTGGAACGCCATGCAGTCTCACAATCCCCTCGATAAATAATCTCGTAAGCCGGTCCATAGACCAAGTCGCACGCATCGCAAGGAAATGTGCCAACTTTATCAGACGATCCACAACAACCCAAATGGCGTCATGACCGCGCTAAGTCCTTGGTAAATTCATAATGAAATCAGTCGACACGTGCTCCCACTTCCACATTGGGACACTCAACGGCTGCAAAAGACCAGGAGGTCTTTGATGATCGGCCTTGACACGCTGGCATGTGTCACACTCGGCCACAAAACTGGCGATCTGGTTCTTCATCCATGCCCAAAAATACTGTCGCCTCATGTCACGGTACATCTTCGTCGAGCCCGGGTGAATAGAAAACTGCGATGGATGTGCCTCGGTCATAAGATCTCTACGTAACTCTGGAATATCCGGGACACATAATCGGCCTCTGAAGCGAAGTCCACCGTCTGTACCAATCTGCCAATCGACCTGACTCTCAGATGTAGCCTCAACCATGTAACTCTGCAACGACTCATCAGCCTGCTGAGCCTCGATCACCCTAACGACAAGAGAGGGTTAAATCGACAAGCTCGATAACTGTACGATGGAAGACTGCAGGCCGAACTCAAAGTCATATGCTGCAATATCCACAAGCATCCGCCACTCCTGAATCATCATATGCACCACTAGGCCTCGTGGCTGACGGCTGAGGGCATCTGCCACCACGTTCGCCTTACCCGAGTAGTACTGGAAATCAAAATCATAGTCCTGCAGAAGCTCCATCTAGCGCCTCTGTCTCATATTCAACTCAGACTGCGAGAAGAGGTACTTCAAGCTCTTATGATCAGAGAAGAGCTCAAACCTAACCCCATAAAGATAGTGCCTCCACACCTTCAGTGCGAAGACAACTACAGCCAGCTCTAAGTCATGCGTAGGATAGTTCAGCTCATGGACCTTGAGCTGAGGAGATGCAAAGGCCACTGGTCTCTCGTGCTGCATCAGGATAGCACCCAAACCGATATGCGAGGCATCAGTGAATACAATAAATCCGTCACTCCTAGAGAGAAGAGTGAGGACAGGAGCAGACGTCAGACGGTCCTTCAACTCCATAAATGCTCGCTCGCAGGCGTCACTCCAAATAAACTCTGTGCCCTTCTGAGTCAACCTGGTCAGCGGGGCTGCAATACGAGAAAAACCCTCGATGAAATATCGGTAATAGCCCGCCAAACCAAGGAAACTACGGATATCTGTCGCAGTCGTGGGATGACCCCACTGATGCACTGCCTCGACCTTCAAGGAGTCCACTACGACACCCTCCCTCGTCACCACATGACCGAGGAACTTCACCCCCTCCTGCCAAAACTCGCACTTCTCCAGCTTCGCATATAGCTGGTGTGCGCGGAGGGTCTGCAAAGTAATCTCTAAATGCTGCTCGTGCTCCTCATGGGTCCTCAAATAGATCAGAATGTCATCAATGAAGACTACAACGAACTGATCCAGATATGGGCGGAAGACCTCGTTCATCAGCTGCATGAAGACCGCGGGTGCATTGGTCAGTCCAAAGGACATGACCTGAAACTCAAAATGACCGTAACGCGTCTTGAATGCCGTCTTCGGAATGTCCTCATCTCGGACCCGAATCTGATGATAACCGGAACGCAGGTCAATCTTCGAGAAGAACTGTGCACCCTGCAGCTGGCCGAACAAATCATCAATCCTAGGGAGCGGGTACTTGTTCTTGATCGTGACTTTGTTGAGCTTGCGATAGTCAACGCAGAGCCTCAACGAGCCATCCTTCTTCTTCACGAAGAGTACCGACGCTCTCCACGGAGAACTACTCGGACGGATAAAGCCCAACTCATGTAACTCGTCCAACTGCTTCTGCAGTTCCCGTAACTCCAACGGTACTATACGATATGGGGCCTTCGAAATAGGCACGGTACCAGGCACGAGATCAATCTGAAACTCGATGAGTCGACGAGGAGGTAATCCCGGAATCTCCTGGAACACATCGGGAAAATCGCAAACCACGGGCAAATGGTCGATGCAGGCGGCAACAGGCTCCTCTATGGCACATGACATCAAACAAGACAACCGCTCTCCTCTGGGTTCTGCAACGAACTCGAACTGCGGCACGCCGGGTATACAAAACATGACTGTTCTCACGGCGCAGTCCAAAATGGCATAATACTCAGCGAGCCAATCCATGCCCAAGATGACATCGAACTCAGACATTGGCAAAACAAACAAATCGGCAGGCAGAAAGGTATCCCCAACCAGAACGGGGCATGACGAGCAAAATCGTCCTAACACTGCAGTCCTTCCCAAGGGAGTCGATACTGATAGGCTCTCTCCAGCAAACTCCAACGGTAAGCCAGTCGATCGACAGAAACTCTCGGCCACAAAAGAGTGCGATGCACCGGAATCAAATAGCACACGTGCAATGCATACAGACACTAGAAGTATACCCTCAACGACTCCTCCAGAAAAGTGCGGGTCCTGTTGAGTCGTATAGAATCTAGCCTAAGCCGGCTGGGGAGGTGCCTGTCCCCTCTGAGCGTGCGGCTGCTGCTGCTGGGGTCGCTGAGGCGGCCGAAACTGCTGCCTCTGCTACTGTGGCCTCTGAGGCTGGTGCTGATGCTGATGCTGCTGCTGAGGTGGCCTCGGTGGTGGAGGCTGCTGTCGCTGCTGCTGTGGGAGTCTCTGCTGCTGGGGAGCTCTCTGCTGCTGCTGGGGGCTGGGACACTCTCATGAACGGTGTCCCGTCACACCACACCTGAAGCAAGTGCCGGTGAACTGCCTCTGAGGTGGTGGTGGAGGTGCTGCTGGTGCTGATGGTGCACGGAAGGCTGGGCGACCTGTACGCCTCTGCTGCTGTGGTCGACGCTGTTGGGAATCACTGGAAGAAGCCTGCCTCTTTCGGTCTCTCCTCTGACCACGATCAGACTGAGAATCGGCCCAGTTAGTCTCATAAATCTGAGCTCTCCGCAACACTGCCTGGAAAGTAGGGAGCTCATGTCCAATAACACGACCTCGAAGGCCGTAACGTAAGCCGTGCTCGAAATGGCGGGCCTTCCGCCCCTCGTCATCAACCATATACAGTGCAAATCTCGATAGTGCCACAAAACAGGCCGCGTACTGTGCCACAGTCATGTCTCCCTGCACCAGAGTCTCGAACTCTAAAGCTCGCTGACGACGGATATGGTCGGGGAAGTAGTGCTCCTCGAATCGGTCAATAAAGTCTTCCCATGTCCAGACATACTCAGGTCCGGCAACACGGGTAACAGAGGTCCACCAATGCTCCGCCTCATCCTTGAAGAGAAATACTGCTAGCCGGACTCGCTGCTCGGTCGTATATGACATGGTATTGAAAATCTTCTCCACATCGGGGCGCCATCTCTCTGCTGCAGTCGGATCTAGCTCGCCCTGGAAACGTGGGGGATCAAGCGGTCTGAACTCACGAAGTAAGGCGCTCGCGCGCTCCTGTTCTGCCTAAGTTGGTGAAACAACTGGGCGTCTGCCCTGTCCCTGGAGTGCGGCTGTCATAGCCTGTAACATCTGCTGTAACTGAGAGGCACTCACAGTCACCATCGGCTCCGCATCAGCCTCAGGTGGAGGAATGTCATCCTCAGGGAAGGAAGCAGGGATCTCTTGGGGTGGAACAAGAGACGCAAGTGGTAAAGCTGGAGCCTCAGATGGTGAAGCGGAATCCTCAGGTGGTGGTACGGGAGTCGATCGGGTAACCCTGTCAGGGGCCATGTCCTACAGGAAAGAGCGAAGGTGCCTATCAACTTCAAAACTCTCGAAGGTACGTACGTTAACGGTCTGTAACGGAAGGTTGCTAAGCTATCCGAACTTCGAAACTTAGCCATTCTACACTCATAGCAGACATGTAATGTTGTTCTCGGTTATTCCCAAGTTATGCTTTGATGCCAACTTCTGTTACGCCCCAAACTCAGAAACCGGCTTCACAAAATTTTTGATCGTCGAATCCGGTGCCGACAGCCTCCGTAGAACCTCATTCTCGGCTCCTAGCGCCCATTCGCTAGGTTCCGATCCTAAGATGCTACGAGGAGGATTTTCAACGTCAGTTTGATTCGTAATAAGCATAATCAATGGCATAACCCACAAACAACAACTAAGAACTCCATAACATTTCCACTATGATCAAAAAGTTTACAAGTACAATGAGCATAAAGGAAAATATAATGGTAAAGAACAAAAAAACTCCAAAACGATCTGCAACGTGCTCCTGCCTCAGCGCTGCTGCGAACCAACGTCACCTACACACAACGGTCGTGCATAAGCTTATAGAAAGCTTAGAGGGTGGTGAAAGTGTGTGCGCAAGATAGTAATATGAACATGCAATATCAGAGTAATACAAAATATGCAGATGAATTCATAATATCATGAGCCATACCGAGGGTTATGCGATGCAAGACATGAATGGTATCGGCCACCCCAAGGCCATGCGATGTTCAATGTAACTCAAGCATACAGATCCTCATCTATGTCCACACATCAATACAGCTCAAATATGGGATATCACCGGGGTCTAGTACACTCAAAACCAGATTGTCGCCACATCGCGCGCAATAAGGTAAGTGGAAGAGACCACACTATCCGTCTGCTAATATCGAGCGCGACTTGTCGATAGCGGACCCATTCCTCGAGCTGGTCAAACTCAGCCTAGCATTGCCCCCTACTCTCGGACGGGTAAGGCCGCACCCCCTTCTAACCGACCATGACACAGTGGAGAGCATAGCCAACTGGTATTCGACACTCAGCGCTCATCTAACCACTCGGTCTAGACATTGGAGCAACCTCTTGGTACCATAAGGGTTTAGGGACTTTCATCCAGGGATATCTATAGTATCCCATGTAGAATAAGATTTTCGGTATCCAACCCTGCCAACCACGATGCGTCTATGGAGGCTACGGCCCTGATGTTGCTAGGGCGTACAATAATCATGTCACAAAAATGTGAAATGCATGATTCACGGTATCCAGTCATGCAACAAATCCTACACATATCGTGCGCTCATGTAGGGCAACACCGCCTAACCAGGAGCCCATAACAACCTGCCTGAAGGCATATGCTATGATCAGACAATCCTCATATCAAGCATACATATGATGTGTATGATCATGAGTCATGAAACTATACTAAACATGTAAATGAGTGATGAACCATTCATACAACGCGGATTGGGCCTAGACGGCCTATACACAGCAAGTACGGCCCAGTAATGGGCCCTAAGGAGAGTCGTAATGTGGACATCTAACCAACATTACACTCGCAATGTGGACGTCAAACCAACATTGCTCCCAAGGCATAATCTTTGGAAACAGCGCTAGATAGACTATATGGGAATTACACATTACAATAGTCTGTAGGTTCATCCCATTGGGCCTTACATATATATCAAATGGGCCATATCTTATGGGCCTTTTATTCATCAGATGGGCCACATAAATGGGTCACACCAATGGGTCTTATGTGCATTGCAATGGGTCAAAACCCATGGGCCTTGGATTACATCAAATGAACTTAACTCATGGGTCTTAAAGGTAACGAATGGGCCACACCAATTAAACCCCATATGTACGCCAAATGGGCCTTAACCCTTAGGCCTTGTATGCATATCAAGGTGGGCCTAAACCCCTAGGCCTTACATATATATCAAATGGGCCCAGTCCCATGGACTTGAAACATATCAAGTGGGTCTAAACCCATAGGCCTTAAATATCAAGTGGGCCTAAGCCCATAGGCTTTACATATCAAGTGGGTCAAAGTCCATAGGCCTTATATGAATCAAATGGGCCTAACCCATAGACCTTTCATAAATCAAATTGGCCTAACCCATTGGCCTTTTGTAATTCAAATGGGTCTAGCCCATAGACCTGTTATAAATCAAATGGGCCTAACCCATATATGAGTGGCCCACCCAACCAATAGCTCATGCCTTAAAATGATCCCACCAAGTGGATGGACGGTCTGGATGCATCACATGCATCATGGTGGGTCCCACTGTCGCTGGACAGTGAGGATGGCACATGCATCAAGGAGGGCTCCACCGTTCGTTGGACGGTGGAGACAGTACAACAGCAAGGTGGGCGCCATCGTCCACTGGATGGTGGACTTAAGACACATGCATCATGGTGGGTCCCATGTGGGGCCCACTGTAATATTTATTTGGCATCCAACCCGTTGATAAGGTCAAACAGACCTGGTTGAAGAAAAAATACAAATTTCAGCTAGGTCAAAACTTCTGTGGGCCCCAAAAATAATTTCAACAGCAGATATTCAATTCTACTGTTTCCTGTGGTGTGGGCCACCCGAGTTCTGGATCGAGCTGAAATTTGGAGGGGCCCACCTGAGAAGGGGACCCACCTCATGAACAGGTTGGATGATAAACAAACATTATGGTGGGGCCCACGGCTGGAGCCATGGGTCCCTTGCTGGACGCCGCCCGCCTGCACGCTGCACGCTGCTGCGTGCAGTAGTGTTGTTGACAGTGAGAGAGCAGAGGGTCTGCCTCTTTCCAAAAACTGGGAAAAACTGTTTTCCGGTGGTTTTTCGCACATGGGGCCCGCTGCACCAAAATCCGTCCCGGCCATTGCGATCAGTGGCTCGAGGCCGTCCCAATGAGTCCAGAGTTCAAATTTTTTAAATGCTTAGGAAGTGAAATAAAATAAGAAAATGACATTTGAATGGTGAGGATGTAATTTTTGACGTTATGGCCCACCAGATGATTGGATCAGCTCCAAATCTTGGCCAAACGCATTAAATTAGGTGAAGGGTGGGATGGACGGCGTGGATTGATTACATACATCACGGTGGGGCCTAAGCAAGTGGACCAGCCAAAAAAGTGCCTTTTTTCTTTTTTTCTTTTTTTTTTTTATTTTACAAGAAGGGACGTCCAGCGTCCTAGACGCTGGACTGTTCAGTCCTAAATTCATTATGGTGGGCCCTGTTGAAGTGGGCCACCACAGATGGATGATGCAGCTATAACATTTAAGGTGGGCCCCACTTGAAGGACACTTGGACACAATATCTCAAGGTGGGGTCCATTCAAGTGGGCCACACAAACCCATTACGTAAAATAGAATAAAAAGTAAAATAAAAAGAAATGAAAAGGGAGAGAGACATGGAGAGTGGGACACGCTTTGTGATGGAGCGCTCCGCCACTATGAGCCCTCCCTTATATGAAATCATACATCAATGGATCCCTCTATGCATGGAATCACCGAAATTGACAATCAACGGTGGAGATCCGTTCCCCACCGATATGATCGGTCTAGATGACCCTTAAATACAATGAAACAAACATCATGATGGGGTCTATGGAGAATGGCCCCACCATGGATGATCACGATGATCAAAGTGGTCCATCGGCCACAACTTAGGGTCCCGAGTGAGATCCACATCATTGATCAGTGGGCCTCACTTGGCCCATCATAAAAATAAGAAAGAAACTACCCTATAGAGGCACCCACCGTCCGATCTTCTTGCTTCTAGGGGTTCCTTGGCACCTTAGCTTGGATTTCAATGGATGAGATGAGGAATGGAGGGTTGAGATGGAAGATGATGGGGTAGGAAAGTGGGCCACTTGGAGCTTAGGAGGCTTGGAGAAATTCCATACGTATGGATCTTGGGAATTTTTGGTTTCTTAGAGATTTTTTCAAATGAGAAAGAGATGAGTTGTAAAGAGAGAGAGAGAGTGATGGATGGATGTGGTGAGTGATGGTTGTGTAAGAAATCTTTGACTTTTGTGGCCTTTTGTGTAAGAGAGGTATGGGTTTGGGAGACTTTTGTGGTTGCTTGGGAAAAGGGGTGAAAGTGATGTGTACTTGACATGTGATGGATTGATGGATTGATTAATTGATGGGATTGATGTGATTGATGTGACACATCATAGAGATTCTCTTGGGTTTCGTAACGCGCGGCGTTTCCTCACACCGAACGTCGGTCCACATCTCTAGATCAGGGTATCGCCTCGGCGCGCGAGTCGCGGCATCGAAACCGCAACGACGGCGCGTTCACTATGGTATTGGTGTTGGGTTGAGTCGACTCGGGTTGTCGGCATATGAATCAGGGTTGCGCGTCGATATCAGTTAAGGGTCGAAGGTTGCCGAAATTCGACTGGTAAGACCGCGGAAGTCTATGGAACGGTACGGTCTAAGATACGGGTCTTACACATGGGTGTGTTTGAAATTTTGTAAAAGATGGATGGGTAGGGGAGAGAGAGAGTTGACTAGTGAAAAAGGAGGGATGGAGCTTGTACTTGAGATATGGGGTGTATTAATTGATTGATTGATGGGACGTGTTATAGAGATTCCCTCAAAATTCGCAATGTGTGGCATTTTCCTCGAAATGAACCTAGCCCACATCTTCTAGCCTGGGTATCATATTGGTGCATGAGTCGCGATAACAGTGCGGTCGCTAAGGTACAAGTTTCGGGTCGAGCCGACTTCAGTATACAGGCCTCAGCTTAGGATCACACGCTAACGTCGGATACAGGTTGAAGATTACCAGAATTCGACAGGAGGACCGTGGAAGCCTACGAAACGGCACGAACTAGGATATGGGCTTTACATAGCACGAGCAAGAAAAGGTCAGATGAGGATGGATCTCACGGCTAAAGATCGAGTAGAAAACCCAAAAGCCGATTGAGCTTGTATACTCCTCTCAACACATCGCTAGAGCATATCCTATTGGATATTCGAGATAAAAAGCTGTTACATTGGTCGAGCTGCACGAAGACGGAAGCGGGTTAGTAAGGCAAACCTAGATATTATTGTTTTTATCGCGACCATGGGCATAACACCAGTAATTGTGTCGACCAGAAGGAGGAGATCGAGACCCTCATGTGCAAGGGTCACTTGCGTCAGTACATAAAAGATGAAATACAGGCTTGGAAGGATGAGTAACTAGGTAGAGCTAAGGACGATGGTACTGAGATTTAGATGATATATAGAGGTTCATCCGGAGGCGGCGACTCAAAACAAGCTTGAAAAGCTTATGATTGGAGCACCGATCTCAAGCACTATATCCACTTAGTTGACAGGCCGAGAAAGGAGCTCTGAGTAAGCCTGTGCAGTCTTACATTCATAGAGGATGATGCGTGCAGAATTTAGCATCCTCATGACGATGCATTAGTAGTCACGATGACGATAGCTAATCATAAGTGTACCGCATCCTGGACAATACTAGGAGCTCAGCCGACATCTTATACTCTGAGGTGTTCAATAAGATGGACATTGATAGGTCACTCCTCCAGCCTGTTCGGACCCCGTTGCATGGCTTTGCAGGTGATAGAGTTATCTCGGAAGGGGTGATCTTTCTCTCGGTCAGAGTAGGAGAAGGACGGAACTAAGTCACCCTATTGGTGGAGTTTTTAGTGGTAAACACACCATCAACACACAATGTCATCCTTGGACAACCATCTCTTAACTCCATGAGGACCGTGGTATCCACATACCACCAGATGATAAAGTTCCTTTCTATTGAGGGAATCAACTATGTTAGAGGCGACCAACGAGAAGCTCGACGATGTTATTCCATAGCAGTTAGAAAGGGCTTAGCAAAATAGGCTCTCACAATCGGTACGCTCGACCTCAGAGAAGATACCTCAATGGAGAGTTTCCCTATGGAGGACCTCTTGATCTTCCCGCTTGATGACACTGATTAGACCAGAACAGTCCAGATCGGATCGTCGTTGAATGCCGATTAGCAGAATCAGATGCTAAATTTTTTTGCGATAGCACAAAGATGTCTTCTCATGGTCCCACCAAGACATGCCTGGTATCACTTTTGAAGTTATGGTCCATAGGCTGAATGTGGATCTGGAACACAAGTCAGTAAAGCAGAAGAGAAGGGCTTTCAACCCCAAGAGATATGCGGCAATTGCTGAGGAGGTTGGAAAACTCCTCGACGTTGGCTTCATATAAGAGGTCCAATACATTGACTGGATTGCGAACTATGTGCTTGTTAAAAAGGCCAATGGAAAGTAGCGAGTCTGCATAGATTACTCTGACCTCAATAAGGCTTGCCTCAAGGATAGCTCCTGTCACTCCCCAGACTTGATAATTGGAATCACAAGGGACCTGATTGCCGGTTCTGGCCGTAACAGCCTCCATAGTATCCCATTCTCGACTCCTGAGGCAGGTTCCGATCCTGGGATCTTACAAGGAGGATTTTCATAACAGTATAATCATTACCAATATGAGCATACCTAAGATCACAATAAGTATATCTGAGAATAACAAAGGCACACATCACAAAATCCACTATAAATTTGAACTTTTACAATCATCCATAAGGTCCAAAAGGACATACATGAGATAAAAGGAAAAGAGGAAAAGGTTGACAACACTGGAGTCCTCAAATGCTCAGCTCTACTCCACGCGCTGCTGCTACGATGCCTGCCTAGAATCTCCTGCAAGCATCAATCGTGCATAAGCTTATAGAAGCTTAGAGGGTGGTGAAAGTGTGTGACAATGGTGCACAGAAGAATAATAGGAGATGCAAGAAGGGAAATATGCTCAATGGGAAAATCACTAGCCTTACCAAGGCTTAGCATGAATATGATGCGATGAGTACTAGATGTCATACTAAGGTAATGCATGAAGGGGGCTTGTACAACCAATGCGAATGTGATGCAGGTAATGTCAGTGCTCATATCCAAACCATAAGCCAAGTACATTCCCAATCATAAGGAAAATACCGGGGTCCATTACACTATTGAATGACTGTCGCTCTACAGACCCTGCATAGTCAAACGAGCGTAAGAGACCTCACTATCCGCCTGTGGACAGCCAATCACCAGCAAGGCCTGACGGTAGCATACCCATTTACGAGCTGGTCAGACTCAGCTTAGCAATGCCCCCTACACACCGGGCAGGTAAGGCCACACCCCTATCTAACCGACTACACGACAGTGGGAGTCGCAGCTTAACGGTATAAGGCACTCGTGCGCTCATGTATTCCACCCGGTCACGGCATTGGAGCAGATCCTTGGTACCATGGAAGTTTTGAGAATTTCACTCCTGGACATCCTATGCACCTGGTATGCTCAACTGATATTTTCGGTGTCCACACATACGGCCATCTAGGAATACCCCTGTGGAGACAAGGCCCTGATGAAGTAAGGGCAAATATCCACATGCTATGAAATGCCAGATGCATGAATCACACAATTACCCATGCATCAATCCCAAGCATCCATCTCTCAAGGGATATCAACATGTCCTACACAATGGCACAACCATGGCCAATCATACCTCAACCAAGTGTGCATATGATGTATATGGGAGTGGGTCATGAAGATGAATAGGGGTGTCAATGAAGTGAAGATGAACTCTCTACCTAACCATGAAGGGTCTAGGTACTTGACCAGTTTCTTATAAGGAATACAACCTCTAGTGGAGTCCCATATACCTGGGGTAGCCCACGAGACTAAGGAGAACAATGGTATGGGCCTAAATAGTGAAACGGCTTAGGAATGGTCTATGGTGGGCCTTTAACCACCCATAGAAGCCCATGGGCCTACCTTAGGGCCACCAATGTGGACATCCAACCACAATTGGTCCCCAAGAGGTAGCTCATCTCTAATTGATCATGGATCAAGGCCTAAGGCCCATACAACATCAGAAATAAGAAATGAGCAGGCATAATCATACCACAAACACTCATGTTGGGCTTCAGAAAGGGCGGCCCAAGGCATACCCAAAATATGAGCCCAATGGGAACACATATAACCCAACCCATATATACCACTATGGGCCCATAGGGAGAAAGGTTAGGGCCCAACATAAAGGCCACTAATCCAATATATTATGGTGGCCTAGTGGGCAGCCCATTGCTCAAACTACATGGGCAAATGTCATGCTCTTAGTCAAGTAAGTTGGGCCTACAACTCGACCCAAGTATATAGTTAATTTGGTGGGCAACCAAGGGCCCATCTACTTATGTAATTCAGCCCACTAACCCAACACAATAGTATGGTGAAAATAGCCCAAGAGTTTAATGGGCCTATCTGAAAAGTTCCAGCCCAATTGGGCCTAAAGAGTTCAACCTACATTCATGGGCCCAATTAAATTCAACTGTAGTGGGCCTCAAAAGTACATTTATTAAGCATAACATTTAAGGAACTAAAGGTATAAATCATTTCCTCTAAGATCTTTATAATGTGGTGGGCCCCACTCCCCAAAATTTCAGCCCAAGACCAAGTATAATTATAACATGTTGCTGTCCTAAATTTGGGCACTCCATTGGAGTGGTTCCAGGGCTTCTAAAACTCTAAAAATTGAGGGCCAATGTCCCTCAGCATGCATAAAATAAGAGGAAATCCAAAAATGTGGACCCACCATCAGAGGAAATGTTTTTAAACTATGGTTTTTATCAAGGCATATTGTTGGACTGCACAGCAGACAAAAATCTGGCAGTCCAACCATCTTGGCCCATTCTTTTGGATGACCAAACTGGGTCGGTTGGGGCTGAAATTTTATAAAGTGATACTTCCATAGCTGGGTCACACCCCCAAAAAATTTTAGAATTTTTTAAATATTCCTAAGTATTTTAATTAATTCAAATAAAATAGTCTATTCATAAAATCGGACAAACCTGGACGTCCCAACGTGGTGGGCCAGTCTAGCCCTTTCTACGGTGTGTACAAGGGCCCATTGGCCTTAAAATTTGGTAGGTGGGTCATAACATGAGTATACCATATCCATAAAAAATTTTAAAATTTTTATACATCTATAAATATTTTAATTCATTTAGATAATTCAATCTATTCTAAAAATCGAACTGATCTGGACACAATATTATAGTGGGCCAGTCCAGCCACCACTATGGTACGTACAGGTGTCCATTGGCCCCAAAATTTTGTAGGTGGGTCCTAACATGAGTAGGACACACCAATGTAAATTTTTATAATTTTTAAACACCCATAGGTATTTTAATAAATTTTAGAAATTCAACTATCCATGGTGGAATGTTGCTGGAACAGTGCAGAAAATCCAGACTGTCCACCTCACTTGGACCACACCTTTGGGACCTCAATTAAGGTCAGATGGGGCTGAAATTTGGGGGACATAAAGATGAGATCCCCACCTTTCAGAAAAGTATATTTAATGGGTATGAATAGTCTCCCAAATAGTCCCAAAATCTGGTCCAAAAATAACCAGAAACTGTCCAGAAAATTCTAGACAGAAACATGTATTTAGATAAAATTTATTATATAAGTTAAATAAAAAGGGAAATACATAAATGGAGGATGGTGTGTCCTTCCTTAGTGGGTCCCACAAATGTCTATGTCATAATCTAAAGCTGACACACCTTGCATGTATCATTAAGGCAGCAAGTAGGACACCCAAAATCAAACAATGGGTAGTTTGGGCATCCCACCTTGCTGAAATTCTGGATGTCCTAGGCCCACTAAATGGGCCACACACATCAGGAAATAAAATGAGGGAAAAGAGAGATATAAGGACAATCTGGCCTTAGGGAAAGGGCTCCGCCACTATTGAGCCCTCCCAAGATCAATCACACCCGCACATCATACATAAATTTACATTTATAACATGGATCTTGCACATGCATGGCCTATAATTAAAATGCATGGTGAGGATGCCATCTCCACCATGGTTATAACGTCTAGATGACCCAAACATGATATGATATGAAAGAAAACTGCCATGATGGGGCGCATAGAGAAAGGCCCCATGCATAGGTCATGCATGCATAAGGTAGGCCATTAGGCCACAACCATGGGATTGTGTGGGATCTCCGCCATTGATTGGTGGATCCTACACTTCCATCATGAAAGAAAAAAAACATCTAGACTATAGAAATCAGATTTTTACATCTAGAGGAGCACCCACCTCAAAGATCTCCACCAAAACTCCAACTCTAGGCTTCTAAGGCTCCAAACAAGTAAGATTGATGGTTGAGATGAGATTGGGATGGATGGATTGAGGGGAAATGGAGGAGAAGGGGGCTGAAAAAAGGAAAAAATGGGCTGAAGAAATGGAGGTAAATTGCTAGAGAAGAAGAGAAGAGAGAGATAAATGAGAGGAAAAGAGAGGAAAAAATCTTTTAAGGAAAGTAATCATTAACCTATGATGATACAAACAATGTTGATAGGGTAGGTTAGGTGTGGGTGGTGTGTGAGGTCTTGGTAGTGTGAGTTATGGAGATTTAGATGGTGTATGTAGTGTGTGTTGGAACTTGTGCAAAAGAGAGTGTGGGCCACATGCACCACTCCAAGGTGGGTCGCATGATCAAAATCAAGGGCCATAGAATGAAACGTACACAACTTATGATCCACACATCAGATGGACGCACAAGATGCGGCGTTGGAACCGCAGTAACAATGCGGTCGCAATGGCATAGGTCTAAGCTCGATCCAAGTCGGGTCTATGTGACCGGACTCAAGGATAATCGCAAACACTATATGAGGGTCGCGAGTCATCAGAATTCGACCGGTACGACCACGAGACCATAAGAAATGAAATGCACACTCACACACACACATGCACATATGCAAACTTAGGTCGGATCTCACAGCTCCCCCCTCCCGAGGATCGACCAATTTTTTGATAGCACGGTTGGGCGAGCTATCATTTAAGGATGCATACTTCGATTATAACCAGATAGTTATGCACTCCTCAGACAAACAAAAGATGACATTCATTATAGATAAAGGACTCTATTGTTATGGGGTCATTCCTTACAGGTTAAAGAATGCAGGGGCAACCTATCAACAACTGGTGAAGAAGATGTTCACCCAGAAAATCGGTAAGACCATGGAAGTTTATATCGATGATATGATGGTGAAAATGATCAGATTAACTGACCACACCTTGGATCTGGCTGAGACCTTCATCCTTCAGAAGAACCAGATGAGACCGAACAAAACTAAATGTGCATTCAGTGTGGGTTCAAGCAAGTTACTCGATTTTCAAGTCAAACAAAGGGGAATTAAGGCCAATCTGGAAAAGATAAGAGCTCTCCTGGACATGAACTCACCTCGAACTATGAAAGAGATCTAATGCCTCATGGGAAGAGTAGTCGCGCACAACCGCTTCATCTCTAGAGCTACGAACAAGTGCCTCCCCTTCTTTTAGCAGTTGAAGGGTAGTAAGAAGGCAGAATGGACTCCTGACTATAGGCAAGCTTTCTAGCAACTGAAGTAGTATTTGAGATCACCCTCGTTGCTGTCTAAACCAGAGAAAGGAGAACCATTACCTTTACCTAGTCATTTCCTCCTCGGCCGTCAGCTTAGCAGTCGTTAGAGAGTCTGGAGGAAAAAAATACCCTGTCTACTACGTCAGCAAGGCGTTGGTCCTAGCAGAAACAAGATATCCAGATATGTAGAGGATCACCCTAGCTTTAATCATGTCAGCTTGCCGGTACTTCCAGGCGCATTCCATAATTGTCCTCACAGATTAACCCCTTCGTTAGATAATACAGAATCTTAAAATGTTTGGATGGTTGACTAAGTGGACAGTTGAGCTCGGTGAATTCGACATCGAATATCAATCGAGGACAGCCATCAAGGGCCAGGTAGTGGCCAATTTTATAGAGGAGTTTAAAGTTTAAAATAGTGAGACGGGGTCGTCTAGCTCAGATGCACCCATGTGCTCGACAGAGAGCCTTGCGATCCTCTCTATCTCCCAGCCGGCTAGGGGGACCAAGGCAAAGAATAAATGGACGTTATTCATAGAAAATTCATTAAACTCAAAGCGAGGAGGAGCAGGGATTGTTCTAGTCGCATCTGATGCGATGAATGTTCAGTACGCGATAAGGCTCGAGTTCCAAGCCTCAAACAATGAAGCAGAGTACGAAGCCCTGTTGGCTGAGCTCAGATTAGTAGCCACCCTGGGGGTCCGAATTCTGAGAATATGAGGCAAAAGAAGCCAGAATGATAGCTTGCTTGAGTGAAGCTCGAAAGCTAATGGAAAAGTTCCAGGAATGCAACATCGATCAAATACCAAGGGTCGAGAATTCCTGGGCTGACGCGCTTGCGAATCTCGCTTCGATGACTAAAGGAAGAATCTCGAGATTTATCCCAGTGAAGTTCTTCAGTAAGCTGAGTATTGACTGCCATGGTTAAGTGGTCGTCTGACCTGTATAGACGATCCCGAGTTGGATTGACTTAATAGTCGAGTTCCTCAGGGATGGTAAGGTTCCCGAAGACAGATTGGAAGCCCAATGCCTAAGAATTAGATCATTAAGATATACTATCATCGAGGATATCTTATACAAGAAGGGGTTTTCTCAGCCATATCTGAGGTACCTGTGACCTGACGAGGTAGAATATGTGATTAGGGAGATCCACGAGGGGATATGTGAAAATCATCTCAGAGGTAAAGCCCTAGTGCAGAAGATTATTCATCAAGGATATTTCTGGCCAATGATCCAAGATGACTCTAGAGACTTCACTCGAAAGTGTGACAAGTGTCAAAAATTTACAACCATCCCCAGATAGCCTGTGGAAGAATTGACCCCCATGAGTGGGTCGTGATCGTTCGCTCAGTGGGGAATCGACATCATTGGCCCTCTACCCTAGGGTAAGGGACAAACCAAGTATGCGATCATAGTAGTAGATTACTTTACCAAGTGGGCCAGAGTCGAGCCTATCACCAGGATTACTGAGTAGAAGATAACAGACTTCGTTTGGAAGAATATCGTCTATCGATTCGACATCCCACACACCATTGTTTCGGACAACGGGAAGCAATTCGACAACGATAGGTTCTGGAGCATGTGTCAAGAGCTCGGCATCAAGAATGCCTATTCATCACCTTGGCATCCTCAACTAAATGGCCAAGTGGAGGCAGTAAATAAAATAATAAAGAGTTACCTCAAGACTAAGTTGGAAAATGCGAAAGGCGTATGTACCGATAAACTCCTATTTGTGTTATAGGCATACAGAACTACATCTCAGTCAGCAATAGGGGAAGCACCATTCTCCCTTTCCTACGGTGTTGAAGCAATCATTCCAGTTGAGATAGGACTCCCCATCGCCCAATTGCGATCATTTCATGACAGGCAGAACAATGACCAAATGGTAATGAGCCTCAACTTGATTGAAGAACTGAGAGATACTACCAGGCTACGAATCACAGCTCGACACCAACAAGTCACCCATTTCTACAACTCCAAGACCAAGACAAGGCATTTCTCACCGGGTGACCTACTCCTACACCGTGTGTTCCAAAACACGTCAGAATCGGGAGTAAGATCCTTATGACCTAATTGGAAAGGTCCTTATCAAGTTGTTAGCTTGGCAAAGCCTGGATCTTATCGACTCGAGGACCTAGAAGGGCATCCCCTGCCACACCTGTGGAATGCCGAATATCTGAAAATCTACTACCCTTTAAGGAAACGATGTAAGGGTCGGTCCATCTCACCAGAAATCTACTGCTTTAATAAAAGATGCATCTTTCTAAATGAAATTATATAGTTCTTTTCTACGCAAACTATATGGGACCTCCATGAGGAATAAGGTCTTACATATGAGCCAATCACTTGACAAGAGTGGTTGACTTGTCATCCGAGTATGCTATGAAGGACCATCTTTCATGTGCAGAGTCGGAACCCTTCGACGGGCAAACTCTTATAGAAGAGGTCGGCTCGTCATTCGACAAATCATATCAAACACAATCCACATAATCAATGATCATCATTCAAAAATATTTAAAATAATGTTGAGGCATTGTAGTATTCTTCAAGTTTGATAAAAAGATATAAAAAGGGTAGATCAATTGGCAAGAGGGTTGGCATTAAGGGGTTGAGAGGTAAGAGGAAGCTTGGTACTAAGGGGTTGGTTGGAAGGAGCACCTTTAAACTGCTCTTCCCCAGCATCGTCATCGGCTAAGGCATCGAGGTTGATCTCTAGATAAAGGTCATGGACGTTGTCTATACAGGCACTGTAGCCACAGTAATAGAACTTATCAGCTTCAGCAACCCTTTCTGCTAAAGACTTGTACTCCTCAATGGCAGCAGTGATCATTGAAACAGCTGAGGCCTCAAACTCAGCACACTGAGCTACCTTAACTTTCTTGACCTCGATCTCCAGCTCCACAGCAGCATCAACTTTAGCCTACCCCAACTCAGCTGTTAATCGAGCATTATCCTCCTCAATCGAGCTAAGATAGGCCTTAATCTTAGAGAGCTTAGACTCAGCAGAACTGCAATGATCTTGAAGCTCATCAATGTCCCCTTGGTACAACATCTCCTTTACCTTCTCCTCTGCCAATAAGCCACGTAACTCCTCCCACTCCTGTCGAAGTGCTTCGACTTTACCCCAGAGAGATTCAATCTCCGTGTCCTTCCTGCGGCCTCTCCCGAGTTAACAGGAGCATAAGCAATGATTGAGAGAAGGAAACAGTAAGGAATAGTCTAAAACCGTACGAGAGAAGATAAGGTCATTGATAAAAGACTTATGGTGGTAAGGAGTTCGACAATCTCCTCCTCGGGGGCATGTTTTTCCACCCAGTTAACTAAGTCTGACACATGATAGCCCGGTGGGAGTCCTACTTCACGAAGGGGGGTGGACCTTGTCACCTCACCAACACCACTAGCCGCTGAGACCTGAGCCTCAGCCATCGCGGGGCATCCATCCCTTGGGAGGGTGTGCATGCCTTTAGTAGTTTGATCTGCTCCCTCGTGCTCGGAAGAAGAGGGAATCACAATCGCAGCCTCTTCAACCCTTTCTCTCCCTGCCATATAGGGATGTGTGGAGGTAGTTAGGGCCATCTCGAGGGCTTGGGTGAAGGTAGCAACAACTCAGACTTCGGAGATAGGGGCGACCGCAGCCCAAAATTCAGTAACAGTCTCAACCTCAGGAATAACATCAGGGAATGCAATGAGCATGACCTCGAATTGAGGAGTCTCATTCCTCCTCTGAGTAGTAACTTTTACTTGGGGTTCGGAGCGTAACATCTCCTGGATAGATGGGGGTTCCCCTTTGTAACACCCTGAAAATCGGGGGTCATGTATAAACTCAACTCCCGAGTTCCAGACCGTCACTTATGCAACAAAAATGATTATGATTCAATGTTGTCTAATTTAAAGCATTCACATGAGTAAAAGTATACTAAAACTGCAATTCATACTTCAGATCCAGTGATAAAAGCAAGCGAAAGACTAAACAATATATAAATCACTGTATGGAAAAATAAAGTAGATCTCATCTGTCTCTAAAGTATGAATACATCTCTGAGTCTCATAAACATATACATGAACAAATCAAAATGTTCAAAATAGTCCCACTGAAGTCCCGTCAACCCAGGTCGCCTAAGCAAAGCCATCATCATACTGCATGTACGAGAACTCGTCCTGGTCCTCGTCGAAGTCTGGCTTTGCCTCCTGGATCTCAGCATCACCTGCATCTACAACAGGGTCTGGTGGGTGTTGCAAACACCATCCCATAACGTGGGAGTGAGTGATCAACTCAGTGGAATCATAGAGCAAAGATTAGCATGTTTACAAATCAATCATGCGATAATAGTAAAGCAGTAAATCAGACAATCCTAATACTGTTGTTAATGCAAGATGACATGACGTGATGTATGCCCTCACCGACGATCTCCCTCATATGGCACCATCTTACGACCGCGGCATGAAATCGACCCTCAAGTGTTCCACATCTTCCAGGCACATGCAATGGTATGGTGATATGATTTCTGAGTTGTTATTAGTCCATTCAAACAACAGGATTGGGAAACTAGGGTACTTCCCTTATATCAATCCCAACACAGATCCTGTCTAGGGTCGTCACTCCTAGTAATCTCATACGATGTATATTTTGTAGGTCGCTGCAAGGGCTGCCAGGGCTGTTGCTCGCACTCGTTGTACCGCTCCCCCATCACCTTATCAATACAGGCCTACTGTACTCTACTGCTACTGAAGGGTCGTCGCCTCCCGTAGACTCAGAATATGCTCGCAATCACTACAAAGGACTAGTCGCCTGATCAGTGTAGGCCGACAGCAAGAATATAGTGTCCCATACCACCATAATCTGCTCACGAGACTAGGTGCTCACTGGTCACTACGAGGAGGTTTTTGGCCCCAGCGTAGGCCGACAGCTCGACCACGGTGTCCCATACCACCATGCCCTGCTCATGAGTCTTCGTGGATCAAGGTACCATGGTTAACAGGGTTTACAATGGTAAGTTCAGTACCCTAGGTTCAAGCAGTTATGACTCATACAGGGTGAACATATATCGGCCAGTCGGGTTACTTGACGGGCTCGACTAGTGCGATCGCATCTCAAGTCGAACGACATGAAGTGCGTAAAACACTTCGCGTGGCCTAACCACTGCTGCCAACTCCAAACACGACTCTCGTTCATCGTCGCGTCGTTCGTGGCCAAGACCAGCCAGCCACGAATTCACTCGGTTACCGACTGCCTGGACTAAGTCTAGTCCCAAAAAATTATGGAATCACATCAGCAATCTATGTAAGAGTATTGGAATTGAAATACAATCATGTGAGCATGTTAACACATGTTATAACATTCAACTTAAGAAAATCTTCAAGCACATATATTTCATGCATGTAATGAAATCATGCATATAGTCAACATGTAGGAAATCATTTAGGTTAGCATATTAATTGAGAAATCAATCTCAAACTATTTCATAACATCATTTAATTCAATACATACCAATACAAGCATTTATACAAACACATACACTACACACTTAAGTCTACATATAGTATGTCGACCTGAAGTGCGCAATTAGGCGAATCTCTTTGCCAAACTAATTATGCACGTATTCCTAACTTCCTAATGCGACAACAAACCATGTCAATCACATCAGCAAAATATAAATGTAAACTGTACTTCCTACAAATGACTAAAATTTCCTAAATCTCATATTCTTCGTTGGTTTACGAAACAGGAAACGGACAACATGTTGTACATGTCAAACGGCGATGCCGTCGATAATCTACTATTAAACGACATTGAAAGCATTGGAAACCGTCAATCAAAGCGTCTAAAATCCTCACCTAGTCTCTTGTAGACGTGTCGTTTTGAACGGAGCGTATACCTTCGTCAACGGCGATAAGAGAACCTGATTTACGAGTTACGTTAGCTAACATGCCATGAATACTAATGATCCTCAAATCAACAACTTCTAGGGTTGTTTTATACCTGATAATGCGGAAGAATCACCGGCTTGGTGATCAGGAAGGGTTGCTTAGGCACTAGCAACAGATGGCACGAAGGCTGGAAAAATCTATTCCACTCTCTCTCACAAACTCTCACCTTTTCTCTCTCCCAAATCTAGGGTTTCTTGCAATTTCGGATGGGAGAGAGGAGTGAGGGTTTCAACCCCTTTTATAAGCCCAAAAATACTGAAAATAGGCTCCGGTACAAAGTTTACTTAGTGCATATCCAATTCGGGGCTGTTTCGGTCCAAAAGATGCTTTCTGGTGGTCCCCTGACCGAATGCGAATGGACTTAAGCTCACGCGTACCAGATCTAGCACGTATTAAGTTTTCAGTCCGGCTGGGTCCACAGATTGCACGTGGCGGACCAGTTTCAGTTCAGCGGTCACCGCACGTAGATCAGGGCTGAAAGTCTCATGATATAAAATTGAAATTTCTCCTGATCCGAGGGTGTAATCTTGCTGAATTCTGATGGTCAGAATGCTCAATACAGACGCGTCAAGTCGTGTGCCAGATTTGAATTTGAAATTCCAATTCTGTCCCTATTCGCACTCTCTTCGGTCCGGGCTCAATGAAATAGCCTGTGATTATCGGTTTGACTTGATTTTTGAAATGATTATCAAGTCCAGCTAGGCGGTTCTAACGATCTAAGATAGGAGGTATCAAACTTTCGACATGCGATCTAGATCCAATACAAAGATTCAAAGCGGTCCAGAGAACAAACCTGCTTAGAGTTTGGTCCGAGGTTATAGAGTATTATAAAGTCATTGGTTCTACTCGATTTGGGTCTTGTAGAACATATTTAAAGTGATTAGGGACTATTTCCTAGCTACTCCAGCGTTGCACTAGCTAACTTAGTCATATTTTCTAAAAGAATTAATTCTACGCAATTTTGGGTCGAGTTGGTACTCGAGCCCAAGTATGGATTTTTCACGGGCGTTACAATCTACCCCCCTTAACAAATAATTTCGTCCTCAAAATTTGTACCTTCTCGTACTCCTCGAGAAGTTGTGGGTAGTTCTTTCTGATCTCGGCTGCTGTCTCCCAGGTAGCCTCCTCCTCAAAGTGATGTGTCCACAATACCTTCACAAGGGGAATCACCTTGCTACACAGTACCTGCTCCTTCCTGTCTAGGATACGTGTCGGTCGCAGGATATAAGTAACATCCTCTCCTAACTGCACCTGCTCCCATCTGATGATATGGGAAGGATCAGCAACGTACTTCTTCAGCATGGAAACATGAAATACGTTGTGAACGCTCACGAGAGGCGTGGGTAAAGCCAATCGGTAAGCCACTGCTCCCACACGATCGAGGATCTGGAATAGACCAATGAATCGCGGTGCCAGCTTCCCCTTCTTCCCGAGCCGAAGGACTCCCTTCATAGGGAAAACTCACAAAAACACATGATCCCCAACTGTGAACTCTAGTGGCCGTCGTCTCGTATTGGTATAACTCTTCTGTCTGCTCTGCCCTGTAACAAGCTGACGCCTAATGATATCGATCTTTTCTGACGTCGCCTGCACCAACTCTGGGCCAATCAAGCTACGCTCACCGACCTCTACCCAGCAATGCGTTGAGCGACAAGGTCGCCCATACAGCGCCTCATAAGGTGCCATACCGATACTCGTCTGAAAGCTGTTGTTATACGCAAACTCCGCATAAGTAAGACAATCATCCCAACTGTCCTTGAAGTCCAATGCGCAAGCTCGCAACATGTCCTCTAAGATCTGGTTCACCCGCTCTGTCTGTCCGTCTGTCTGTGGGTAGAAGGCAGTACTGAACTTCAACTTCACTCCCATAGCCTCCTGAATAAGAATCCAGAAAATAGAAGTGAACCGCGTGTCTCTGTCCGACACGATCTCCAACGGAACTCCATGCAGACGCACAATCTCTCTGATGTACAGTCTAGCCAGCTCGTCTGCAGAGTTCGTAACTCTGATTGGTAGGAAGTGCGCCGACTTCGTCAAACGGTCGACGATCACCCAAATGGAATCATGTCCCTTCCTTGTCTTCGACAACCCAGAAATGAAGTCCATGGAAATGAAATCCCACTTCCACTCTGCGATCGGCATAGGCTACAAAAGTCCAGGTGGTCAGCGATGCTCTGCCTTCACCTGCTGACAAGTGAGACAACGGGACACGAACTCTGCTATGTGGGTCTTCATACCTTCCCACCAATACGTCCTCTTCACGTCACGATACATCTTCGTACTGCCTGGATGCATCGCGAGTCTAGTACAATGTGCAGCCTCGAGAATCTCTCGTCTCAAGTCAGGGATATCTGAGACGTATAGGCGGCCACGATAATGTAAGCCCTCATCCATACCAACTCGCCAGTGGGCATCTGCATCATCACTGGCCTGCTCTCGAAGCTCAGTAAGAAGTGCATCGTCCCTCTGCGCCTCGATGACTCGGTCATCGATCTGAGATCGCACCTGTACATGTGCGACGAACTCAAACGGTTCCTCTACGGTGAGTTTCTGCTCAAAGTCTCGCAAAAACTCAACCATATCCCATTCAGCAACCATCAGTGGAGCAGCAAACTCTATCGCCTTCTTGTGGCTCAACGCATCAGCCACAAGGTTCACCTTCCCAGGATGGTAAGAGACTTCAAACTTAAAGTCCTTCAACGTCTCCATCCATCGCCGCTGCCTCATATTCAAGTCTCGCTGCGTGAATATGTACTTGAGGCTCTTGTGGTCGCAAAAGAGCTCGAACTCCTCTCCATAGAGGTAATGTCTACAGAGTCTCAGTGCGAATATAACGGCTGTCAACTCTAGGTCGTGTGTAGGGTAATTCTCCTCGTGCTTCCTTATTTATCTCGAGGCATATGAAATTACCCTGTCCCTCTGCATAAGGACACAACTCAAACCAACGCTAGACGCGTCAGTGTATATAGTGTATCTAACCCCTTACTCTGGCAATACTAGCATAGGGGCGGACGTAAGTCTGTCCTTCAGCTCCTAAAAAGCTGACTCCGCTTTGTCATTCCAGGTGAACTTCACGTCCTTCCGTGTCAACTGAGATAAGGGTCTCTCGATCTTCGAGAAGTCCTGAATGAAGCGCCGATAGTAGCCAGCGAGACCCAAGAAACTCCTCACCTCAGTGACAGAACCAGGTTGCTCCCAGTCCTGCACCGCAGCTACCTTAGACAGGTCAACTGCCATGCCATCCTTGGACACCACGTGTCCCAGGAACTTCACCTCCTGCTTCCAGAAGTCACACTTCTTGTACTGTGCGAACCACTGATGCTGTCTGAGCGTATTCAGGACCAAACGCAAGTGCTCCTTATGCTCCTCTCGACTCCTAGAGTACACCAAAATGTCGTCAATGAATACAATGACGAATCGATAGAGGAAAGGTCGAAATACCCGGTTCATCAGATCCATGAACACGGCTGGTGCGTTCGTGAGACCGAACGACATCACGAAGAACTCGTAGTGGCCAAAACTGGTCCTGAATGCTGTCTTCTGCACGTCCTCATCCCTGACGCGCAACTGATGATATCCTGACTGAAGATCAATCTTTAAGAAGTACTGTGCTCCTCTCAGCTGATCAAACAAGTCATCGATCCTGGGTAAAGGGTACTTGTTCTTCACCGTGACCTGGTTCAGCCTGCGATAATCAATATACAATCGCATCGAACCGTCCTTCTTCCTCACGAATAGGACCGGTGCTCCCCAAGGAGACACACTAGGCCGTATAAGGCCAAGCTCTAGCAGACTATCAATTTGCGTCCTTAACTCCTCCATCTCACACGGTGCCATGCGATACGTCGGCAGTGAGACGGGCGTAGAACCAGGAACCAGATCGATAGTGAAATCGATCTCTCGTCGGGGCGACAAACCAGGGATCTTCCTGAACAGATCCCTGAACTCGGAAATGACTGGCATATGCTCCAGTATCTGGGCACCAGCGTCGCGTAATAAAGTGGCGTAACTAAGTATGCAGAAAGAGAGATTTATCTGCACTGAAAATGTGAAGGATGCACCCTCTGGCTCGTACACAGTCACTCTACGAGTCTCACAGTCAATCTCGGCCCTCGCTGCAGTCAACCAATCCATGCCAAGAATGACGTAGAGATAAATAAGAGAGGGGTCAACGACAAGATCAATAGCCATCGTCCTGCCTCCTAGATCAACCAAACAACCCTCACACATCTCGGTGACATCTGAATAATCCCCCTGAGCTGCAAGGACTCGCACCCTATCCATAGTAATAGTCTGTAACCCAAGACACCTGACTACAGCACGTGATATCAAAGAAATCATGGAACCAGTGTCCACCATCAAAAGAATAGGAGTACCTCCAATATGGGCTGTGCCCTCGAAGGCTGAATGCTGAAAAGTCAGTGTCGCAGCTGCCTCAGCTGTCAATGCATGAACCCGAGCCTGCTGTGGCCGGTTCGGCCGCTGTGTCATGGGCCGTGGAGGCATCTCAGTTAGAATCACTCGCCCAAGGTGAGTATGGGGATCCAAATCCCACTTTGTACGACACTCTAGGGTTGTAGCTGGACCTGTGGCGGCGCTTGAACTTGCGGCACCATCCCGCGGTCTTCTCGATTGAGCAGGGCGACTTGGCCCAGCCTCGTCTACTGTAGTCTTCCTTTTACCCATCAAAGATAAGATGGAGGAGAGTGATAAAAGGCCTAAAATGGCTTCTACGAAAGCCATGGAAGACGGAGAAAATGTGAAGAAGTGGCTATCCAAACTGAAAAAGGGAGATCTAGGCGTCGTAGAGGGATGCTTCAAGCTTCCCAAGGATGTATTTTCAAGGAGAAATGAAAATGAAAAAGTGGAATGGAGCACCTCACGATTTCAGCTTGATTTGGGGGTTTTTGGAGCTCTAAAAGATGAAATCTTCAAGAAGGAGGGCTGCCAACTTCAAAGGAACGATGGAGGGTGGTCGTTTTTAGCCAAGGACGGATCTAGGGTGGTTTGGAATCACAAAATTTAGAGATCATTGCTGGAAAACGTAAATAGAGCTATGGGGAGGGCTGTTTGTGAAGGAGATGCAAGTTTTAGGGGTTTTATTTGGACGAACCCTACATGGAGGGTGTACACGACCCAAGATAGGGCGTGCGCCCAAAAATCACTTCAAGTGGGCCCACCTGTACGGTGATTCGGCGATGGCATCGCCGACCGGTGGTGCATCCGGCCAGTGGGACCAGATGGGTTTGGTCCCCCATGGTCCAAGGACCCCAGATATATATGGTCCCCACCTTGGTTCATTGTATTTTGACCTATATAGGCCCAAATATGTGTTCGGGGATTTTCGGGACCAATCCGTAATCCCGAATACAAAACCCTATTATGCAGCATATGATTTTGGGATAGAAGGATCTAGTACATCCATCTAGACCCTTATTTTCTAAAGAAAGTGTAGTTAGAATGGCCTTATGGCCATTTTTCTTGAAATTTTACTATTCACTATAAAATTTGGTGAAAGTATTATTTTATGTTATTTTCACATTAGGTTTGATGCCTAACATGAAAAGGATAAGAAAGAAATGAAGATTGGAGTGGTGAGAGGAAGAATTTTGAAGATTTTTGGTGAAATGGGGTTTTTAAGCCCTGACGATTGAATACAGGAGTCGTGGTCATCCCACGGCCCAAGGATTTACTTTTACGGGCTTAAAATCATTCAAAGAACATCTCAACCTGACTTCCTACGACCTAGGAGCTATTCGGGTTGCTTTACGCGACCCGAGATGCGTTACAGACTCGATCGTGCGATCGATTCGAATAGACTTCGCCTATTGGCGAATCTGCGATCCTAAAAATGTTTCTAGACCCTTCTCGCACCCACCTAAGTCAAAAGAAACGACAACGTACGTCGCGAGACCATAACCCAGGCCCAGTATACTCTTATTCATGCTCTGATACCAACTTGTAACACCCTGAAAATCGGGGGTCGTGTATAAACTCAACTCCCGAGTTCCAGACCGTCACTTATGCAACAAAAATGATTATGATTCAATGTTGTCTGATTTAAAGAATTCACATGAGTAAAAGTATACTAAAACTGCAATTCATACTTCAGATCCAGTGATAAAAGCAAGCGGAAGACTAAACAATATATAAATCACTGTATGGAAAAATAAAGTAGATCTCATCTGTCTCTAAAGTATGAATACATCTCTGAGTCTCATAAACATATACATGAACAAAAAAAAATGTTCAAAATAGTCCCACTAAAGTCCCGTCAACCCAAGTCGCCTAAGCAAAGCCATCATCATACTGCATGTACGAGAACTCATCCAGTTCCTCGTCGAAGTCTGGCTCTGCCTCCTGGATCTCAGCATCACCTGTATCTACAACAGGGTCTGGTGGGTGTTACAAACACCATCCTGTAACGTGGGAGTGAGTGATCAACTCAGTGGAATCATAGAGCAAAGATTAGCATGTTCACAAATCAATTATGCGTTAATAGTAAAGCAGTAAATCAGACAATCCTAATACTGTTGTTAATGCAAGATGACATGACGTGATGTATGCCCTCACTGATGATCTCCCTCATACGGCACCATCTTACGACCTCGGCATGCAATCGACCCTCAAGTGCTCCACATCTTCCAGGCACATGCAATGGTATGGTGATATGATTTTCGAGTTGTTATTAGTCCATTCAAACAGCAGGATTGGGAAACTAGGGTACTTCCCTTGTATCAATCCCAACACAGATCCTGTCTAGGGTCGTCACTCCTAGTAATCTCATACGATGTATATTTTGTAGGTCGCTGCAAGGGCTGTCAGGGCTGTTGCTCGCACTCGTTGCATCGCTCCCCCATCACCTTATCAATGCAGGCCTACTGTACTCTACTGCTACTGAAGGGTCGTCGCCTCCCATAGACTCAGAATACGCTCGCGGTCACTACAAAGGACTCGTCGCCTGATCAGTGTAGGCCGACAGCAAGAATATAGTGTCCCATACCACCATAATCTGTTCACGAGACTATGTGCTCACTGGTCACTACGGGGAGGTTTGTGGCCCCAGCGTAGGCCGACAGCTCGACCACGGTGTCCCATACCACCATGCCCGACTCATGAGTCTTCGTGGATCAAGGTACCATGGTTAACAGGGTTTACAATGGTAAGTTCAGTACCCTAGGTTCAAGCAGTTATGACTCATACAGGGTGAACATACATCGGCCAGTCGGGTTACTTGACGGGCTCGACTAGCGCGATCGCATCTCAAGTCGAACGACATGAAGTGCGTAAAACACTTCGCGTGGCCTAACCACTGCCGCCAACTCCAAACACGACTCGCGTTCATCGACGCGTCGTTCGTGGCCAAGACCAGCCAGCCATGAATTTGCTCGGTTACCGACTACCTGGACTAAGTCTAGTCCCAAACAATTATGAAATCACATTAGCAATCTATGTAAGAGTATTGGAATTGAAATACAATCATGTGAGCATGTTAACACATGTTATAACATTCAACTTAAGCAAATCTTCAAGCACATATATTTCATGCATGTAATAAAATCATGCATATAGTCAACATGTAGGAAATCATTTAGGTCAGCATATTAATTGAGAAATCAATCTCAAACTATTTCATAACATCATTTGATTCAATACATACCAATACAAGCATTTATACAAACACATACACTACACACTTAAGTCTACATATAGTATGTCGACCCGAAGTGCGCAATTAGGCGAATCTCTTCTCCAAACTAATTATGCACGTATTCCTAACTTCCTAATGCGACAACAAACCATGTCAATCATATCAGTAAAATATAAATATAAACTGTACTTCCTACAAATGACTAAAATGCCCTAAATCTCATATTCTTCGTTGGTTTACGAAACAGGAAACGGACAACATGTTGTACATGTCAAACGGAGATGCCGTCGATAATCTACTATTAAACGACATTGAAAGCATTGGAAACCGTCAATCAAAGCGTCTAAAATCCTCACCTAGTCTCTTGTAGACGTGTCGTTTTGAACGGAGCGTATACGCTTCGTCAACGGCGATAAGAGAACCTGATTTACGAGTTACGTTAGCTAACATGCCATAAATACTAACGATCCTCAAATCAACAACTTCTAGGGTTGTTTTATACCTGATAATGCGGAAGAATCACCGGCTTGGTGATCAGGAAGGGTTGCTTAGGCACTAGCAACAGATGGCACGAAGGCTGGAAAAATCTATTCCACTCTCTCTCACAAACTCTCACCTTTTCTCTCTCCCAAATCTAGGGTTTCTTGCAATTTCGGATGGGAGAGAGGAGTGAGGGTTTCAACCCCTTTTATAGGCCCAAAAATGCTGAAAATAGGCTCCGGTACAAAGTTTACTTAGTGCATATCCAATTCGGGGCTGTTTCGGTCCAAAAGATGCTTTCTGGTGGTCCCCTGACCGAATGCGAATGGACTTAAGCTCACGCGTACCAGATCTAGCACGTATTAAGTTTTCAGTCCGGCTGGGTCCACAGATTGCACGTGGCGGACCAGTTTCAGTTCAGCGGTCACTGCACGTAGATCAGGGCTGAAAGTCTCATGATATAAAATTGAAATTTCTCCTGATCCGAGGGTGTAATTTGGCTGAATTCTGATGGTCAGAACGCTCAATACTGACGCGTCAAGTTGTGTGCCAGATTTGTATTTGAAATTCCAATTCTGTCCCTATTCATACTCTCTTCGGTCCGGGCTCAATGAAATAGCCTGTGATTATCGGTTTGACTTGATTTTCGAAATGACTGTCAAGTCCAGCTAGGCGGTTCTAACGGTCTAAGATAGGAGGTATCGGACTTTCGACGCGCGGTCTAGATCCAATACAAAGATTCAAAGCGGTCCAGAGAACAAACCTGCTTAGAGTTTGGTCCGAGGTTATAGAGTATTATAGAGTCATGGGTTCTACTCGATTTAGGTCTTGTAGAACGTATTTAAAGTGATCAGGGACTATTTCCCAGTTACTCCAGCGTTGTGCTAGCTAACTTAGTCATATTTTCTAAAAGAATTAATTCTACGCAATTTCGGGTCGAGTTGGTACTCAAGCCCAAGTATGGATTTTTCACGGGCGTTACACCCTTCTTGGTTCCTGAAGCCTCGTCCATACCCATGCAAGTAGCGAAAGTGGCGGAAACATCTGTAACTAAAGAGATTTTTTTAACATGATGAGATGATACAGACTTAAAGCGGAGGGGAGGTGCTTGAGCTTACAAAGTCCAGACTGTTGAAGGTTATCTGGATTGATGACATAGTGTCAAATGCGTTGTTCTTCTTTAAGCAACCTTGCCTTAGCCACTTGAGTCCTAAGAAGAGACGAGAGCTTGGGGGCTCCCTTCGGGTATTCTACAATGATAAATAAAAATCGATCAGTGTGGCATAGATCGGGGAACCAATGAAGGAATAGGCATCTCTTAAAATCTGACCTAGGGTGAAGAATTTGGTGGGTACTCTGACACGTAAATTTTTGAGTTCAGTCGTGAACGCTTCCCATTCTCGTGAAGCCCAAAACCACTTATTCTTCCAATCTTTGTTGGAAGAAGGAAGTCTAAACACGAGGTGTAAGACCCGTATCTTAGTTCGTACTGATCCGTAGACTTCTGCGGTCTTCCCGGTCAAATTTCGACAACCTTCGACCTTTAAACGGTATTTGCGCGTGACCCTGATTCACATGCCTTCAACCCGAGTCGACTCATCCCAAGACCTTTACCATAGCAACCATGTCGTCGCCGCGGTTCTGATGCCGTGACTCGCGCGCCGAGGCGATACCCTGGTCAGGAGATGTGGGCCAGTGTTTGGTGCGAGAAAAATGCCGCGTGTTTGTAATCCCGAGAATCCATCACATCAATCCTATCAATTTCATCAATCAAGTACATATCACTCATCCATCACTCACCCATCCCCAAGTACAACCCCCATCCCTAAAGTCAACTCTCCCATCATTCATCCATCACTCACATATCACTCACCCATCTCTCTCTTACAACCTCTCTCTCTCATCTCCCTCTCCCTCGTTCTTTCCAAGCAACCGTCCATGGCTTCCATGGGAGAGAAAACTAGTGTGGCCCACTCCCTACCACCCAATCCCACCCTCCAAAATTGATCCCAACCATTGAAATTGTACCTTTAGAGCTCTATCAAGCATTGACGGAAGAATGAAGGGGAGATAAAAGGTGGGTGCTTCTCTCCCTCTCCTTCTCATATTTTTTTTGTGATGTGTGGCCCACTTGGATGGACCCCACCTTAATGTATGATTTATCCATACCATTCACCCATTTGGTGGCCCACCGGAGCAAGGCCCACCTGTATGCCAAGACCGCCTAGCGTCCAGGGACGCTGGACGTGAAAGAAAACACAAGTATTAGCTTGGTTTACCAAGCTTTGTAGTGGGCTGCTTGTGTAGGCCCCACCTTGATGTATGTATTCAATCCACGCCGTCCATCTCATTCCCTGGATCATTTTAGGCGTTGAGCCAAGAGTTGGGGTTGGTTGGAAGATCTGGTGGGCCATAACATTGGAGATTACATCATCATCATTCAAAGATCATTTTCCTATTTTATTTTATTTTCTAAACATAAAAAATATCCTATATTAGACTCAATGGGATGGTCTTGAGCCACTGAAGCCAATGGACGGGATGGATCTACTTGATGCGGACCGCAGATGTGAAAAACCACAAAAAAATGAGTTTTCCCAATTTTTTAAAAAAATAGGTGCAGAGGCAATGCCTCTGCCTCTAACGCTGCAACAGCAGCAGCGTTGCATGCCACACGGGCGGGCGTCCCAGCAGCTGCCCACGACTGCTGCCGTGGGTCCCACCATGATATATTTGAGAAATCCAACCTGTTCTTTAGGTGGGCCACTCCCAAACGTGAGCCCCCTCCCAAACGTGAGCCCCCTCCAAAGATCAGCTGCATCCAAAACTCAGGTGGCCCACACCACACGAAACAATGTAATTGAACATCTACCCTTGAAACCTTTCTTCTGGGCCATGGGAGTTTTGGATCAAGATGAAATTTGTGTCTTACCTTCACCCAGGTCCAAGTGACCTTATCAACGGTTTAGATGGCATCTAAACATTATAGTGGGCCCTATATGGGAACCCACTGTGATGCATGTGTTTTACCTCCACCGTCCAGGCGGACAGTGGAGCCCACCCTGTTTACGTTCTTTCCTCACCGTCCATCAGGAACGGTGGGAGCCACCATGTTGTATGTGCTTTATTCATGGCGTCCATCTGATGATGGAGTGGGCCCACCCCACACGTGTGACGTGTGTGGGAAGGTGGGACCCACCTTGATTATGCATTGAATATCCAAGCCGTTTGTCCGGATGCCTGTATGTTGGCATATTTTTTTTTTAAAAAAAATATATATATATATAATAATTATTATTATTATTAAAATAAATAAATAAAAATATAATATTATATGTGTGGTGGCCCCACGTGGGACCCACCTGATATGGAATAGATTGGCTAGTGTACCCTTACACCAGCTACTGGCTGATGTGTTCACGTCAACATTTGTTGTGGGGACACCCACCTTAATGCTTCCGTTGTATCTCCACCGTACATCATTTGGATGGTGGGATATCATCCACGTGAGGTGATGTACATATGGGTTTATTCACACCGTCTGTCCAGAGAACCACACATGTGGATCTATTTGATTGGATGTGTGAGATCCACACCGACCAAATGAGGGCCCCACAATTATGTAGATTTTATTTTTCACCACGTCCAGACGCTGGACGTGTGGGGACCACTGGATTTGTTAATAATAATAACTATTATAATATTATAATATATTATATATCGGTGGCCCACCACGTGGGACCCACCTCATGTAATATGTAATATAATATTATTACTTTATATTACAAGGAGGGTGGCCCACCACGTGGGACCCACTTCATGTAAGTATTTCATCCACACCGTCCATCTGGACGGTGGGGACCCCACCCTGATGCATGTGTTGTATCTGTTCTGTCCAACCATTTTGAGATATCATTTTACGGCATGGGCGAAAGAATGAATCAGATCTAAAGTTCAAGCGAACCCCACCATTGAAAATTATTGGGGACAGTGACATCCTCCGTTCAAACTTCTAAGGGCCGTGGTAGTTTCCCATTTAAGCTGGTAGTGTTTTCACTTCATTTATCTCTATGTTAACCTATGAGCAGGTCAGATCTCAAATATACATAAGGATGGGCCCGATTTGATATAAATGAGGCCCATCAGTGTGGCCTATTTGATAAACATGAAGCCCGTTGGTGCGGCCCATGTAATGTGGCCTATGTGATGTGCCTGCTTGACATAAGAGGCCCATTGTGATTTATTTGAGGCCCTGGTGCGAGGCCCACCTGATGTGTATTCGAGACCCGATGCTATGTATATGTGGCCCATGTGAATAGTCCCATCTTGATGTATTTGTGGCCCGTCCATTGAGGCCCACCTGTTGTATATATTTGAGGCCCATGGTAGGGCCCACCTATTTTGTATTTAAAGTCCATGTGATGTAACCCATATAACGCAGCCCATGTAATGTGGCCCACTTGACATAAGAGGCCCAGTGTATTCGATGCCTAGGTGCGAGGCCCACTTGTTGTGTATTCGAGGCCCGATGAGATGTATGTTGGCCCAATATGACGAGGCCTATGTGACGTAAATGAGGCCCATCGTGATTGTACTTGAGGCATGGGCCCACTATATATTTGGCCCTATGTAGGCCACCCCTTGGGAGCAATGTTGTTTAGATGTCCACATTGATGGGCAATGATGGTTGGATGTCCACATTATGACCTTTCCTTAGGCCTTGTTAGGCCCATTCTCATCATTCCCTTAGTAGGTTAACCCAAATAAGTGGACCTCATTCGCCGTAGATGGATTGCCCCATGCTATCAGATTCAATATAACCACGATCGAGTACCGATCTTTATACTATGGATGATCGGCTGATCATTTATGGACTCTACTTTGTTTATCTATTGATCGTCGATTCCGATTGTCGTGGCCGATTGACCGATTACTGATCGAGGCCGATTATCGAGACCGATTACCGATCGTGGCCGATTGTCGATTGACGTGACCGATTGTCGATTCTTCTTGTCATGGCCGATTGATCGATTTTGATTATCGAGGCCGATTACTGATCAAGGCCAATTATTGTGGCCGATTGTCGATTCCAATTGTGGTGGCCGATCACCGATTTTGATTGACGAGGCCCAATGTGATGTATATGCGGCCCGTTGTGATGTGTATCCAGCCCGTGTTTGAGGCCCAATGTGATGTATATGAGGCTTATGTGATGAGGCCCACTGTGATGCATTTGAGGGTTAGGCGATGGAACCCATCGTAATGTATGTTAGGCCCATGTGTAAGGCCCACCTATTGTGTATTTAAAGCCCATGGGTTATAGCCCATTATGATATATTTAAGACCCATGGGACGTAGCCCAATGTGATGTATTCAAGGCCCATGGGATATGGCCCATTACGACATATTCGGGGCTCATGGGATATGATCCATTGTAATGTATAGGTGGCCCGTATATAGGGACCATTATGATGTTACATATGGCCTTGTGTGAGGACTAACGTGACGCATGTAAGGCTTATGTGATGAGGTCCATTTTGAGATACTTGAGGCCCATTAGTGCGGCCCATTGATGCAGCCCACCTGTGGTATATGAGGCCATGAGCGAGGCCCATCGTGATGTATTCGAGGTCCATGGGACGTGGCCCATTGTGATATATATTTTCGGCCCGTATGTTGAGGCCCGACTTGATGTATATTAGGCCCGTGGGAGCCGCTCATTGTGATGTATATTAGACCCGTAAGATGCGACCCACTTGATGTATATATGGCTCATGAGTGAGGCCCATCGCGATGCGTATAAAGCTCTTGAGTGAGACCCATGGTGTTGTATATTTGGCCCCTGTGTGAGGTCATGAGTCCATTGTATGTTATGCTCTATATGGGCCATTTTTCTTTTGGGGGACAATGTTGGTTAAATGTCTATATTATCGAGGTTAATTGTCGATGCCGGTTATTAATACCAATTATGAGTATGTGACTGCACAGTATCATGGTACATGCCCATACGCATCATATGCATGTTTGTTATGAGATGTGATTGATCATTGCATATGTCATTGGGCAGGATGATATGAGACTCCCTGATAGGCGGAGGTTCTCCCACATGAGAGCACGGCATGCGCAGGATTGATGCATGATTGGATTGTATGACTCATGCATCTTGCATTGTGTTGTGATTACTGTACGCCCTAGTGACATCAGGGTCGTAGCCTCCACATGCGTATCGTGGATGGCCAGATGGGACACCGGAAATCTGTTCGAGCATCGGGCTGCTATAGATGGCCCTGGGTGAAAATCTCTAAACACCCTCTTGGTACCAGAGGATGCTCCAACGTCTAGACCGAGTGGGTAGATGAGCATTGAGTACCGATTTCTAGATGGTTGCGCTCTCCAATCTGTCGTGGTCAGTTAGAAGGGGGTGCAACCTTACCCGCCTGAGCGCAGGGGGCAAAGCTAGGCTGAATTTGACCAGCTCGCGGAATGGGTCCGCTATCGACGTGCCGGATAGGTATTGGTAGACTATTGGCCAGGCGGATAGTGAGGTTTCTTATGCTCACTTGGACTGTGCGGCTAGGGAGAACGGCAGTTCCATTTGGAGTGTAATAGACCCCGGTGATTTCCTAGAGAGTAACCGTATTGATACGTGGACTTATTGAGCAGAAATTGCATACTCATTCATTCATTCATTCATACACTATCCACTCGGGCTGGTTGTGCATAACTATTTGTTACGTGTACCTTCGTATGACAAGGATTTCAGTTGGGCGCACGACTAACCTGAGATCAGGAGTTTATTACGTTGAGTCTGACTATCCAAATTTAGGTATGAGACTGGTTTGGATAGAAGTCCTTCGTGATGGACCCCGTAGCCTGGGATATTACGTACTATCATCCCGACTTCACACTTCAGCTTGGTCATTTCATTCACATCGCATATTGCATTACATCCACACGTATATGACATTTTGGGTTACTATGTTTCTGCATTTATATGGCCTAGATACAACTGGCGGTATTTGTGGACTCATCAGGATTTGTATATTGCATTGCATCACCGGCATCTGATAGTTAGCTTGTTGTCTTCGTATTGCATATTCGATCAACATTGCTTCATCAGTATATGATATTATTTTTATTATATTTTTGCATCGCAGAGCCTGGATAAGACTGATGGTATTTATGGGTCTATCAGCATGTTTTCATATTACTCTGATTACTCAGATATTGTTTACTTGGCACTTATCTCGTGCACACACTTTCACCATCCACTAAGCTTTCTATAAGCTTATGCACGATAGATGCGTGCAGGTGGCGTTAGTGTAATACCCCGAATTTTGGCCAATCTGGGATTTGACGTCCTTAGGCAGTGGGTCAATTAAAACACCTGAAAAATTGCTCAGAACCCAATTCCATAGCCAAAGAAACCACTTAGGATTAATTCCTTTAGAAATTAAGCGTAAGTTAGCTAGCGCAACGCTGGAGTAGCTGGGAAATAGTCCCTGATCACTTTAAATACGTTCTACAAGACCCAAATCGAGTAGAACCAATGACTCTATCGTACTCTATAACTCGGACCAAACTCTGAGCAGGTTTGTTCTCTGGACCACTTTGAATCTTTGTATTGGATCTAGACCGCGCGTCGAAAGTCCGATACCTCCTATCTTAGACCGTTAGAACCGCCTTGCTGGACTTGACAATCATTTCAAAAATCAAGTCCAACCGATAAACACAGGCTATTTCATTGAGCCCGGACCGAAGAGAGTGCGAATAGGGACAGAATTGGAATTTCAAATTTAAATCTGGCACACGACTTGACATGTCAGTATTGAGCGTTCTGACCGTCAGAATTCAGCCAGATTACACCCTCGGATCAGGAGAAATTTCTATTTTATATCATGAGACTTTCAGCCCTGATCTACGTGCGGTGACCGCTGAACTGAAACTGGTCCGCCACTTGCGATCTGTGGACCCAGCCGGACTGAAAACTTAATACGTGCTAGATCTGGTACGCGTGAGCTTAAGTCCATTCGCATTCGGTCAGGGGACCACCAGAAAGCATCTTTTGGATCGAAACAGCCCGGATTTGGATATGCACTAAGTGAACTTTGTACCGGAGCCTATTTCGGGCAAGTTTGGGCTTATAAAAGGGGTTGAAACCCTCACTCCTCTCTCCCATCCGAATTTGCAAAAATCCCTAGATTGGGAGAGAGAAAAGGTGAGAGTTTGTGAGAGAAGGTGGGAGAGAATTCCCTGCTGCTTGTGCCACGTGCTGCAAGTGGTTAAGCCACGTGCTCTAATCACCTGGCCGATGATTCCTCCGCTTTTTCAGGTATGAAATAACCCTAGAAAGTTGCTGATTTGAGGTTTACTAGGATTCATAGCTTGTTATCTGACGTAACTCGTGAATTAGGTTCTCTTATTGCTGTAGACGAAGCGTATACGCTCCGTTCGAATTTACACATCCATAAGAGACAAGGTGCGGATTTTAGACGCTTTGATTGACTGTTTCCAAAGCTTTCAATGTCGTTTAATAGTAGATTATCGACGGCATCGCCGTTTGACATGTACAACATGCTGTCCGTTTCCTGTTTCGTAAACCGGCGAAGAATATGAGATTTAGGGCATTTTAGTCATTTGTAGGAAGTACTGTTTTCATGCATATTTTGCTGATGTGATTGACATGGTTTATTGTCGCATTAGAATATTAGGAATACGTGCATAATTAGTTTGGCGAAGAGATTCGCCTAATTGCATACTTCGGGTCGACATACTATATGTAGACTTAAGTGTGTAGTTTATGTGTTTGTATAAATGCTTGTATTAGTATGTATTGAATTAAATGATGTTATGAAATAGTTTGAGATTGATTTCTCAATTAATATGCTGACTTAAATGATTTCCTACATGTTGACTATATGCATGATTTCATTACATGCATGGAATATATGTACTTGAAGATTTGCTTAAGTTGAATGTTATAACATGTGTTAACATGCTCACATGATTGTATTTCAATTCCAATATTCCTACATAAATTGCCGATGTGAAATCATATTTGTTTGGGACTATACTTAGTTCAGGCAGTCGGTAACCGAGCGAATTCGTGGTTGGTTGGTCTTGGCCACGAACGACGCGTCGATGAACGCGAGCTGTGTTCTGGAGTTGGCGGCAGTGGTTAGGCCACACGAAGTGTTTTACGCACTTCATGTCGTTCAACTTGAGATGCGATCGCGCTAGTCGAGCCCGTCAAGTAACCTGACTGGCCATTGTATGTTCACCCTGCATGAGTCATAACTGCTTGAATCTAGGGTACTGAACTTACCATTGTAAACCCTGTTAACCATGGTACCTTGATCCACAAAGACTCATGAGCCGGGCATGGTGGTATGGGACACCGTGGTCGAGCTGTCGGCCTACGTTGGGGCCACAAACCTCCCCGTAGTGACCAGTGAGCACCTAGTCTCGTGAGCAGATTATGGTGGTATGAGACACTATATTCTAGCTGTCGGCCTACACTGATTAGGCGACGAGTCCTTTGTAGTGACCGCGAGCGTATTCTGAGTCTACGGGAGGCGACGACCCTTCAGTAGCAGTAGAGTACAGTAGGCTTGTATTGATAAGGTGATGGGAGAGCGGTGCAACGAGTGCGATCAACAGCCCTGACAGCCCTTGTAGCGACCTAAAAAATATACATCGTATGAGATTACTAGGAGTGACGACCCTAGACATGATCTGTGTTGGGATTGATATAAGGGAAGTACCTTAGTTTCCCAATATTTCTGTATGAACAGGACTAATAATAACTCGGTAATCATATCACCATGACATTACATGTGCCTGGAAGATGTGGAGCACTTGAGGGTCGATTGCATGTCGCGGTCGTAAGATGGTGCCGTATGAGGGAGATCGTCGGTGAGGGCATACATCACGTCATGTCATATTGCATTAACAACAGTTTTAGGATTGTTTGATTTACTGCTTTACTATTATCGCATGATTGATTTGAGAACATGTTAATCCTTACTCTATTATTCCACTGAGTTAGCTACTCACTCTCACGTTACGGGATGGTGTTTCCGGACACCCACCAGACCCTTTTGTGATTGCAGATGATGGCGCGGCCTGCGAGGCAGAGCCGGACTTGATGATGATGAGGAGGATCCCTCCTTTATGCGTGTTCTGATCGACGGGATTACAGGGAGGTTGATTAGATGCTTTGACGCTTGTCATTTTATATTTTTAGCACACTCATGTATATTCGTTTTGTCTACTTTTGGAGTATACATGTATGTATATAACCTGGTAACATGTTCACACTCTGGAGACATACAACAGTTTATATATGTTATACATACTATCACAGTCTTCCGCTTGTTAATCTAACTGTCTCTGGAGTATGATATGCTGTTCTAGATTAATCTCACTCATGTTTAATATGTTATCACAGAAAAAATTCAATCATACATATCTATGTTGCATAAATAATATTTTGGAACTCGGGAGTTGGGTTTTTGCTCGACCCCCCGATTTTCGGGATGTTACAGATGGTATCAGAGCATGATTTGGATTAAACCGGGCCTGGGTTATGGTCACGCGACGTATGCTGTTGCTTCCTTTGACTTAGGTGGGTGCGATAAGGGTCTAGAAACACTTATATGATCGCAGATTCGCCAATAGGCGAAGACTAAACGAATCGATAGCATGATCGAATCCGTAACGCATCTCGGGTCGCGTGAAGCAACCCGAATAGCTCTTAGGTTGTAGGTAAGTGGGTTGAGACGTTATTTGAATGATTCTAAACCCATAAATGTGAATCATTGGGCTGTGGGGCAACCACAACCCTTGCATTCAATCGCCAGGGCTTAAAAACCCCGTTTCACCAAAAATCTTCAAAATTCTTCCTCCTACCACTCCAATCTTCAATTCTTTCTTATCCTTTTCATGTTAGGTATCAAACCTAATGTAAAAATAACATAAAATCATACTTTCATAGAATTTTACAGTGAATAGTAAAATTTCATGAAAAATGTCCATAAGGCCATTCTAACTTCGCTTTCTTTAGTAACTAATAGGCTAGATGGATGTACTAGCTCCTTCTACCCCAAAATCATATATTACATGATTAGAGTTTGTATTCGGGATTGCAGATTGAGCCTGAAAATCCCCGAATGCATCTTTGGACCCATATAGGGCAATCTAGAATGAACCAAGGTGGGGACCATACATTTTTGGGGTCCTTGGACCATGGGGGACTAGACCCATGTGGTCCCACCGGCCACTGTGCAAGATGGCCGGTGATGCCATCGCCGGTACGGCGATGCATCGCCGACCGGTGGGGCCCACTTGAGGTAATCTTTGGGCGCACGCCCTATTTTCGGTGGTGTACCCCTCCCATGTATGGTTCGTCCGAAGAAAACCCCAAATATGGGTACTTCCTTTACAAACAGCCCCTTCCCTAGTCCCATTTTCGTTTTCTTGCTTCCCTAACCCAAAATCGTGGTTCCAAACCACTCTCAAATCCATTCCTGGCCTAAAACGACCACACTCCATCATTCCATTGAAGTTTGCAGCCTTCCCTCTTGAAGATCTCGTTGTTTGGAGCTCTTACAACCCCCGAATCGAGCTGAAATTGTGAGGTGCTCCATTTTCCTTTTTCCTTCTCTTTTCTTTTTGAAAATTCAGCCTTTGGGAGCTTGAAGCATCCCTCTACAACGCCTAGATTTCATTCTGTCCATTTGGGTGACCATTTCTCCGCATTTCCTCTGATTTCCATGGCTATTGTTAAGGCTGTTTAGCTCTTTTTCTCCCTTTCCACCATCCTCCTTCTCGTGTCCCTTTTATTTGAGCCTTTACCCTCTTTTGGGGTCTCAAAATCGTGCTAACCTCAAATCCCATTTCTCAACTTTCTTCGTTTGAGAAGTATTGAAAATACCTGGACGATAGAGCTCTAATGGGCAACTGACAGTACTGAACTAGATAGTATTCAAGAAGGTTAGTTAGGACCATGGTAGAAGTCCTTCGGTAGAATTAGGCATCTATGCCATTGCCCTGTAGATTGTTTGATTTTTGTTTTAAGGGTTTCTGTGTTTTGTTGTTATTGGGTCTAGTGATGTCACCGGTAGAAAATGTGTTTGTGTTGTGGTTTGGGCTTAATATAGCCGAATTTTGTTGAATAGAGTGCATTTCGTTCATTTGTTGTGAGGTATTGTCCCTAGATTGGGAGTATTATAACTCCCAGGATTCAGCCTACAAATTAATTTTTATCCCACCCCACCCTCCAACCAAGCATATCACTCTCTATCCCAATATGGGATTAGGAATGCAATTCCATTTGATACAACTAAACGCTGCTGGCCACATAGGCCCTTGACATTTTGGTCCTAGAGTTAGCACTTCTAGATTTTGAAGGGTCTGACGACATAAGAAATCCAATTCCAGTTAGACAATCTTGACCCTAATCGATATAACAATTCCCTGTAGTAGAAATGGTATAGGAAAGCCATTTACTGTATAATCTTAGGCTTTGGATTATAGCTACTGAGTTATAGACTAGCCTACTAGTTACCTTAAGTAGTGTAAAGCCTGTATATGCTAAGGAATTGAAGGTTAGATTTGGTTAAAGTAGAACCTTATTCCTTCGACAGATCCCCTTATGACTTATAGACTCCTGTTGTTGCCCATAGGAAAGAACCATTCACTCTCAGGGAACATTTATAAATCCCTCAGATTGAACTTAGAATGTACTAGCACACCCCTTAGAATTGCCTTCCCCAAGGGATTATTGCATTCGGGAACGCGGAATAAAGGAAATGCAATTATCAGCGAAGTATTCGCGGTTTGAATCGACTTCTTAATCCTGGTGGTTACCAATAAATCTAATGCTCTGATCAAGCAAAAGATCGGCATCAACTAGGATTGAGGACTGATATAACAACTTTTCTGTCATCGCGGGGCAGAAGGTTTGTGTATCTGGCTCAGACCCATTACACAACTATTCTTCCGTGTTGGCCCGACCACCTACAAACACAAGTTATTGCTTTGCCCTTGGTAAATGTTAAGGAATTCAAGCCAGTAGAGGATTCGACATCTTACCACCAACTCATACCTGCCCTTGAACTTAACCATAATAGAGATTAGGCTCATCTCTATGATCATAGGTACCAATGCCATAGAACGCATCATTAGTAAGGAAAACCCTGTAGAGAAAGGTTGTTTCCATTTTAGGTTAAGGATAGGCCCTAAGTTGCGCCTCGTTCCGATATACGGATCGATGCAAAGATTCTTCAACCTTAAGTAAAACCAAGTTTTAAGGGGGGTAGAACGAATTGAGTCCAATCCAGTTAGGTTAGTCAACGCTACCGTTCGATCAGAGTGGCGCAGCGGAAGCGTGGTTAGGCTCTTCCCCACTGGCCCAAGATCGAAACATTTGATTTAGGTTATACGTACGGTTAGGTCATTAAATAGGATTTGAACCTTCCTTAGAAAAAGTACTCCTTACCCTTCGCTAATTTCGGGGACAAAATTGTGTTTTAAGGGGGGTAGATTGTAATACCCCGGATTTTGGCCAATCTGGGATTTGACGTCCTTAGGCAGTGGGTTAATTAAAACACCTGAAAAATTGCTCAGAACCCATTTCCATAGCCAAAGAAATCACTTAGGATTAATTCCTTTAGAAATTAAGCGTAAGTTAGCTAGCGCAACGCTGGAGTAGCTGGGAAATAGTCCCTGATCACTTTAAATACGTTCTACAAGACCCAAATCGAGTAGAACCAATGACTCTATCATACTCTATAACCTCTGAGCAGGTTTGTTCTCTGGACCACTTTGAATCTTTGTATTAGATCTAGACCGCGCGTCGAAAGTCCGATACCTCCTATCTTAGACCGTTAGAACCGCCTTGCTGGACTTGACAATCATTTCAAAAATCAAGTCCAACCGATAAACACAGGCTATTTCATTGAGCCTGGACCGAAGAGAGTGCGAATAGGGACAGAATTGGAATTTCAAATTTAAATCTGGCACACGACTTGACGCGTCAGTATTGAGCGTTCTGACCATCAGAATTCAGCCAGATTACACCCTCAGATCAGGAGAAATTTCTATTTTATATCATGAGACTTTCAGCCTTGATCTACGTGCGGTGACCGCTGAACTGAAACTGGTCCGCCACGTGCGATCTGCGGACCCAGCCGGACTGAAAACTTAATACGTCCTAGATCTGGTATGCGTGAGCTTAAGTCCATTCACATTCGGTCAGGGGACCACCAGAAAGCATCTTTTGGACCAAAACAGCCCGGATTTGGATATGCACTAAGTGAACTTTGTACCGGAGCCTATTTCGGACAAGTTTGGGCTTATAAAAGGGGTTGAAACCCTCACTCCTCTCTCCCATCCGAATTTGCAAAAATCCCTAGATTGGGAGAGAGAAAAGGTGAGAGTTTGTGAGAGAAGGTGGGAGAGAATTCCCTGCTGCTTGTGCCACGTGCTGCAAGTGGTTAAGCCACGTGCTCTAATCACCTGGACGATGATTCCTCCACTTTTTCAGGTATGAAATAACCCTAGAAAGTTGTTGATTTGAGGTTTACTAGGATTCATAGCTTGTTATCTGACGTAACTCGTGAATTAGGTTCTCTTATTGCTGTAGACGAAGCGTATACGCTCCGTTCGAATTTACACATCCATAAGAGACAAGGTGCGGATTTTAGACGCTTTGATTGACTGTTTCCAAAGCTTTCAATGTCGTTTAATAGTAGATTATCGACGGCATCGCCGTTTGACATGTACAACATGCTGTCCGTTTCCTGTTTCGTAAACCGGCGAAGAATATGAGATTTAGGGCATTTTAGTCATTTGTAGGAAGTACTGTTTTCATGCATATTTTGCTGATGTGATTGACATGGTTTATTGTCGCATTAGAATATTAGGAATACGTGCATAATTAGTTTGGCGAAGAGATTCGCCTAATTGCATACTTCGGGTCGACATACTATATGTAGACTTAAGTGTGTAGTTTATGTGTTTGTATAAATGCTTGTATTAGTATGTATTGAATTAAATGATGTTATGAAATAGTTTGAGATTGATTTCTCAATTAATATGCTGACTTAAATGATTTCCTACATGTTGACTATATGCATGATTTCATTACATGCATGGAATATATGTACTTGAAGATTTTCTTAAGTTGAATGTTATAACATGTGTTAACATGCTCACATGATTGTATTTCAATTCCAATATTCCTACATAAATTGCCGATGTGAAATCATATGTGTTTGGGACTATACTTAGTCCAGGCAGTCGGTAACCGAGCGAATTCGTGGTTGGCTGGTCTTGGCCACGAACGACGCGTCGATGAACGCGAGCCGTGTTCTGGAGTTGGCGGCAGTGGTTAGGCCACACGAAGTGTTTTACGCACTTCATGTCGTTCAACTTGAGATGCCATCGCGCTAGTCGAGCCCGTCAAGTAACCCGACTGGCCATTGTATGTTCACCCTGCATGAGTCATAACTGCTTGAACCTAGGGTACTGAACTTACCATTGTAAACCCTGTTAACCATGGTACCTTGATCCACAAAGACTCATGAGCCGGGCATGGTGGTATGGGACACCGTGGTCGAGCTGTCGGCCTACGCTGGGGCCACAAACCTTCCCGTAGTGACCAGTGAGCACCTAGTCTCGTGAGCAGATTATGGTGGTATGGGACACTATATTCTAGCCGTCGGCCTACACTGATCAGGCGACGAGTCCTTTGTAGTGACCGCGAGCGTATTCTGAGTCTACGGGAGGCGACGACCCTTCAGTAGCAGTAGAGTACAGTAGGCCTGTATTGATAAGGTGATGGGGGAGCGGTGCAACGAGTGCGAGCAACAGCCCTGGCAGCCCTTGTAGTGACCTACAAAATATACATCGTATGAGATACTAGGAGTGACGACCCTAGACAGGATCTGTGTTGGGATTGATATAAGGGAAGTACCTTAGTTTCTCAATATTGTTGTATGAACAGGACTAAGAATAACTCGGTAATCATATCATCATGACATTGCATGTTCTTGGAAGATGTGGAGTACTTGAGGATCGATTGCATGCCGCGGTCGTAAGATGGTGCTGTATGAGGGAGATCGTTGGTGAGGGCATACATCACGTCATGTCATATTGCATTAACAACAGTTTTAGGATTGTTTGATTTACTGCTTTACTATTATCGCATGATTGATTTGAGAACGTGTTAATCCTTGCTCTATTATTCCACTGAGTTAGCTACTCACTCCTACGTTACGGGATGGTGTTTTCGGACACCCACCAGACCCTTTTGTGATTGCAGATGATGGCGCGACCTGCGAGGCGGAGCCGGACTTGATGATGATGAGGAGGATCCCTCCTTTATGCGTGTTCTGATCGACGGGATTACAGGGAGGTTGATTAGATGCTTTGACGCTTGTCATTTTATATTTTTAGCGCACTCATGTATATTCGTTTTGTCTACTTTTGGAGTATACATGTATGTATATAACCTGGTAACATGTTCACACTCTGGAGACATACAACAGTTTATATATGTTATACATACTATCACAGTCTTCCGCTTATTAATCTAACTGTCTCTGGAGTATGATATGCTGTTCTAGCTTAATCTCACTCATGTTTAATATGTTATCACAGACAACATTCAATCATACATATCTATGTTGCATAAATAACATTTTGGAACTCGGGAGTTGGGTTTTTGCTCGACCCCCCGATTTTCGGGATGTTACAGTTAGGTTGCAGCAGCGTTGAGCTTGGAGCATGTAGCGGACCTCTGGAGCTTTGACTTTATATATATATAGAGATGTATTTTCCTTTTTGCATTGTATTCAAACGATTATATTAGTAGATATATGATGATGTTGCCTTTATGATTTGGGTAATCTTGTCGTTATGCTCATTACAAGATAAATGTACACTGAAAAATCCTCCTTATAGGATCCCAGGATTGAAATCTGGCATATGTACGCCGGGAGCCGAGAATGGGGTATTACGGAGGCTGTCAGCACCGGATTCGGCGATCAGGATTCCTGTGAATCCAATTTCTGAGTTTGGGGTGTGACACAAGGCCTGAGCCCTAATGGGCCCTAGCCGTGAAGTAGTACCAACACGACTTGTGGCGATCATGTTTGTCTTGGTAAAGGGACAGGAATTTATCGGGTGTCAGCTCTTGATTCTTAGCTTGGTGCCCTATCACATAGAAGTCATCAAGATTCTCCAGGCATTGGGAAGAAGTTGGCCGGGAGCTAACTTTAAGTGTGCAGTCATTGAACATAAAAAAGGGATGCATTAGAAGCTGAAGCCCACATTGTAAAGCACAGACAAAGATGGTGATGTCACCCTCAGCAGGATCACCGGACGCATTATGGGGAGTAGGCACTCGTATGTGTACAGAGTCAGGAATCTGAAACTCTGTGTGAATCTGAGCTATCCGTGACTCGACGAACACCAAGCCCTAAGGAACGAGCTCCACAGGTCGGCCACCTAATGGTCCAATGATAGCCCTTCCCAATGGGTCTTGAGGTGTCCTTTTTGTTCCCTTGGAGCAAGCACTGGCTTTAGGGCCTTTACTCTTTTGAGAGTGAGGATGGAGGGGTATTGCTTCCAATGGGCTCTCCGAGGCCTCAAGCTTAGAGTTCAAGCTCTTTGGCCCCGATTCACCTTCGTATACATATCCTTCTCGAACCTCACCTAACCCGTTCGACATTGTAGAATAAAAGGATAAAAGGAAAAAATTGGAAGAAGGCTGGAATGATGAAAAAACTCATCGGAAATCGCCTACTCCAGGAAACTTCCACAGAAAACACATTTTAAAAGTATGAGAGCAGAGTTACTCAGCAGGAGGGATAAATAGTTTATATAGCACAAGGTTACTGCCTGCAATCATGATTGTAACGCCCTGAAAATCTGGGGTCGTGTAGAAACCTGACTCCCGAGTTCCAGACCATCACTTATGCAACAAATATGTTGATGATTCAATGTTGTCTGAGTTAGTGCATTAACATGAGTGAGATTATACCAAAACTGCAATTCATACTCCAGATCCAGTGATAAAATGCAAGCGGAAGACTGAAGAATATATATATCACTGTATGAAAAATAAAATAATCTTGAACTGTCTCCAAAGTATGAATACATCTCTGAGTCACATATGCATATATCGAATAAAAAACAAATGTCATGTAATAGTCCAACTAGCCAAAATCCCACTGATCCAGGCCACCTATGCGAAGCCGTCAGAAAACTGCATATACGAGAACTCGTCCTGGTCCTCGAAGTAGTCTGACTCCAGCTCCTGAATCACCTCACAACCTGCATCTAAGACAGAGTCTAGTAGGTGTTACAAACACCATCCCGTAATGTGGGAGTGAGTGATCAACTCAGTGGAATCATAGAGTAAAGATTAGCATGCTATCAAATCAATCACGTGATAATAGTAATGCAAACAATCAGACATTCCTAGATACTATTGTTAATGAAAGCATGAAATGACATGATGGATACCTTCACCGACATACTCCCTCATGCGACACCATCTTACGTTCGCGGCATGCTTTCTTCCCTCAGTACTCCACATCTTCTAGGCACATGCAGTGCGATATGGATATAATTACCGAGTTGTTATTAGTCCTTTCAAATAGCAGGATTGGGAAACTAAGGTACTTCCCTTATATCAATCCCAACACAGATCCTGTCTAGGGTCGTCACTCCTAGTAATCTCATACGATGGTATATTTCTAGGTCACTGCAAGGGCTGTCAGGGCTGTTGCTCGCACTCGTTGCACTGGTCCCCCATCACCTTATCAATACAGGCCTAGTTGTACTCTTGTTGCTACGGAAGGGTCGTCGCCTCACGTAGACTCAGAATATGCTCGAGGTCACTACAAAGGGCTCGTCACCAATTAGAGTAGGCCAATAGCTCGAATGTAGTGTCCCATACCACCACAATCGACTCACGAGTATGAGGTGCTCATTGGTCACTATGGGGAGGTTTGTGGCCCCCGCATAGGCCGACAGCTCGACCACGGTGTTCCATACCACCATGCCCGGCTCATGAGTCTTAATGGATCAAGGTACCATGGTTATCAGGGTTTTCACTGGTAAGTTCAGTACCCTAGGTTCAAGTAGTTATGACCAATACAAGGTGAACAAACAATGGTCAGTCGGGTTACTTGACGAGCTTAACTAGTACGAGCGCACCTCAAGCTGAACGACATGAAGTGCATAAAACACCTCGTGTGGCCTAACCACTGCCGTCAACCGAAGCACGACTCGCGTTCATCGACGCATCCTTCATGGCAAATAAAAGCCAACCATGAATTTGAATCTATTATTAACTGCTTGGACTAGAGTATAGCCCCAAGAACTTGTAATCAACATCAGTGATCATATGAGAGTAACAGAAATGAAATACAAACAATCCAAGCATGTTAACAACATGTTATAACATACAACGTAAGAAAATCAACCAAATACATGTATTCCATACATATAAGGAAATCAATTCAATATAACAACATGGAGGAAATTATGTGCATAATCATTTTAATTGAGAAACCAATCTCAAAACTAGTCTACAACAACATTTACTCAATACATACTAATACAAACATTTATACAAACACTTAGTCTACATAGCGTATGTCGACCCAAAGTGTGCATTAGGGTGAATCTCTTCTCCAAACAGATCTTACACGCATATCTTGTATAATAACACGACAAATAAACATGGCAATCATTTTAGCAAAAAACGGACGTATACAGTATTTCCTATAAATGCCTAAAATACCCTAAATCTCATATTCTCCATACGCAGTCGAAATGGAAAACAGACAGCATGTTCTACATGTCAAACGGTGTTCTTGTCGATAATCTACTATTAAACGACATTGAAAGCTTTGAAATCAGTTAACCTAAGCATCTAGAATCCTCACCTTTCATCGTAGAAGCATAACGAATCGAATAGAGACTCTACGCTTCGTCAACGTCTGTATGACAACCTATATCACAAGATGAATCAGCTACTTCGCTAATTGTATTGATGCAATCCCTAAAATAGGTTGAGGTTAAGGTTTTCTTACCTAGAATGAAGTCGAAATCACCGAAAGAGCGATTAGAATACGGTGATTAAGTACGTGTAGAAGCAGGATCGAGTTCCAGGGACTTTCCCTCACAACTTCCACACAATCTCTCTCTTTTCTCTCTTCTCTTTCCTAGGGTTTTAGCAAATTCGTATGGGAGGGGTGTGAGAGGGTTTAAGGTCTTTAAATAGGTTAGAAACTCACCTATTTAGACTTTAAACCAAAGTATACTTGGGTTATAGCCAAATCGGGTCTTTCCCGATCCAAAAGAGCATTTCTGGAGGTCCTCTGACCAAATGTGGTCGGACTTAAGCTCATGGATATTGGATCCTGATCACATTAAGTTTCAGTCTGATAGTGTTCCAAGATCGCACGTGGCGGACCAGTTTCAGTTCAGCAGTCACTGAGACTCGATCGAGGATTCCAAGTATACTGACCTGAGTGGAAAATGTTCCATGATCCGAGGGTGTATTTGGGTCAGATTCCAACGGTCTGAATGCTTATACTTAACCCACAAGAGAAACGTGCCAGATTTATTTAAATGACATTTAATTTTCAAAGAATTTCACTCTTTCTCACACTCCTTGCTCCAGGCTCAATGAAATAGCCTCAAAACATCAGTTGGGCTTGATTTTCGAAGCGATTGTCAAGTTCAGCTAAGCGGTCATAATGGTCTAAGATTGTAGATATCGGACTCTCGACGTGTGGTCTAGATCCAATACAAAGTTTCAAAGGGTTCCTGAGAGCAAACGGGCTTAGAGTTTGATCCTAGATTTCGAGATGTTATAGCGTCATTGATTCTACAAGTTTTTGGTCTTACAGAAGGTATTTAAAATGAACAGTACTAATTTCACAGCTAATCTAACATAGCACTAGTTAACTAAAGCTTATTTTCTAAAGGAATTAATCCTAAGTGATTTCTGATCGAGGTGGTACTCGAGTTTCTGTATGGATTTTTTCGAGATGTTACAATGATGAACAGTTCTCTTGAAGCCAAAGGCCCCGGGGCCGAGCCCGCGAAGTACGTGGCAACATGCCATTAGCCTAGACATACCGAGCCACAAGTTGTTGGTATTGAATAGTTGTAATGTCTTTATTCCGTCCTTCGAAGTCCACGGGGAAACACCATAACTACCTCGACGATTCGGATCCATAACCATCGCCATATGTTTAACAACTATGGGCTTGCAGTGGAATTGCTGTCACGACACGCTGTCTCAATAACAGAGGATCATAATTATGACCGTATGTTTCAATTATGCTGACTCCTTGTAACAAAGGGTACAGGGGGTCATTTCCCCATGCATTTACTCCCTAAGTTCAAACTCGAATTCAAAGAGTAAGGGGCTTTTGTTATGGGAAAATCTAAAGCCAATTCCACCTAAGGAAGTCATAATACAATTAGGTGAATGAACTCACCAAGTAGTAGGGCTCATCGAACCGAAAATCAGCTCGGCATGCCTAACATATATGCATGTACATATTTCTATACACACATACATGCATATATACACGTATAGAAAAATGTTCACTCACTAGTTGTACATCTAGTTGGCACGAGGGCACTCCATGGTACTAATATGACATCTCAGTTGTACAGCAACATTGTCCTACTAAGCTCAGACTCAGCCTCAACTTAGTTTGGGCTGCAGGATCATGTTGCTAAAGCCAAGAGGTCAGCTTAGATAAAGACGTGACCTGCGATCATACTGGGGAATCATCTCCAATAAGACACGAGGAGTAAATTCCAGCACACAATCTCGGAATAACTGACCATATCATCTTGCACGTCTTTCATGAATAAAGACTAAGATCATGCCGAGAATGACGGACACGTTCACTCTAGTTGAAAGGTATAAGTATGAATCAAACCCACAAGAACAGGTACGCAAAATCTTCGTATCAATTCCCTAGTGAGGGTAGCTAATAGTGAAGTGTGAAATAGCGGTGGGTGTACTAACAAGCAAGCAGAAAAGGAAAAAAAAAGGTACACAAAATCTCTCACCTGAAACCTATCCACACTACTTAGACCCAGATTCCTAGCCTGACTTTGGCATCTGAGAGTCCCCTGCTCTAGTCAGGGTCTCCTTTGTCCTTCTCCTGTACAGGAGTACAGGGCTCAGCATGAGTGCTCGGAGCTCGGCGAGGGTGAACCACATTTTTGCATCAACAATACATATGCATGTACATATTTCTATACACACATAAAGACGTATAGAAAAATGCTCACTCACTAGTTGTACGTCTAGTTGGCATGAGGGCCCTCCATGGTACTAATATGACATCTCAGTTGTCTAGCAACATTGTCCTACTAAGAAAATAGGATGCTCCAAAAATAAGGTGGATCCAACAATTAAATGCGATCCACATGAGTATAGATTTTTTTTTTATGGTTCATTATTTTTTATTATGTGCCCCGTCTAATAGTTGGATCCACCGGACTTTTGGAGCATTCCGTTTTCATGGTGGGAAAACCTTGCTAGATGGGCATGATGTCATGCAAGCACCATTGTGGACCCACATGCCAACTAGTTGGCCGTACACCTATTTATGGGAGTAATTCTTATGTGTATGTGATTGTAACACATAAAAAATCGGCACTCGAGTCCGTAGACTCCGATTTTGAATTCTCATGTGTTAACTTAATAAAATGAACTTGTGTCCTCATTCAAATTTATATTCATTTACACATAAACAATTACAGTAACGCATTCAGATAACAAGATCCAATAATATAGGGCTAACACCTAGAAGCTACAGTTCCAAAAGTGGTGACCACCCATGTGAAAATTGTACAAACTATAATAATTGCAATACGAATAAAAGAATGACTACCAATCGAGAAGAAGCTATAGGTCTACTGGGCACCTCGAGTGCACCACTGACTAGTCCTATTCCTGAATTATCTGCATATGTCAAATAGGAAGCGCCAAATGCCAACATAGTAAAGAAATACCCCTAACATTGTTACTTAGGACATTTTAAGGAATAATAGGTTCACAACAAATACACATTCATACATGTAATACACTTAAGTATGTTACATTTAATGCATAAATGCTAAGCAGTTACACGTGTTATCAACACAACCAAGTGCAAGTGATGATGGCATAGAAAATTAACAAACAATTTCCTAATCTAGTTAATAAATATATTAATGTTATGATGAAATTATATATGCTCCTTACAATCTAGCACTCCCTCACAAGCGACTCCAACGCCAAATCATAACCTATCTTAAAATATGCATGATTAGCCAAGTGATTATTAGTCCAATTTCATACATGTTGATGAAGCTAAGATACCATCATTATATCACGAGCCATATTATCCGGATCACATGGCTCGTTATAGCATATGCTGACTCCTCATCAGTGTTCCTTGATCTAAATTAAGGCATCAAAAAGGTGCGGGTCATCACCCAACACTGAATATGACACAATCAATTCAAAGATGTGAGATTGTCACTCAAAACTAAATCAATACAAAGGAAATGGGCTCATCACCCAGTTCCACTCACAGCCCAGTTGTTCAAACGGTACTCTGGCATGGAACCATTGGCCAAGTAATATGATGGGGGTCATACTAACAACATTCTATCACCTCTATTAATGCTCACTGGTCATTATGGGGAAGTTCGTCACCCCAACATAGGCAGACGGCTTGAACACGGTGTCCCATACCACCATGTTCAACTCATAAGTCATTAGGGATCGAACAAGCTAATAATTATGAGTAGACTAAATCAATGGTAATGGTGCTATTCCAGATTCTATTAAATGTTATACAATCACCAAGCACAATAATGATCGAGTTTGCATCAAACTGATACGATCTACTATGGAAGACCCCAGCTAAACTGCCATTTGATGCAAAGCATCCCTTATAGCTCTAACTACTGTCGATAGTCTGTGTTCAACTTTGGTCAGCTGTATAAACCTGGGATAACCTCCCTAATGCGGCCTATCCATATAGTTAAATAATTACGAAGCTCAATCCACCACAAACAACACAATTCAATTATATTAGAATTTCTAATCTTTCAACATCGAAGAATTATAATATTAAGATCTTCATATCATTCAAGCATTTTAACGAGCATGTTATTAACAAAATAGCGAACGACACATTTAGCTATTCTAAAATGCCATTTAGAAGCTCGATGGTAGACCTTTACTTTAGAGTCAAAATCCACGACTTATATACGGCCCTAAAGTTGAGACTTTGGGAAAAACACTACAAACCTAAATTAAAGTACAAGAATATTGTTAATGATGTGGATTTAGTCCTTATTAAATGTTAAAAAATCAATTATGGCTTAACTAACTCGATTGGAATGATCTATCAACTCGGTTCGATGAATCAGGACCTGAAATTAGTCTATAACTGAAACCCTAATGGAGTCGAGCTCGATTATGGCTCCGACAAGTGTATGGACCACTCCAATTGATAATTGAACTTAAAACCCTAAAATTTGAGTTTACAAGAAATGGAGCAAACAAAAAGGGAGTTTCTAACTCTAATGGTTTAAGATATAAGAAATGGAAGAAAAAGACAGAAAGATAAGTAGGAAACCTCTAACCTAGAAAGGGGTGAAGAATTCATCACACAATCATCATATTTTGGTAGTTAAAAGTGTGAAACTGAGTGTAAATGCGAGATCTTACAAGATCCGACAAGCATGGTGATCGGACGACAACATGTAGCACATGGATTCACCATTTCTGTCACGCCCCAGACTCAGAAACCAAGCTCACAGAATTTCCGATCTCCGAATTCGGTGCCAACAGCCTCCATAGTACCCCATTCTCAGCTCCTGGCACCCATTCACCAGGTTCTGATCCTAGGATCCTACAAGGAGGATTTTTATAACAAAAGTCTGATTCATAAAGAGCATACCCAAGATCATAATATCATAACCATAGAAAAATAACCACAGGAACATCATTACAAAATCCACTACGAATTTAAACTTTTCATAAGTACAAGGCTCAAGGGGAAAATTACAAAGGCTAAATAAGAATAACTCCAAAAGGGTTCATGGAACGCTCTGTAACGTCTTGGAAAAATTCGTACAAAGACCCAAGTACCACCTCAGGCAGAAAGCACTAAGGACTGAATCCTTTAGAAATTAAACGAGAATGAACTAGTGCTAAATTAGATTTCCTGTAAAATTAGCACCACCACTTTAAATAAGATTTGTAAGACCTAAACCTTGTAGAATTATTAATGCTACATTTTCCTAAAATCTAGGAGCAATCTCTAAACCCAGTTGCTCTCGGAAGCATTCAGAAACTCCGTATCGGACTTGGACCGCACGTCGAAAGTACAATAGCTACGAAATTATACAATTATGACTGCCTAGTTGGACTTGACAATCACCTCGAAAATCAAGTCTAGACGATGTCTTGGGACTCTTTACTTGAGTCTGGAGCGAAGTGTGTGAGAAACGTGAATGTTTTTAGAAATTAAATATGAATTTAAGTAATCTGAGTCGTGTCACTTGTGGGCCGATTATAAGCATTTAGACTGTTAGAATCTGACCCAAATTCACCCTCGCATCAGGAGAAATGTCCCACACATGCCAATATACTTATGACCCTGATCGAGTGTCGGTGACCTTTGAACTGAAACTGGTCTGCCACGGTCGATTTGTAAACCCGATCGGACTGAAAACTTAGCTTAATCAAGATCTAATATCAGAGAGCTTAATTCCGACCACATTCAGTAAGGGGACCTCCAGAAATGCTCCGTTGGATCGGAATAAACCCGATTTGGCTATAACCTAAGTATACCTTGGCCCTAGGGCTGTTTCCATCAGTTTTGGGCCTATATAAGGACCTTAAACCCTCTCTCATTCACTCCATACGAATTTTGGGAAAACCTTAGGAGAGAGAAGAGAGTGAAGAGAGAGAAAGTGAGAGAGAAGTTGGTGAAGATTCGTGGGATTCTTCCCTGCTAATCTACCTGCTGAAATATTAATCCCGTGTAGTTCTACCGGCGATACCAACAACATTCTTAGGTAAGAAAACCTAACCCTAATCTGTTTTAGGGTTTTAGATGTTGTAAGTTATGAAATAGCTAACCTAGTTCATGTTATATGTTGCCAATCCGCGGTTGACAAAGACTAACGTCTAAATCAAATTCGTTATGCTTTTACCAATGTAAGGTGCAGACTATATACGAATAGGTTATGGTTTTCAAGGCTTTCAATGTCGGTTAATGGTTTCTTACTGACATGGATGCTATTTCACATGCTAATTGCGATATCTATTTCGTTTTACGTATACATATGAACTATGTGGTATATAGGGGAATTCGTGTGTTTGTCGAAATGTTTGTATACATTAAGAATCTGAATTTGTGATTGTCATGATTAACTGTCATAGGTACATGATTTTTATTTATGCAACAACTCCTTGGAAAAAGGATTTGCCCAAATATGTGTTATAACCAACATATGTGATGTATGTTGGTAAGTGTAGTCTAAGTGTTTGTAAAAATGTCTGAATGAGTTAGTAGTTAATAAAGTGTGATTATAGGGGAGTTGAGATATGAATCCCAACTACCTTAAATGTGTATATGATTTCCTCCATGTACTGTATAGCCTGCTTATTCATGTTTAACTATGTATATGATTTCCTCCATGTATTGTATATTCATAATTAAGTTATATTCCATAGCATGCTCATACGATTGTAGAATTCAACTTATGTATTCATTACTACTTGCCTATCTTATATGTTTATTTGTTATGAATTCACACGGTTGGGGCTATATCATAGTCCAGGCAATCGCTAATAGGCCTTGTTCTGATGTCTGAGGTTGTTTTGGCCACGCAGTATGTGCTCATTGAATCCAAGCCATACTTGGGTTGTCGACAGTGGTTAGGCCACATGAAGTGCTTATGCACTTCATGTCGATCAACTCAACGTGCGAACATCCTAGTCGAGCTCGTCAATTAACCCGATTGACCCAATATATGTTCACCATGTTTAGACGCTATTGCTTGAATCTAGGGTACCAAACTTACTAGTGAGACTCTGTTAACCTTGGTACCTCGATCCGCTAAGACTCATAAGCCGGGCATGGTGGTATGGGACACCGTGGTAGAGCTATCGGCCTACGTTGGGGCGACGATCCTCCCCGTAGTGACCAGTGAGCAACCCAGACTCGTGAGCTAAATATGGTGGCATGAGACACTGTATTCATGCTGTCGGCCTACTCTGATTGGTGACTAGCACTTTGTAGTGACCTCGAGCATACCTTGAAACTGCATTGAGGCAACGAGCCTTATTGTAGTAACCAGGGTATAACTAGGCCTGTATTGATTGGTGACGAATCCTTTATAGCGACCTAGAACCACAACATCATGTGAGATTGTCTAGGACTAACAACCCTAGAATGGATCATTGTTTGGAAAATGATACAAGGGAGGTACCTTAGCTTCTCAATCCTGCTGTATGTAAGGGACTAATAAGAACTTGGTAATCATGCTCATAACATCGCACTACACGTGCCATTGGTGTTGGTGTAGAGCACAGTGGTAGTGATTCATGCCACGATCGTTAGATGTTGTTGCAAGAGGGAGTACAGGCGAGGGTATGCATCATTACCTCATATCATTCTTGCATTAACAAGAGTATCCAAGACATGTTTGATTGTATTGCTTTATCATTACTGCTTAATTGAATTGATAACATGTTAATATTTGTTGTATAGCTCCACTGATTGATCACTCACTCCCACATTTAGGGACAGTATTTAAATACTAACCAGACTTTGTCTTAGTTGTAGATGATGATGTGACCCACGAGTAGAGCCGAAGTTTGAGGATGATGAGGAGGCATTCTCTTACATACAGTTTTTGAGCGGATTCACGTGAGCCGAGTCCGTATCGACGGGGCTTCAAGGATTATACTTGTTGAGGACTATTACATTCTTTTTGACATTTTGTATTTTGAATCAACACTTGTAATTATTGACCTGGTAATGCATACATACTTTGGGGACTTATACTAGTTTATATATTCATTTTAGTCTTCCGCTTGCATATTATAACTGTCCCTAGATTATGTTATACTAATTTGGTTTAATCTCCTTCATGTACAAATGACATACAATCATCATTAAATATGTTGCATAAGTGATGTTTTGGAACTCGGGAGCTGAGTTATACTCGACCCCCGATTTTCACGGCGTTACAAGTTGGTATTAGAGCATGATTTTGATTAAACCGGACCTAGGTTATGGTCACACGATGCACGCTAATGTAAATTTTACATAGGGTGGTATGAGAAAAATCTAGAAACAAGTTTAGGTTTCTGAGTTTTGCTAATTGGCGAAAGATTACTAAAAATGATCACCAAAATCGGGTCCGTACATACCCGTGATCACGTGAAACGATCCCAATCCACTTCTAGACCATCCATCAACGGGTTTAGACCATGTTTTAACCCATCCCAGCCATTTAAAAATTGGTAAGCGTAAATATACATCAAAATCTATTCGAAATGACCCGAAATGATTCAAAATAGAGTAGGGGGCCTAACGGAACATCTCCAGGGGGACTCAGGGTGGGACCCACACCTTTTTTGGATTGAGGGGGCAGGAGGACATTGCCTCACCGGTGATCCCTCGTCGAACTATCCAGATACCGGCGAGGATCTCACCGGTTTGGCGAGGCCTCGCCGCCCAGCTAGACAGGCCGGGCGGACCGGTGCGGGCTGATGAGTTTAGGGTGTTGTGTGGCCCACTGATCTATGTTGGGTCAATTTTAAAGAACCCCAACACATCCTCTCTTTACAAGCCACCGCTCCAAGCTCTCCTTTCTTTAAGAAATTTCCTAAATCTCCACAAAAATCACCCTCCAAGCATTCCCATTTCCCATTTTCATGCACTATCTACACCACCCCCTTAAAACCCATCTCCATTGTTGATTTCCCCTTTCTTTTCCTTCCATTTGGGCACTCAAATCCCATTTTGAGTCTTAAATTCATGGAAACCCCATAAACTTCCCATTTTCCTCTTTTCTTTCCTTTTCCATGGCATTGTTCGAGCTAGTTATGGTCGTATTCTCGCTTTCCACCATTCTTTTTTTCATGGGAAAGAAGAGAGCTTCCGTGGATGAAGCCGGGCCTAGTCTCCTCACACGTTCACGGAGACCGAGAGGTGCCACCGGAAGTATAAGCGCCAATCGAGAGTTGCAGACCAAGCGGGATCTAGATCCCCGGGTTCCCTTGGGAAGGACTCTGTTGGTGGAGCTGTGGCACGAAGTTTATGAGGGCCGTAGGTCCTTTTTAAAGCTCATGTGGATGTGCGACTATTTGAGGAGTAATGTTGTTTGAGTACCTGGAATAAGCCAGGTGGGGTCCGCTATTTGAGGGCGAGTATCGTGCAAATATGAGCAATATTCGAGCTTTCTATGCCCACATTTGAGAACCAACGTTGGAGCCCTTGCAGTTCAAAATTTCATTTGGAAGAGACAGGGAGGCCACAATCAACGTTGCTTTGATATCTCGACTTATGAATGTGCCTCTCGGTGAGGTGCATGCAATTGAGAAGAATTTGATGAGTGCACGCGAAAGGGATCACCGCACACAGTTCCTTTATGGTCATCTGATTCAATGGTAGCCAAATAATAGCCTTTTAACAACCAATATGACGGATGATTTCTTCTTGCTTCACCACATATTCATGTTCAACGTCTACCCCCAGTGGAGCAATCGTAGCAAGTGCATGTGCCTGATGGTGGATTTCTTATACCAAGTGGGATAGGGAGAGAAGCTATGTGTGCCTACACATGTCCTGTGAAAAATAGTCCTTACCACAAGTTCAAATAAAAGGACTGATTCACTCCCATTCAGCCGACTCATATGCAAGATTGTACATGAGTTTGGCTATAGACTTGGGGTGGAATTAACAGCGTCGATCCATTATATAAGCGAGACTACTCTCAATTAGATGAAAATCAAGCCACAACAATGACAAGCCTAACTTAAGGAGAGTGAGGATGAGACAGAAAGTGAAGAGGAAGAGAGTAAAGAAGAAGGTGGAGCTGAAATAGAAGAAGAGGAGGAACAGGAAGAAGAAGAGGAGGCCCAGGATACGGATGAGAGCTCTCCTCCCGTGACACGAGAGCATGATCCTGATCTAGATGATAGGGAGGCCTGCTTAGCTTGACTTGAGGAGGGCCAGTCTTCTCTACGATAGGATATCATCGATGTTCGGGCCCTCATGAAGCACAAGTTTAAGAAAGTGACTCGCACTTTGAAGTCTATCCTGTGCTGCCTGCAGGATAAGGGTGCCTCTCCTCCATCACCAGATTCTGCCGAATAGTCAAATATGTAGTTATCACTTATTTTTCTTTTTTGCTTACTCTTGTGTGTAGCCTTTAAAAGCATAGTAGTTTGGTAGTTGTTTAGTGTTTGAAGCCTTAGTTGTATTAGCTCACATGCATTCTCTGTTACAATCCATGTAATGCTGCACTTCGTGTATTGTGACAATTTTGTTAAATGAAATGCATGATGTTGCCTTGTGAATGAGATGTTGAATGCTGTGTGGATGGATTGGCTCATCGAGATGAGGGCAGATTGTAAGGCCAGAGTCATGATAGCCTATGGATACGAGGGCATGGCCTTTACTTTTCCAGTTCAGGTCAGTATGCCCTGTCGTTTACGTTGTTACATGTCCTTGTTGAAGAATGTGGATGGCCCAACACTTGAAGCTATGCTTATAGTTTGAGATTTTGAGTATGTGTTCAGCAAGATACCTGGACTACCTCCTCAGCGCGAGATCAATTTTACTATTGATCTTATGCCCGGTGCGACACCTATTTCCTTGCCGACTTACCGTATGCCTCCATGTGAGATGGAGGAGCTGAGGAAGTAAATTGATGGTCTATTAGAGAAGGGTTTTATTCGCCCTAGTGTGTCTCCTTAGGGAGCACTAATACTGTTTGTAAACAAGAAGGATGGTTCCTTACGATTATGTATTGATTACCGCAGTTTGAACCAGGTGACAGTGAAGAACAAGTTTCCCTTGCCCAGGATTGATGATCTATTTGATCAGTTGAAGGGGTAATGATACTTTTTGAAGATAGATCTGTAGTCAGGGTATCATCAGTTGCGCGTCAGTGATCAGGGTGTGCAGAAGACAACATTCAAGATCATTACATGGACCTAATGAACAAGTTCCTTGTGATGTCGTTCGGCCTTATGAACGCACCGGCCATGCACATGGACCTAATGAACAAGGTGTTTCGGCCATTTCTTTTTTGATTCATCATCGTATTTATTGATGACATCCTGATATACTCCAAGAGTTGGAAAGAGCACAAGGAGCACCTGCGAGAAGTCTTGGATACTCTGAAGAAGTACCAGTTGTTCATTAATGTGCGATTTCTAGAAGGAGGAAGTTAAGTTCCTAGGACATCTGGTGTCCAAGGAAGGGATAGCAGTTGACCTTGCTATAGTAGCCACGGTTAAGGACTGGAATCAACCCGGTTCGCTTACGAAGGTGAGGAGTTTTCTTGGTTTGGCTGGGTATTACCGTCGATTTATTCGAGACTTCTCCAAGATAGCCAGACCGCTATCTCAGTTGACCTGAAAAGATTTGAAGTTCCCCTGAAATGAGAAGGCCGAGGCAGCTTTTCAGGATCTGATGGATAAGCTAACATCCGCCCCTGTGCTGGTATTGCCAGAGCAAGGGGTTAAGTACACTATATATACCGATGCATCTCGCATTGGTCTGGGTTGTGTCCTTATGCTAGAGGTTGCTAATCCGCCGTTGATAAAGACTAAACGTCGAAATCAAATTCGTGGGATTCTTCCCTACAAATCTACCTACTGAAATACCAATCCTATGTAGTTTTACCGGCGATACCAACAACGTTCTTAGGTAAGAAAACCTAACCCTATTCTGTTTTAGGGTTTTAGATGTTGTAAGTTACGAAATAGCTAACCTAGTTCATGCTATAGGTTGCTAATCCGCCGTTGACAAAGACTAAACATCTAAATCAAATCTGTTACGCGTTTACCGGCATAAGGTGCGGACTATATACATATAGGTTATGATTTTCAAGGCTTTCAATGTCGGTTAATGGTTTATTACTAACATAGATGCTATTTCACATGCCAAATGCAATATCCGTTTCGTTTTACGTAGACATATGAACTATGTGGTATATAGGGAAATTCGTGTGTTTGTTGAAATGTTTGTATACATTTGGAATCTGAATTTGTGATTGCCACGATTAACTATCATAGGTACATGATTGTTATGTATGCGACAACTCCTTGGCAAAAGGATTTGCCCAAATATGTGATATAACCAACATATGTGATGTATGTTGGTAAGTGTAGTCTAAGAGTTTATAAAATTGTCTAAATGAGTTAGTAGTTAATAAAGTGTGATTATAGGGGAGTTGAGATATGAATCCCAACTACCTTAACTGTGTATATGATTTCCTCCATGTACTGTATAGCCTGCTTATTCATGTTTAACTGTGTATGATTTCCTCAATGTACTATATATTCATGATTAAGTTATATTCCATAGCATGCTCACATGATTGTAGAATTCGACTTTTGTATTCATTACTACTTGCCTATCTCATATGTTTATTTGTTGTGAATGCATGCGTTTGTGGCTATATCATAGTCCATGTTATCGGTAATAGGCCTTGTTCTGGTGGCAGAGGTTGTTTTCGCCACGCAAGATGTGTTCGATGAATCCGAGCCGTACTTAGGTTGTCGACAGTGGTTAAGCCACATGAAGTGCTTATGAAATTCATGTCGATCAAATCCACGTGCGATTCTCCTAGTCGATCACGTCAATTAACCCGATTGACTAAATGTATGTTCACCATGTTTGGACGCTACTGCTTGAATCTAAGGTACCAAACTTATCAGTGAGACCTTGTTAACCTTGATACCTTGATCTGTTAAGACTCATGAGCCAGGCATGGTGGTATGGGACACCATGGTCGAGCTGTCTGCCTACACTGGGGCGACGAGCCTCCCCGTAGTGACTAGTGAGCAATCCAGACTAATGAGACGAATACAGTGGTATGAGCACTGTATTCGTGTTGTCGGCCTACTCTGATTGTTGACGAGCCCTTTGTAGTGACCTCGAGCATACCCTGAAACTATATTGAGGCGACGAGCCTTATCGTAGTAACTATGGTATAACTAGGTCTGTATTGATTGGTGATGAACCCTTTACAACGACCTAGAATCATAACATCGTGTGAGATTGTCTAGGACTGACGACCCTACAATGGATTAATGTTTGGGAAATGATACAGGGGAGGTACCTTGGCTTCCTAATCTTTCTATATGAAAGGGACTAATAAGAACTTGGTAATCATGCTTATAATATCGCACTGCATGTGCTGTTGGCATTGGTGTAGAGCACAGTAGTAATGATTCATGCCGCGATCGTTAGATATTGTCGCAAGAGGGAATGCAGGCAAGGGCATGCATCATTACCTCATATCATTCTTGCATTAACAAGAGTATCTAGGACATGTTTGATTGTATTGCTTTATCATTACTGCTTGACTGAATTGATAATATGTTAACCTTTACTGTATAGCTCTAATGAGTTGATCACTCACTCCCACATTTTAAGCTGGTGTTTAAACACCAATCAGACTCTGTCTTAGTTGCAGATGATGATGCGACCCACGAGGCAGAGCCGGAGTTCGAGGATGATGAGGAGGCATTCTCTTACATGCAGTTTTCAGGTGGATTCAAGTGAGCCGAGTCCGGATCGACAGGGCTTCAGGGATTATACTTGTAGAGGACTATTACATTCTTTTTGAAATTTTGTATTTTGAATCAACACTTGTAATTATTGACCTAGTAACGCATACATACTTTGGGGACTTATACTAGTTTATATATTTATTTTAGTCTTCCGCTTGCATATTACAACTGTCCCTAGATTATGTTATGCTGATTTGGTTTAATCTCCTTCATGTTTTATGCACTCATACAAACGACATACAATCATCATTAAATATGTTGCATAAGTGATGTTTTGGAACTCGGTAGCTGAGTTATACTTGACCCCCGATTTTTAGGGCATTACATGCTCCATGCTCTTGCTCAGCTACTGCTACTGCCTAGAATCACCTGCACGCATCAATCGTGCATAAGCTTATAGAAAGCTTAGAGGGTGGTGTAAGTGTATGTAGGACAGGTGTCATGAATGCGATATCAGAATGTGAAAAATGCGGTAAGGCCATGAATATCGCTAGCCATCATAAGTCTAAGCAAATGAAAGGTATGAATACCATCTGCCAACCAAGAGCTATGCAACTCAATGCAAGATACCATCAGCTAATCCAAGGTCATGCAATGCAAGGCTATACAACCAAGTGCCATAAGCAATATGCAATGTGATCATGCTCATCCTCATATTAAGTCCACAAATCAATACAGTTCCTTTCAGGGGAATCATTGGGGTTAAATACACTACCTGTTGACTATCGCTCTCTAAGCCACACAGCTTAATGAGCGTAAGAGATATCACTATCTGTCTGTGGACAACCAACACCAACAAGGCACGACGATAGCTGACCCATTTACGAGTTGGTCAGATTCGGCCTAACTATTGCCCCCTCACTCAGGCGGGTAAGGCCACACCCCCTCCCAACCGACCATGATTCAATGGGAGACGTGGCCTAATGGTAAAGGCACCGATGCTCATGTTTTCCACTCGGTCTCGACGTTGAAGCATCTCCTGATACCATGAAGGTTCTGGGACTTTCACCCAAGGACATCCTACGTGCCCACAATGCTCAAACTATATTTTTGGTATCTAAATCTAGCTATCCATGATATAACAGTGGAGGCTACGGTCATGATGAAGCTAGGGCAAATATCAACGTGCTATGCCAGATGCATGAATCACACCAATCAATCATGCATCAAATCCTTTGCACCAGCGCACTCAAGTGGGGCAACTCCATCACTCTGGGAGTCCCATAACAGCCTGCCCAATGACACAATGCCATGACCAATCAACCATCCACCAAGCACACAAATTGTGCTCATGAGTCATGAAAATGACTAAGTGTGTCATGAGATGATGTACTCTCCTCGGGTCTAGGTACTTAGACAAATTTTTCCCATGGATAGGAAGGAACACAACCACTAGTGGGGGCCTAATAGCTTAGGGTAGCCCATGAGACTAAGTAGACAATGTTATAGGCCTAAATGATAAGAATGAGCCTAGCAATGGGTCTAAGGTGGACATTGAACCACCAATAGATGAGAATGGGCCTAAAACATGGGCATAAAGGGGTCCTTAATGGGGACATTATACCACCATTGTTCCCTAACAAGATGGTCCAACAATAATCTACCTAGAAGCAAGGCCCAAGGCCCAAATATCACCATAAAAATGGGTAGCCACATCTATATACATGTTTCTTACAAAATGGCCTAGAGAAAATGGCCCAGACCTACATATAACAACATGGGCCCATAGGGGAGATTACGGCCCAATAACAATGTCAACCAATCCATGCATTATGTTGGACTTAGTGGGAAGCACATAACCCCAAGTACATAGGCAAAAACATCATATCCAAGTTAGGTGAAATGGGCCTTACAACATCAACCCAAAAACTAGTAAATTAGGTGGGCAATAAAGGACCCAATCACATCTATATTTCAGCCCAGCTCGTCCAGCATAATAGTGGACGTAGCCCATATATACAATTGAGCCAAGATTGAACGTCCCAGCCCATCTTGGCCAACTGGACATCTAAAAATTCTGCTCCATCTATTTCGGGCTCAAACAATAACAAAAAGGTAAGCCTGTCTTAACACTAATTAAGCTTAAAAGCCTTAAAATTAAAAGTATAGCATATGCACATATTATTTCTCCACTAGGTGGGCCCCACATTCTAAAAATATCCAGCCACATATACAATTTCTTTCATAACACCTTGTTAGACCTTCAGCCCACTCGGCTTCCTAGGCCTGCTGAGGTCTCGCAAAAAATAATTTTTGGGGAAATATAAATTTTATGGTGGTCCTTGGTCATCATGGTGGGCCTCAATAGATGGAGAATGTGGTCAAAACACATAAACACAAGTGGGCCAACTGCTGGACTACAAGTCCAACAGCACCCCAAAAAGCCTAGACTTCCCAGGTGGGCCTGAGTGTCCCAAAGGCCTGGACAGCCAGCCAAGATCACATCAAGGTGGGCTCCACATTTGGACGTCCCACCAACGGACGATCCATACTTCAGTGGGCCACACAAGGGAGGACCTGTGGGAAGAAACACATGCATCAAGGTGGATTGCAAGGGGTGGACGGCCAGCCCATGGCTGGACGTCACCTAGCTGGACATCCAACATTGTAACGCCCTAGAAAAATCCATACTTGGACTTGAGTACTAACTCGACCAGAAATCGCGTAGGATTAATTCCTTTAGGAAATAAGTGTAAGTTAGCTAGCGCAACGCTAGAGTAGCTGTGAAATCATTGCTGATCGCTTTAAATACGTTCTACAAGACCCAAAATGAGTAGAACCAATGACGCTATAATGCTCTAAAATCTCGGATCAAACTCTAAACCGGTTTGTTCTCAGGACCCCTTTGAAACTTATATTGGATCTAGACCGCGCGTCGAAAGTCTGATACCTACAATCTTAGACCGTTATAACCGCCTAGCTGGACTTGACAATCATTTCAAAAATCAAGTCCAACCGACATTCAGAGGCTATTTCATTGAGCCTGGAGTGAAGAGAGTGAGAATAGGGTTATATTTAGAAATTTGAAATTCAAATCTGGCACACGACTTGGTGCGTTATTATTAAGCATTCTGACCGTCAGAATTCATCCAAATTACACCCTCAGATCAGGAAAAATTTCTCTTTCATATCATGAGACTTGTAGACCTGATCTACGTGCGATGACCGCTGAACTGAAACTGAACCGCCACGTGCGATCTATGAATACTACTGGTCTAAAAATGGGATGTGAGCGACATCCGACATGCATGAGCTTAAGTCCGATCACCTTCGGCCAGGGGACCTCTTAAAATGTCTTTTTGGACAGAAACAGCCCCAATTTTGTTTGGCATCAAGTAAACATTGTTCCCAAGTCTGTTTTGGGAATGTTTTAGGTTATAAAAGGGCCTTAAACCCTCACTTCTCTCACCCATCCAAATTTGCTAGAAACCCTAGCTGGTGTGAGAGAAAAGGTGAGAGATTGTGAGAGAGAGTGGGAGAGAACTTCCTGCTGCTTGCACTACCTGCTACACGTGCTTATGCCACGTACCTCAATCACTTTCCTGGTGATTCCGCCACACTTCTAGGTAAGGAAAGCCCTAACCTTTTGTTAATTTAAGGTTCTGTTGAATCTCTTAGCGAAGTAGCTTACAGATCTTGTGTATTAGGTTCCCGGTTCGCCGTAGACGAAGCGTATACGCTCCGTTCGAATCGGTTCACCTCTAGGAAAAAGGTGCGGATTCTAGACGCTTTGATTGGCTGATTTCAACACTTTTAATGTCATTTAATAGTAGATTATCGACGGTAACGCCGTTTGACATGTACAACATGCTGTCCATTTCCTGTTTCATAAGCAGACGAAAAATATAAGATTTAGGGCATTTTAGTCATTTGTAGGAAATACTGTTTTCATCCATATTTTTCTGATATGATTGACATGGCTCTTTGTCACATTAGGATATTAGGAATGCGTGCATAATCAGTTTGGCGAAGAGATTCGTCCAAATGGGCACTTTGAGTCGACATACTATATGTAGACTTAAGTGTGTAGACTAAGTGTTTGTATAAATGTTTGTATTAGTATGTATTGAATTAAATGGTGTTATGAATTAGTTTGAATTGAATTCTCAAATAATATGCTGATGTAAATGATTTCCTACATGTTGGCTATATGCATGATTTCATTATATGTATGAAATGCATGTGTTAGATGATTACTTAAGTTGTATGTTATAACATGTGTTAACATGCTCACATTGTTGTATTTCATTTCCATTACTCTTATATGATTGCTGATGTGGATTCATAAATGTTTGAGATTATACCTAGTTCAGGCAGTTGGTAACCGAGTAAATTCGTGGTTGGCTTATCTCTGCCACGAACGACGCGTCGATGAACGCGAGTCGTGTTTTGGAGTTGGCGGCAGTGGTTAGGCTACGCGAAGTATTTTATACACTTCATGTCGCTCAGCTTGAGATGCGCTCGTACTAGTCAAGCCCGTCAAGTAACCCGACTGGCCATTGTATGTTCACCTTGTATGAGTCATAATTGCTTGAACCTAAGATACTAAACTTACCATTGTAAACCCTATTAACCATGATACCTTGATCCATAAAGACTCATGAGTCGGACATGGTGGTATGGGATAACGTGGTCGAGCTGTCGGCCTACGCTGGGGCCACAAACCTCCCCGTAGTGACCAGTGAGCACCTATGACTCGTGAGCAGATTATGGTGGTATGGGACACTATATTCTTGTTGTTGGCCTACAATGATCAAGTGACGAGCCCTTTGTAGTGACCGCGTGCGTATTCTGAGTCTATGGGAGGCAAAGACCCTTCCGTAGCAATGAGAGTACAGTAGGCCTGTATTGATAAGGTGATGGGGGAGCGGTACAACGAGTGCGAGCAACAGCCCTGACAGCCCTTGCAGCGACCTACAAAATATACATCGTATGAGATTACTAGGAGTGATGACCCCAGACAGGATCTGTTGTGGGATTGATATAAGGGGAGTACCTTAGTTTCCCAATCCTGCTGTATGAATGGACTAATAATAACTCGATAATCATATCACCATCACATTGCATGTGCCTGAAAGATGTGGAGCACTGTAGGAAGAAAGTATGCCGCGGGCGTAAGATGGTACCGTATGAGGGAGATCGTCGGTGAGGGCATCCATCATGTCACATCATATTGCATTAACAACAATATTAGGAATGTTTGATTTACTGCTTTACTATTATCGCATGATTGATTTGAGAACATGTTAATCTTTACTTTATTATTCTACTGAGTTAGCTACTCACTCCCACGTTACGGGATGGTGTTTGCAAAACCCACCAGACCCTGTCTTAGATGCAGGTGAGGCAGCGATTCAGGAGACAGAATCATATTATGATGAGGACCAGGACGAGTTCTCATATATGCAGTACCACGACGACTTTGCTTAGGTGGCCTGAATTGACAGGACTTCTCAGTGGGACTATTTTTAACATTTTGATTCTGTTTATTTACATGTATATGAGACTTGGAGATATATTCATACTTTGGAGACAGTTGAGATCTATTTTATTTTCCATACAGTGATATGTATATCCTTTAGTCTTTCGCTTACTTTTATCACTGAATATGGAGTATGAATTACAGTTTTGGTATAATTTTACTCATGTGAATGCTTTAACTCAGAAATCATTGAATCATAAACATTTTTTTTGCATAAGTGACGGCCTGGAACTCGAGAGTCGGGTTTATACACGACCCCCGATTTTCAGGGTGTTACAAGTTGGTATCATAACATGAATGAGATTATACCAGGCTTGGGTTATGGTCGCGTGACATACGCTGTCGCTCCTTTAACTTAGGTGGGTGCGAGGAAGGTCTAGAAACATTTATAGGATCACAGTTTCGCCAATAGGCGAAGTTTATTCGTATCGATCGTTTGATCGAGTCCGTAACGCATCTAGGGTCGCGTGAAGCGACCTAAGTAGCTCATAGGTTATAAGTAGGCAGGTTGAGACATTCTCTGAAAGGTTCTAAACCTGTAAATGTGAATCCTTGGGCTGTGGGGTAATCACAACCCTTACTTTCAATCGCTAGGGCTTAAAAACCCCGTTTCACCTAATTCCTTCAAAATTCTTCCTCTCACCACTCCATTCTTCAATTATTTCTCTAAATTTTCATGTTAGGTATTGATCCTAATGTGAAAATGATATAAAATCATACTTGGGTAAAATTTTCCAATGAATAGTAAAAATACACGAAAACTGGCCATTTGGCCATTCTAAATTTGTAATATTTAGAAAATAATGAGCTAAATGGATGGATTAGCTCATCCTACCCTAAAATAATATGCTATATGATGGATAAATGTATTCTGGTTTATAGACTGGCCCCGGAAAGTCCTGAATGGAAGTTTGAGCCTCCCTAGGTCAAAATATAATGATCTGGGGTGGGGCCCATACTTATTTGGAGTCCCTAGGGCAGGGGGGACCCAACCCATGTGCTCCCACTGGCTGGATCCAGAGATGGCCGGTGATGCCATCGCCGATCCGGCGATCGATCGCCGACCAATGGGCCCCACGTGGTCCGAATTTCTGGCGCATCGTGTTTTTAGGGTAGGGCACCCCTCCCATACAGGGCCTGTCTGTCGAAACCCCTTAGAAAGGGTACCTCCTTCACAAACAGCCCCTTCCCAAGCTCCTTTCACATTTTTCTTGCTACCCCATCTCAAATCGCTGGCCCAAACCTCTCCCAATCCCATTTCGTACTGAAATAGAACCCATTCCATCCTTCCATTACTGTTTACAACTCCTCCTCTTTCAAAACTCATCGTTTGGAGCTCCTACAACCTCCAAAATGAGCTAAAATCGTGTGGAGTTCTAAACCCTTTTAGGTTTCCCTTTTTCCTTTGAGATTCTAACCCTTGGAAGCTTGATTTATCCCTCAACAATGCCAAGATTTCCTTCTGTCCACTTGGACAACCACTTCTCCCCATTTCCCTCATTTTTCATGGCTATTATTGAAGCCATTTTAGGTTTTTTCTCTTTCTCCACCATCCTCTCTTTGATGGGAAAGAGAAAGACTGCAGTGGATGAGGCTGGGCCTAGTCACCCGGCACAATCAAGAAGATCGAGGGGTGGCGCCACTAGCTCAAGCGCCACCGTAAGTTTAAGCACAGCCCGAGAGTTTCATACAAAGCGGGATTTGGATCTCCATACTCAAATTGGGCTAGTGCTGTTAGCAGAGATGCCTTACGGTGATTATACTGACCGTAAGGTGTTGTTTGAGGCGAACGTGGATGGGCGACTCTTCGGAGAATTCCTATTGTTTGAGCGCATCGAAGCTGCACATTGGGGTCCGATCTTTGAAGCCTGTTCTCGTGCTAATGTGAGCATCGTTCGTGCCTTCTACGCTCGTATCCGAAATCCTACATTAGAGCCATTGCAGTTCAAGATTCCCTTTGATAGAGACCGGATGCCTACGATCGATGTTCGGTTGATAGCGCGACTTCTGAACGTACCCCTTAGTGATGTTCATCCCAGTGTAAAGAATTTGAGGAGTAGGCGTGAGCGAGATCGCCGTACCAGGTTCCTATGCGGTAGTCTGGTTCCATGGCAGCCTAACAATAGCCTCAAGGTGTCTCATATGTCTGATGATTTGTGCCTGCTGCACCACATTTGCACGTTCAACGTGTATCCCAGGTCGACAAATCGCGTTGAATGTATGCGCCTTATGGTCAATTTCTTGTATCAGGTGGCCCAGGGAGAAAATGTGTGTATGGCCACTTTTGTGTTGCGACAGATTATCCTCATAGTGAAATCAAGAAGAACGTCTGAGTCGCTTCCTTTTGGCCGGCTTATATGCAAGATCGAGCTTGAGTTTGCTTACAGACTTGGGCTGGAGTTGCCAGTTCCGATTCACTGCATTGATGAGTCTACCATGGTTAAGATGAAGATCGGGTCTCAGTACCGTGAGACTCAGCTTGATGAGGATAGCGAGGGCGATTTTGATGGCAAAGAGTATCCAAGTGAAGGAGAACCTGGGGCGGAAGTAGAGGAAGAAGCCCAAGAAGAGGAAGAAGAGGAGGCTCAGGATACTGATGAGAGCCCTCCTCCTTCTACTCAGGCTACTAGTGATGCTCACATTGCCTGAATTGAGGAGAGCCAGGTCACCTTGCGAAGGGAAGTTCAGGAACTTCAGGCTGAGGTCGAGGATACCAAGGCCGCTATGAAGAGAAAATTCGGCAAGGTTACTCGCACCTTGAAGGAGATCCTGTGTTGCTTGGAGGATAAGGGTGCTCCTCCTCCATCGCCCGACTCAGAGTAGCGATGAGATTTTAGATGTTGTTGGTAGTAGTTAGTCATTTTCTGCTTTATGTTGTGTAAGCCTGTTAAAGCTAGTAGTTTACTTATGTTACTGTTGTAGCTTTAACTGTCTTAGTTTCCATGTACTTCTTTTCATAATGCCTGTAAGGAGAGATCCCTTGTATTATGATAATTTTGATTAAATGAAATGCATGGAATGCCTTTGACTCTTTATGTGAATGATTGCGGTGTGTTTGTGCTATTGAGACAGACAAGGTTGCGCCCTATTTTGAATATAGGGAATGCCGCCTAAGTATACACGGAGCACAGCTCAGCTTACATTGGGTGAGCATATGAATCAGGTTCCCCTCCAGTCTGATGCTCATACGGACCCTACTGTGGGCCCGATTCCTGAGACAGTACGTGAGTCTCAGCCTCCTACTGGTCCTGCAGTTGGACCACCGCCTTTCACACCGCACGTTAGAGAGCAGTACCGTGCGTCTTCTTAGACGCAGTACATGCCACAGCCTGCTCCACCTCCAGATAGATTTGAGCAGATGATGGCTATGATGCAGCAGCAGCAGCAGCTCCTGACTACTATAGTGGGGGCTCTAGCCTAGAGTGGGAGTGCGACTCCACCTGCACCACCTATGCATCCAGATGAGGATGCCGGTACTTATGCTCGGGATGAGGGCATTGCTCATCCTGCACCGCTTGCTTATCCTATAGGGACTGTTACAGATACACGGGGCCTACTCGAGAAATTCCAGCGCTTGCGGCCTCCTACTTTTACGGGTTCTCACAGACCCAAGGAGGCCGAGTATTGGCTCGACTGTGTGTCGAAGATACCACAGATGCTGCATTACTCAGAGACTGAGCAGGTTGAGTTGGCTACGTTCTTGTTCGAGCGAGAGGCCATCTTGTGGTGGGATAGTGTATTGCGGACCGTTGCCGCTGATTACATCTGGACCTGGGTAGCGTTCGAGTTCCACTTCCACGAGAAATACTATCCCCAGACGTACAGGCATGAGCGGTAGAATGAGTTTCTACGCCTCAGACAGGGAAGCATGACTGTCACGGAGTATGAGCATCGATTCACTAAGTTAGGCAGATATGTCCCAACTATACTTGCTGATGAGTAAATGCGCATACGGTATTTTTCTGAGGGTTTGCGACCGGATGTTTGGTCGAAGATGTGTTGCGTGAGCATTCCCTCCTACGCTGAGTTGATTCACATGTCCATGAGGGTAGAACAGGATGTGGATTGACTTATGCAATCTCGTGGCCCTATTGTTCCTAGGACACGACCGGAGTTGCGGGACAGGCCCTTTGCGGGCAAGAGGCCTCGCGTCGACCCTCCTCCTAGGGCTACAACGCCAGTACCCCCGACACGGTGCCCCGATTTATCAAGTACTTATTGTGGGAGATCAGGTCATTTAGCACAGAGTTGTTTCTCTCGGATGAGAGACAACGGATTCTCACCACAGCAGAAGATCGACCATTCATGCCCACATGCTATATCACCACCGCTTCTACGGTTGGCTCCTGCGCATCCATCCTTCAGACCTTCCACATCTCAGTTCAGGCTGCCTCTACGGCCTATGGTATCACTGCCGAACCGGCTATAGCAGGCTCGGGTTCATGCTTTGACAGCTGAGGTGCCCGAGACTGACACTACTCAGCCTTTGGCCTTTGAGGTCACCGCCCACATCGGAGGTACTCCTATACTTGTGATGGTAGATACTGGATCCATGCTTTCTTTGATATCGCGTTCCATAGTCAGGCGTCATGGACTACCGACTATTCGCATGGATGAAGTGAGAGTCCTTTCAGCTCACGGGGATTTTTTTTATGCCACCCTGATGTGTGAGGGTTGCTTGGTGGATCTAGGAGGCAGGACGATGGCTCTTGAATTTATCGTCAACCCCTCTCTTATTTATCTCGACGTCATTCTTGGTATGGACTGGTTGACTGCTGGGAGGGCCGAGATTGACTGCGAGACTCGTATGGTGACGGTGTACGAGCCAGAGAGCACGCCTTTTACATTTTCAGTTCGGGTAAATCTCCCCTTCCGCATACTTCGGGACCCTGATGCCCCGACGCTTGAGCATACGCCAGTCGTTTGTGATTTTAGGGATCTGTTCAGGAATATCCCTGGTTTGCCGCCTCGACGAGAGATTGATTTCACTATCGATCTGGTGCCTGGTTCCACGCCCGTCTCACTGCCGACGTATCGCATGGCACCGTGTGAGATGGAGGAGTTGAGGACACAGATTGATGGTCTGTTGGAGCTTGGCCTTATTTAACCCAGTGTGTCTCCTTAGGGAGCACCAGTCCTGTTTGTAAGGAAGAAGGATGGTTCGATGCAATTGTGTATTGATTATCGCAGACTGAACCAGATCACGGTGAAGAACAAGTACCCTTTACCCAGGATCGATGACTTGTTTGATCAGTTTAGAGGAGCGTAGTACTTCTCGAAGATTGATCTTCAGTCAGGATATCATCAGTTACGCCTCAGGAATGAGGACGTGCAGAAGACAGCATTCAGGACCAGCTTTGGCCACTACGAGTTCCTTGTGATGTCGTTCGGTCTCACGAACTCACCAGCCGTGTTTATGGATCTGATGAACCGGATATTTCGGCCTTTCCTCTATCGATTCATCGTTGTGTTGATTGATGACATTTTGGTATACTCCAGGATTAGAGAGGAGCATGAGGAGCACTTGCGCTTGGTCCTGGATACACTCAGACAGCATCAGTTATTCGCACAGTACAAGAAGTGCGACTTCTGGAAGCAGGAAGTGAAGTTCCTGGGACACGTGGTGTCCAAGGATGGGATGGCAGTTGACCTAGCAAAGGTAGCTGCAGTTCAGGACTGGGAGCAGCCTGGTTCTGTCACTGAGGTGAAGAGTTTCTTGGGTCTCGCTGGCTATTATCGACGCTTCATTCGGGATTTCTCGAAGATCGCGAGACCTTTATCTCAGTTGACACGGAAGGACGTGAAGTTCTCCTGGAATGACAAGGCAGAGTCAGCTTTTCAGGAGTTGAAGGACAAACTTACGTCCGCCCCTATGCTAGTATTGCCAGAGCAAGGGGTTAGATACACTATATACACTGACGCGTCTAGCGTTGGTCTGGGTTGTGTCCTTATGCAGAAGGACAGGGTAATTTCGTATGCCTCGAGACAATTAAGGAAGCACGAGGAGAATTACCCTACACACGACTTGGAGTTGGCAGCCATCATATTCGCACTGAGGCTCCGGAGACATTACCTTTATGGAGAGGATTTCGAGCTCTTTTGCGACCACAAGAGCCTCAAGTACATATTCACACAGCGAGACTTGAATATGAGGCAGCGGTGATGGATGGAGACTTTGAAAGACTTCAAGTTCGAAGTCTCTTACCATCCTGGGAAGGCGAACCTTGTGGCTGACGCTTTGAGCCGCAAGAAGGCGATAGAGTTTGTGGCTCCGCTGATGGTTGCTGAGTGGGATATGGTTAAGTTTTTGCAAGACTTTGAGCAGAAACTCACAGTAGAGGAGCCTTTTGAGTTCATCGTACATGTGCAGGTGCAATCTCAAATTGATGACCGGGTCATCGAGGCGCAGCGGGATGATACGCGTCTTACTGAGCTTCGAGAGCAGGCCAGTGATGATGCAGACGTCGAGTGGCGAGTTGGCACGGATGGAGGCTTATGTTACCGTGGCCGCCTATGCATCCTAGATATCCCTGACTTGAGACGAGAGATTCTCGAGGCTGCGTACTGTACCAGGCTTGCGATGCATCCAGGCAGCACGAAGATGTATCGTGACCTGAGGAGGACCTATTGGTGGGAAGGTATGAAGACCCATATTGCAGAGTTCATGTCCCGTTATCTCACTTGCCAGCAGGTGAAGGCAGAGCATCGCCGACCATTTAGACTTCTTCAGCCTATGCCGATCGCCAAGTGGAAATGGGACTTCATTTCCATGGATTTTATCTCAGGGCTGCCGAAGACGAGAAAGGGACATGATTCCATATGGGTGATCGTCGACCGTCTGACGAAGTCGGCGCACTTCCAACCGATCAGAGTTACGAACTCTGCAGACGAGCTGGCTAGACTATATATTAGAGAGATCGTGCGTCTGCATGGAGTTCTGTTGGAGATTGTGTCGGACAGAGACACGCAGTTCACTTCTATTTTCTGAACTCGCATTCAAGAGGCTATGGGTGTGAAGTTGAAGTTCAGTACTGCCTTCCACCCACAAATAGACGGACAGACAGAGCGGGTGAACCAGATCTTAGAGGACATGTTGCGAGCTTGCGCATTGGACTTCAAGGACAGTTGGGATAACTGTCTTGCATATGCGGAGTTCGCGTACAACAACAGATTCCAGGCGAGTATCGGTATGGCACCTTACGAGGCGTTGTATGGGAGACCTTGTCGAGCACCGCATTACTGAGCAGAGGTCGGTGAGCACAGATTGATTGGCCCAGAGTTAGTGCAGGCGACGTCGAAGAAGATTGATATTATTAGACGTCGGCTTCTCACAGCGCAGAGTAGACAGAAGAGTTATGCCGATACGAGACGGCGGCCGATAGAATTCACGGTTGGGGATCATGTATTTTTACGAGTTTCCCCTATGAAGGGAGTCCTTCAGTTCGGGAAGAAGGGGAAGCTGGCACCTCGATTCATTGGTCCATTCCAGATCCTCGATCGTGTGGGAGCAGTGGCATACCGTTTGGCTTTACCCATGCCTCTCGCGAGCATTCACAACGTATTTCATGTTTCTATGCTGAAGAAATACGTTTCTGATCCTTCCCATATCATCAGATGGGAGCAGGTGCAGTTAGGAGAGGATGTTACATATATCCTGCGACCGACGCGTATCCTAGACAGGAAGGAGTAGGTACTGCGTAGCAAGGTGATTCCCCTTGTGAAGGTATTATGGACGCATCACTCTGAGGAAGAGGCTACCTGGGAGACAGAAGCCGGGATCAGAAAGAACTACCTACAGCTTCTCGAGGAGTACGAAAAGGTACAAATTTCGAGGACAAAATTTTTTTGTTAAGGGGGGTAAATTGTAACGCCCTAAAAAAATCCGTACTTGGACTCGAGTACCAACTTGACCAGAAATCACGTAGGATTAATTCCTTTAGGAAATAAGGGTAAGTTTGCTAGCACAACGCTAGAGTACCTGTGAAATCATCCCTGATCGCTTTAAATACGTTCTACAAGACCCAAAACGAGTAGAACCAATGACGCTATAATACTCTGAAACCTCGGATCAAACTCTAAACCGGTTTGTTCTCAGGACCCCTTTGAAACTTTGTATTGGATGTAGACCGCGCGTCGAAAGTACGATACCTACAATCTTAAACCGTTATAACCGCCTAGCTGGACTTGACAATCATTTCAAAAATCAAGTCCAACCGACATTCAGAGGCTATTTCATTGAGCCTGGAGTGAAGAGAGTGAGAATAGGGTTAGATTTGGAATTTTGAAACTCAAATCTGGCACACGACTTGGTGCGTTATTATTAAGCGTTTTGACCGTCAGAATTCAGCCAAATTCACCATCGGATCAGGAAAAATTTCTCTTTCATATCATGAGACTTGTAGACCTGATATACGTACGATGACCGCTGAACTGAAACTGGACCTCCACGTGCGATCTACGAACACTACTGGTCTGAAAATGGGATGTGAGCGACATCCGACGTGCATGAGCTTAAGTCTGATCGCGTTCGGCCAGGGAACCTCCCGAAATGTCTTTTTGGACCGAAACTGCCCCGATTTGGTTAGGCATCAAGTAAACATTATTTCCAAGTCTTTTTTGGGAATGTTTTAGGTTATAAAAGGGCCTTAAACCCTCACTTCTCTCACCCATCCGAATTTTCTAGAAACCTTAGCTGGTGTGAGAGAAAAGGTGAGAGATTGTGAGAGAGAGTGGGAGAGAACTTCCTGCTGCTTGCACTAGTTGCTACACGTGCTTAAGGCACTGTAACACCCCGGATTTTGGCCAATCTGGGATTTAACGTCCTTAGGCAGTGGGTCAACTAAACTACCTGGAAAATCGCTCAGAACCCAATTCCATAGCCAAAGAAATCACTTAGGATTAATTCCTTTAGAAACTAAGCATAAGTTAGCTAGCGCAACGCTAGAGTAGCTGGGAAACAGTCCCTGATCACTTTAAATACGTTCTACAAGACCCAAATCGAGTAGAACCAATGAAACTATAATACTCTATAACCTCGGATCAAACTCTAAGCAGGTTTGTTCTCTGGACCACTTTGAAATTTTGTATTGGATCTAGACTACGAGTCGAAATCCGATACCTGCTATCTTAGACCGTTAGAACCGCCTAGCTGGACTTGACAATCATTTCGAAAATCAAGTCCAACCGATAATCACAGGCTATTTCATTGAGCCCGGACTGAAGAGAGTGCGAATAGGGACAGATTTGGAATTTGAAATTCAAATCTGACACATGACTTGATGTGTCAGTATTAAGCATTCTGACCGTCAGAATTCAACCAAATTACACCCTCGGATCAGAAAAAATTTCTATTTCATATCATGAGATTTGTAGGCCTGATCTACGTGCGGTGACCACTGAACTGAAACTGGACCGCCACGTGCGATCTGCGAACCCTGCCGGACTGAAAACTTGATGTGTGCTAGATCCAGTATGCATGAGCTTAAGTTCAACCGCATTCAGCCATGGGACCACCAAAAATGTCCTTTTGGACCGAAATAGCCCCGATTTGGTTACCCCTCAAGTGAACCTTGTTCTCGAGCCTATTTCGGGCAAGTTTGGGCTTATAAAAGGGGTTGAAACCCTCACTCCTCTCTCCCATCCGAATTTGCAGAAATCCCTAGATTGGGAGAGAGAAAAGGTGAGAGTTTGTGAGAGAAGGTGGGAGAGAATTCCCTGCTGCTTATGCCACGTGCTGTACGTGCTTAGGCAACGCACTCCAATCACTTTCCCGGTGATTCCTTCACATTTTCAGGTAAGAAAATACCCTAGAAGTTGCTGATTTGAGGTTCCTTTCGTTTCCTAGCGAAGTAGCTAATAGAACTTGTGTATTAGGTTCTCTAATCGCCGTAGACGAAGCGTATACGCTTCGTTCGAATTTACACATCCATAAGATACAAGGTGCGGATTTTAGACGCTTTGATTGACTGTTTCCAATGCTTTCAATGTCGTTTAATAGTAGATTATCGACGGCAACGCCATTTGACATGTACAACATGTTGTCCGTTTCCTATTTCGTAAACCGACGGAGAATATGAGATTTAGGGCATTTTAGTCATTTGTAGGAAGTACTGTTTTCATTCATATTTTCCTGATGTGATTGACATGGTTTATTGTCGCATTAGAATGTTAGGAATGCGTGCATAATTAGTTTGGCGAAGAGATTCTCCTAAATGCGTACTTCGGGTCGACATACTATATATAGACTTAAGTGTGTAGTGTAAGTGTTTGTATAAATATTTGTATTAGTATGTATTGAATTAAATGGTGTTATGAATTAGTTTGAGATTAATTTCTCAATTAATATGCTGATGTAAATGGTTTCCTACATGTTAACGATATGCATGATTTCATTATATGGATGAAATGCATGTACTTGATGATTCGCTTAAGTTGTATGTTATAACATGTGCTTGATAATTTCATTATGATTTAGTTTGAGATTGAATTCTCAATTAATATGCTGATGGAAATGATTTTCTATATGTTGGCGATATGCACAATTTCACTATATGTATGAAAGGCATGTGTCAGATGATTTACTTAAGTTGTACGATATAACATGTGTTAACATGCTCACATGATTGTTGATGTGGATTCATATGTGTTTGGGACTATACTTAGTCCAGGCAGTCAGTAACAGAGAAAATTCGTGACTAGCTGGTATTTGCCACGAACGACGCGTCGATGAACGCGAGTCGTGTTTTGGAGTTGGCGGTAGTGGTTAGGCCACACGAAGTGTTTTACGCACTTCATGTCGTTCGACTTGAGATGCGATCGCGCTAGTCGAGCCCGTCAAGTAACTCGACTAGCCGTTGTATGTTCACCCTGCATGAGTCATAACTGCTTGAACCTAGGGTACTTAACTTATCATTGTAAACCCTGTTAACCATGGTACCTTGATCCACGAAGACTCATGAGCCGGGCATGGTGGTATGGGACACCGTGGTCGAGCTGTCGGCCTACGTTGGGGCCACAACCTCCCAGTAGTGACCAGTGAACACCTAGTCTCGTGAGCAGATTATGGTGGTATGGGACACTATATTCTTGCTGTCGGCCTACACTGATCAGGCGACGAGTCCTTTGTAGTGACCACGAGCGTATTCTGAGTTTACGGGAGGCGACGACCCTTCAGTAGCAGTAGAGTACAGTAGGCCTGTATTGATAAGGTGATGGGAGAGCGGAGCAACGAGTGTGTGCAACAGTCCTGGCAGCCCTTGCAGCGACCTACAAAATATACATCGTATGAGATTACTAGGAGTGATGGCCCTAGACAGGATCTGTATTGGGATTGATATAAGGGAAGTACCTTAGTTTCCCAATCCTGCTGTTTGAATGGACTAATAACAACTCAAAAATCATATCACCATTACATTGCATGTGCCTGGAAGATGTGGAGCACTTAAGGGAGTGTGGCATGCCGCGGTCGTAAGATGGTGCCATATGAGGGAGATCGTCGGTGAGGGCATACATCACGTTATGTCATATTGCATTAACAACAGTATTAGGATTGTCTGATTTACTGCTTTACTATTATCGCATGATTGATTTGAGAAGATGTAAATCCTTGCTCTATTATTCCACTGAGTTAGCTACTCACTCCCACGTTATGGGACGGTGTTCCTGGACACCCACCAGACCCTTTTGTGATTGCAGATGATGGCACGGCCTACGAGGCCGAGCCGGACTTGATGATGATGATGAGGAGGAGGATCCCTCCTTTATGCGTGTTCTGATCGACGGGATTACAGGGAGGTTGATTAGATGCCTTAACACTTATCATTTTATGTCTTCAGAGCACTCATGCATATGTTTTCTTTCTATTTTGAGGTATACATGTATATGTTTAACCTGGTAACGTGTTCACACTCAAGAGACACACAACAGTTTATATATGTTATACATACTATCACAGACTTCCGCTGGTTAATTTAACTGTCTCTGGAGTATGATATGTTGTTCTGGCGTAATCTCACTCATGTTTCATACATTAACACAGACAACATTCAATTATACATATCTATGTTGCATAAATAACATTTTGGAACTCGGGAGTTAGGTTTTTACTCGACCCCCCGATTTTCGGGATGTTACAGGCATGTACCTCAATCACTTTTCCGGTGATTCCGCCGCACTTCTAGGTAAGGAAAATCCTAACCTTTTGCTGATTTAAGGTTCCGTTGAATCCCTTAACGAAGTAGCTTACAGATCTTGTGTATTAGGTTCCCGGTTCGCCATAGACGAAGCGTATACGCTCCGTTCGAATCGTTTCATCTCTAGGGAAAAGGTGCGGATTCTAGATGCTTTGATTGGCTGATTTCAATGCTTTCAATGTCGTTTAATAGTAGATTATCGACGACAACGCCGTTTGACATGTACAACATGCTGTCCGTTTCCTGTTTCGTAAGCAGACGAAAAGTATGAGATTTAGGGCATTTTAGTCATTTGTAGGAAATACTGTTTTCATCTATATTTTGCTGATATGATTGACATGGCTCTTTATCGCATTAGGATATTAGGAATGCATGCATAATCAGTTTGGCGAAGAGATTCTCCCAAATGCGCACTTTGAGTCGACACACTATATGTAGACTTAAGTGTGTAGACTAAGTGTTTGTATAAATGTTTGTATTAGTATGTATTGAATTAAATGGTGTTATGAATTAGTTTGAGATTGAATTCTCAAATAATATGCTGATGTAAATGATTTCCTGCATGTTGGCTATATGCATGATTTCATTATATGTATGAAATGCATGTGTTAGATGATTTACTTAAATTGTATGTTATAACATGTGTTAACATGCTCACATTGTTGTATTTCATTTCCATTACTCTTATATGATTACTGATGTGGATTCATAAATGTTTGAGACTATACCTAGTCCAGGCAGTCGGTAACTGAGTAAATTCATGGTTGGCTTATCTTTGCCACGAACGACGCGTCGATGAACGCGAGTCGTGTTTTGGAGTTGGCGGCAGTGGTTAGGCCACGCGAAGTGTTTTATGCACTTCATGTCTCTCATCTTGAGATACGCTCGTACTAGTCGAGCTCGTCAAGTAATCCAACTGGCCATTGTATGTTCACCTTGTATGAGTCATAACTGGTTGAACCTAGGGTACTGAACTTACCATTGTAAACCCTATTAACCATGGAACCTTGATCCATAAAGATTCATGAGCCGGGCATGGTGGTATGGGACACCGTGGTCGAGCTGTCGGCCTACGCTGGGGCCACAAACCTCCCCGTAGTGACCAGTGAGCACCTATGACTCGTGAGCAGATTATGGTGGTATGGGACACTATATTCTTGCTGTCGGCCTAGACTGATCAGGTGACGAGCCCTTTTTAGTGACCGCGAGTGTATTCTGAGTCTACGGGAGGCGACGACCCTTCCGTAATAATGAGAGTACAGTAGGCCTGTATTGATAAGGTGATGGGGGAGCGGTGCAACGAATGCGAGCAACAGCCCTGGCAGCCCTTGCAGCGACCTACAAAATATACATCGTATGATATTACTAGGAGTGACGACCCTAGACAGGATCTGTGTTGGGATTGATATAAGGGAAGTAACTTAGTTTTCCAATCCTGCTGTATGAATGGACTAATAATAACTCGGTAATCATATCACCATCACATTGCATGTGCCTGGAAGATGTGGAGCACTGTGGGAAGAAAGCATGCCGCGGGCATAAGATAGTTCCGTGTGAGGGAGATCATCGGTGATGGCATCCATCATGTCACGTCATATTGCATTAACAACAGTATTAGGAATGTTTGATTTACTGCTTTACTATTATAGCATGATTGATTTGAGAACATGTTAATCTTTGCTCTATTATTCCACTGAGTTAGTTACTCACTCCCACGTTACGGGATGGTGTTTGCAACACCCACCAGACCCTGTCTTAGATGCATGTGAGGCAGCGATTCAGGAGGCAGAGCCGGATTATGATGAGGACTAGGACAAGTTCTCATATATGCAGTACCACAACGGCTTTGCTTAGGTGGCCTGAATTGGCGGGACTTCTCAATGGGACTATTTTTGACATTTTGATTCTGTTTATTTACATGTATATGAGACTCGGAGATGTATTCATACTTTGGAGACAGTTGAAATCTATTTTATTTTCCATACAGTGATATATATATCCTTCAGTCTTTTGCTTGCTTTTATCACTGAATCTGGAGTATGAATTGCAGTTTTGGTATAATTTTACTCATGTGAATGCTTTAACTCAGACAACATTGAATCATAAACATTTTTGTTGCATAAGTGACGGTCTGGAACTCGGGAGTCGGGTTTATACACGACCCCCGATTTTCAGGGTGTTACAAACATGGTGCTGTCGTCCTAGCCCCAAAAACCCCAGTGTTTGATGACTTAGGTGGCCCACATGCACCTGAAGTGGGTCCCCACAAGTGGGCCACAAAATGGGGGAAGGAGTATGGCCATAAACACTTAAATAATTTTAATACAAATGGACAACAAGGTTGTAAAAATTTTACTGCTGGAAAAATGTTGTTGGCCCCATTGTAACATCCCGAAAATCGGGGGGTCGAGCAAAAACCCAACTCCCGAGTTCCAAAATGTTATTTATGCAACATAGATATGTATGATTGAATGTTGTCTATGATAATGTATTAAACATGAGTGAGATTAAGCTAAAACAGCATATCACGCCCCAGAGACAGTTAAATTTACAAGCGGAAGACTGTGATAGTATGTATAACATATATAATCTGTTGTATGTCTCTAGAGTGTGAATATGTTACCGGGTTATATACATACATGTATACTTCAAAAGTAAACAAAAGAATATACATGAGTGCTCTAAAAATATAAAATGACAAGTGTCAAGGCATCTAATCAACCTCCCTGTAATCCCGTCGATCAGAACACACATAAAGGAGGGATCCTCCTCATCATCATCAAGTCCAGCTCCGCCTCGCAGGCCGCGCCATCATCTGCAATCACAAAAGGTCTGGTGGGTGTCCAGGAACACCGTCCCGTAACGTGGGAGTGAGTAGCTAACTCAGTGGAATAATAGAGCAAGGATTAACATGTTCTCAAATCAATCACGCGATAATAGTAAAGCAATAAATCAAACAATCCTAATACTGTTGTTAATGCAATTATGACATGACGTGATGTATGCCCTCACCGACGATCACCCTCATACGGCAACATCTTACGACCGCGGCATGCCACACTCCCTAGAGTGCTCCACATCTTCCAGGCACATGCAATGCTATGGTGATATGATTACCGAGTTGTTATTAGTCCTTTTCATACAGCAATATTGGGAAACTAAGGTACCTCCCTTATATCAATCCCAACACAGATCCTGTCTAGGGTCGTCACTCCTAGTAGTCTCATACGATGTATATTTTGTAGGTCGCTGCAAGGGCTGCCAGGGCTGTTGCACGCACTCGTTGCTCCGCTCCCCCATCACCTTATCAATACAGGCCTACTGTACTCTACTGCTACGGAAGGGTCGTCGCCTCCCGTAGACTCAGAATACGCTCGCGGTCACTACAAAGGGCTGCCAGGGCTGTTGCTCGCACTCGTTGCACCGCTCCCCCATCACCTTATCAGTGTAGGCCGACAGCAAGAATATAGTGTCCCATACCACCATAATCTGCTCACGAGTCATAGGTGCTCACTGGTCACTACGGGGAGGTTTGTGGCCCCAGCGTAGGCCGACAGCTCGACCACGGTGTCCCATACCACCATGCCCGGCTCATGAGTCTTTATGGATCAAGGTACCATGGTTAACAGGGTTTACAATGGTAAGTTCAGTACCCTAGGTTCAAGCAGTTATGATACATACAAGGTGAACAAACTTCGGCCAGTCGGGTTACTTGACGGGCTCGACTAGTGCGATCGCATCTCGAATTGAACGACATGAAGTGCGTGAAACACTTCGCGTGGCCTAACCACTGCCGCCAACTCTAAACACGAATCACGTTCATCGACGCGTCGTTCGTGGCTATAACCAGTCAGCCACGAATTCGCTCGGTTACCGACTGCCTGGACTAAGTCTAGTCCCACACATCCATGAAATCACATTAACAATATATGCAAAGGTTTTTGGAATTGAAATGCAATCATGTGAGCATGTTAACACATGTTATAACATTCAACTTAAGCAAATCTTCAAACACATACATTCCATGCATGTAATGGAATCATGCATGTGGTCAACATGTAGGAAATCATTTAGGTCAGCATATTAATCAAGAAATCATTCTCAAACCACTACATAACATCATTTAATTCAATACATACTAATACAAGCATTTATACAAACACATACACTACACACTTAAGTCTACATATAGTATGTCGACCCAAAGTGCGCAACTAGGCGAATCTCTTCGCCAAACTAATTATACACGCATTTCTAACTTCCTAATGCGACAACAAACCATGTCAATCACATCAGCAAAATATGAATGTAAACTGTACTTCCTACAAATGACTAAAATGCCCTAAATCTCATATTCTTCGTTAATTTACGAAACAGGAAACGGAGAGCATTTTGTACATGTCAAACGGCGTTGCCGTCAAGAATCTACTATTAAACGACATTGAAAGCTTTGGAAACAGTCAATCAAAGCGTCTAATATCCGCACCTTATGTCTTGTAGAGTCGGAAATTGAAACGGAGCGTATACGCTTCGTCTACGGCGAATAAGGAACCTAATACATAAGATCCATAAGCTACATCGCTATGGAAACAAGGAAAACTCAAATCACCAACTATTTAGGGTTTTTACTTACCTAGGATTGCGGTGGAATCGCCGGGAACGCGGTAGAGGAGTGTTGCTTAAGCATGTGCAACACGTAGCACAAGTGGCGGGAAGAACTCTCCCACTCTCTCACAATCTCTCACTCTTTTTCTCTCTCCCAAGCTAGAGCTTCTCTCAAATTCGGATGGGAGAGAGGAGTGGGGGTTTCAACCCCTTTTATAGCCTAAAACATTCCCAAAATAGGCTTGGGAACAATGTTTACTTGGTGCCTAACCAAATCGGGGCCGTTTCGGTCCAAAAGGGCATTTCTGGAGGTCCCCAGGCCAAATGCGGTCGGACTTAAGCTCATGCATACTGGATCTAGCACACATCCAGTTTTCAGACCGGTTGGGTTCCCAGATCGCACGTGGCGGCCCAGTTTCAGTTTAACGGTCACCGCACCAAGATCAGGCCTATAAGTCTCGTGATATATAATAGATATTTTTCCTGATCCAAGGGTGTAATTTGGCTGTATTCTGACGGTCAGAATACTTAATACTGATGCGTCAAATTTGTGTGCCAGATTTGAATTTGAAATTCCAACTATGTCCCTATTCACACTCTCTTCGGTCCGGGCTCAATGAAATAGCCTGTGATCGTCAGTTGGACTTGATATTCGAAACGATTGCCAAGCCCAGCTAAGTGGTCATAACGGTCTAAGATGGTAGGCATCTGACTTACGACGCGCGGTCTAGATCCAATACAAAGTTTCAAGGAGGTCCCGAGAACAAACCGGCTTAGAGTTTGATCCGAGGCTTTAGAGCATTATAGCACCCTTGGTTCCACTCGCTTTGGGCCTTGTAGAACGTATTTAAAGTGATTAGGGACCATTTCCCAGCTATTCTAACGTTGCACTAGCTAACTTAGTCATATTTTCTAAAGGAATTGATTCTAAGTGGTTTCTTTGACTATGGAATTGGTTTCTAAGCAATTTTCCAGGTGTTTTAATTGACCCATTGCCTAAGAACGTCAAATCTCAGATTGGCCAAAATCCGGGGTGTTACACCCATGTGTGCACCCAATGGGGTGGGCCCAGGCTTGCCAAATCAAAGGGGAAATGGGTGGATAGCATTTCCACTAGAGTGGCCTACTATCCCAAAAAATAGGCTGGAACAGGGGCATTTTCTGCATGCAGGACTACTGGACAGTCTATAAAATTTGGACCGTCCAGCCCTCTTTTTTTTTTTCCTTTTTTTTTAACACGCACACACACCCCACACACTCATGCCACACGCACACAAACAGTGGGATTTCACCACCATGGGTACTCGAACCCTTGATCCGGTGTTGAAACTTCAAGGAGTCTACCACCCGGGTAAGAGCAAGGACCCAACCGTTCAGCCCTCTTGGGCCGACTTTATAGAGCTCAAATCAAGGGTGGATGGTGTGGGCTCCATCCTACATCAAGGTGGGGTCCATGCCTCATAGAATACTAAAAAAAATGGAAGAAAAGCATTGTAAACATGCCCTACAACAATGTCCAAAACTATACAACAATGGGCCCGAAATCTGGACAGCAACATGTGCCGTCCATTTCTAGCCCATTGTAAAATTAATAAATTAAAAAAGTGGAGTCCACCTAGATGGGCCACAAATATTCCAGACCCAAGCTCCTTACAAAGACATCCAAGAAATCAGTCCTTAATGGCTATCCAACCCATACAACCAAGATGGACCTGGATGTCCAGCATGGTGGGCCTGGACAGCCGAAAATCTCGTTGGTCTGGGATGTTATGGTCACATCAGGTGGGCCACATTTGTCAGGGACCAAAGAGGGTGAGAGAGAGAGAGAGAGAGAGAGAGAGAGAGAGAGAGAGAGAGAGAGAGAGAGAGAATCACGACCATGGGAGGATCCGCCACTATAAGCCCTCCAACAATCCAAACCTTACATCATAGGTCCATGCATACATGGATTCTTACTTCCAAAGAAAATCTGAGTTAGGGATGTCATCCCCACCATTTAATCTTGGGTCTTGATGACCCAACAACCATAGATTAAAGGGAAAATCATCATGATGGAGTCCATGGGAATGGCCCCATCATGGCAACATGCATGCATGAATTAAGCCACTAGCCATACTCATAGAGTCATTTAGGATCTCAACCATTGATTAATAGGTCATACAAGCTCCCAAGAATGAGAAACAAGATTACATGAATGAAAAATCAGAAAACTAATCCTATAAGCACACCCACCTCTAGGATCTTCCTTTTTCTTCTAGCCTTAGGTTCTATAGCTCCAATGGTGAGGTTTTAATGGTGAGGATGGGATTTAGAGGGTTAGATTAGGAGGATTTTTGGGTGAAAGGGGCTGGAGAATGAGAGCTCTCCCATGGACGTCCAAGGGCTAGAGAAGAGAATGAGAGAAAAGAGAGAGATGAGAAGGAGGAAATGGTAGCTAGAGAATAGAAATGATGAGTTTTGGGAGAGTGGGAGCATGCTTGCAATTATGGCAACCAAGGCATACTCTAGAATGACATCATAAGGCATGCTCAAGGATGACATCATGCTAGGGTGTTAGGATGGCTATAGGCTAGTTGTAGCTTACATGGGGATTGTGAAACACTAGGGTGGGCCCACATGGGAAAACGTGCACATGGGTAAAATGGGTCCCATATCATGATCAAGGGCCCAAAAATGGTACGGGCGATAACTTTAGATTTACACCTCTGATTGACGCATGAGACGCGGGGTCGATGCGGTCGCATCGGTATAGGTTTCAGGTAGATCCGAATCGGGTTTACATGATGGGTCTTAAGAATGATCGCAAATGAAATCTACAGGTCGCAGGTCACCGGAATTTAACCGGCAGGACCGCGGGACCTAATGGAACAAAACGAACACTGAGGTTAAGGGTCTTACATCTCTCCCCTCCTACAAAGAAATTTTTTCCTCAAATTTTACCACATCCAGGACAAAACACTGGATAAGATAAAATATCGTCAGATATATATATAAATATATATATCAATCATCATAAAGAAGTACATAATACAATACAATCAATCAATCAACAAACAAATGAGGATAGCACTCCCTGATCTCTGCCTCTCACTTCCAAGACTCCTCTGCCTCTGAATGATGACCCCATTGAACCTTCACCAGGGGAATGACCTTGGTCCAGAGAACTTGCTCCTTCCGATCAAGGATGTGAATTGGCTGCTCAATGTTAGAAGCATCCTCAAGAACCTTGAGGGGCTGCCAATCAATCACTGGAATAATTCTGATCCACACTTTCGTAACATCGATACATGTAACACGTTGTGGATATCGAAAAACTTAGAAGTTAAGGCGAGCCTGTAGGCCACAACGCCCATGCGCCTAATGATCTCAAAAGGTCCTATGAATCTCGGGGCAAGCTTGCCCTTCACTCTTAATCACACCACTCTCTTCATGGGTGTGACCTTGAGATACACCATGTCTCCAACTGTAAACTCGAGGGGTCGACGTCGATGATCAGCAAAAGTCTTCTGCCGGCTCGGAGATGTGCACATCCTCTGCCTGATGATGTTGATGACCTTTGAAAACTACTGCACAAGCTCGGGACCTAGGAGACGACACTCTCCAACCTCGGTCCAACAACTAGGAGATCTACACGGTCTGCCATATAGTGCCTCAAAAGGAGTAATGTCAATGGTCGCTTGATAATTGTTGTTATACGCGAACTCGTCCAGGCACAAATTCTCTTACCAGCTACTTGCGAAGTCAATCACACAAGCTTTGAGTATATCCTCAAACTTTGAGCATATCCTTGAGGATCTGATTGACCCTTTCGGTCTACCCATCGGTCTATGGATAATAAGCAGTGTTGAGCTACAAAGTAGACCCCATTGCATGCTGAAAGCTCCTCCAAAATTGAGATGTAAACTTAGAGTCATGGTCTGAAATGATCGAAACTCAAATGTCATGCAGTCTCACTATCTCCTCAATGAATACCTTTATAAGCTGATCCAATGTCCAGGTCGCACAAATCGAAATAAAATGTGTCGAATTCATCAGACGATCGACAACAACCTAGATGGTGTTGTGACTGCACTGAGTCTTCAGCAAGCCCATGATGAAATCAGTAAATACATACTCCTACTTCCACACTGGAATGCTCAACAGCTGCAAAGGATGAGGGGGTCTCTAGTGGTCGGCCTTGACACGCTAGCAAGTGTCACACTCAGCCACAAAACTCGTAATCTGACGCTTCATCCTTGGTCAAAAATACTGCCTCCTCATATCTCTATACATCTTCGTGGAGCCCGGGTGGATCATAAATCTCGATCGGTGTGCCTTAGTCATCAGATCTCTACACAACTCTGGTACATCCGGAACACACAATCGGCTTCTATAGTGAAGTCCACCATCATAACTAATCTGCCAGTCTGATTGCTCAACGGATGCTGCCTCTACTCAGTATCTTAGCAACGACCCGTGTATCTGCTGAGCCTTGATCACCCTTGCGACAAGAGAGGGTTGAATCGATAGGCTCGAAAGATGAACAATAAAGGATTGCATGCCAAACTCAAAGTTGAACTCCGATACATTCTCGAGCATCTTCTATTCACAAACCATCATCTGTGCCACCAGGCCTCGTTGCTGATGCCTGAGCATGCCTTCCACCATGTTTTTCTTACCCGGGTGGTACTGAAGGTCGAAATCATAATCCTTCAGGAACTCCATCCATCTCCTTTGCCGCATATTTAGCTCCGACTACGAAAATAAATACTCCAGGCTCTTATGATTTGAGAAGAGCTCGAACCTAACCCCATAGAAATAATACCTCCACACATTCAGTGCGAAGATAACTACTGCCAACTCCAGCTCATGCGTAGGGTAGTTCAACTCATGGACCTTGAGCTGGCACGACGCATATGCCACTGGTCTCCTGTGCTGCATCAAGACAACACCCAAAATAACTCTCGAGGTATCAGTAAACACAACGAAGCCATCACTCTCAGAGGTAAGAGTGGGGATGAGAGTGGATGTAAGGTGGTCCTTCAACTCCACAAATGTCTTCTCATAAGCGTCACTTTAGACGAACTCGGGGCCTTTCCGTGTCAACCAGGTCAGCGGTGCTGTAATGTGAGAGAAACCTTTAATGAATCACCGATAATATCCCGCTAGACCAAGGAAACTATGTATCTCAGACGCGTTCATGGGCTGGCCCCACTAACACACAACATCTATCTTCGAGGGGTCCACGGCGACACCCTCCCTTGTCACCATGTGGTCGAGGAACTTCACTTCCTCCTACCAGAACTCACACTCTCCAGTTCGCATACAGCTGGTGGGCATGAAGGGACTCTAACACTATTTGTAAATGCATCACATGGTCCTCCTGGGTCCTTGAATACACCAAAATATCACCAATGAAGACTACAACAAACTAGTCGAGGTAGGGCCGGAAGACCTCATTCATCAGTTGCATAAAGATGGCAGGCATATTGGTCAGCCCAAAAGACATGACCAGAAACTTGAAATGACCGTAGTGCGTCTGGAAGGCTATCTTCAGAATGTCCTCCTCTCTGACTCGAATCTAATGATAACTGGAGCGCAAGTCAATCTTAGAAAAGAACTGAGAACCCTACAACTATTGAAATTATCAATCCTCGAGAGTGAGTATCTGTTCTTAATAGTGACTTTGTTGAGCTCGTGGTAATCCACACAGAGCTTTAACAAGTCATCCTTCTTCTTCACGAACAATACCGGGTCTCCCCATGGTGACCTATTTAGAAGAATAGAACCTAACTCCCACAGCTCGTCCAACTTCGCATGTAGCTCCCTCAACTCCATCAGTGTCATCCGATACGAGGCCTTCTAGATAAGCGTGGTACCGGACACAAGATCAATCTGAAACTCTATCTATCGGCGGGCGGTAATCCTAGAATCTCCTGAAACACATCTAGGAACTCACAAATAGTCGGCAACTACTCAAAACACTCAACCACTGACTCCTAAACAATACAGGCCAATAAGCTAGACAACGGCTCTCCTCTGGGCTCAGCAACGGACTAAAACATAGGCAAGCCGAGTATGCAGAATGTGAATGTCTTAGTGGAACAGTTTAACACAGCATGGTACTTGGCAAGCCAATATATACCCAGGATAACATCATGCTCGATCATTGGCAACACAAATAAATTTGCACGCAGAAACATATCCCCAACCAAAACTGGGCACGACGAACAGAAACGAACTAAAATTACAGACTTCCCCAAGGGAATCGAGACCGATAAAGCCTCATGAGCGGACTCCGACGGTAGACCAGTCGATCGACAGAACTCCTCGGCTATGAACGAATGAGACGCTTTAGAATAAAATAGCACATGAGCAATATAAGAAAAGATGAGAAGAATACCCTCAACTACTCATCCCGACGATGACTAAGGGTCTTGTTGAGCGACGTAGAATCTTCCCTAAGCTAGTAAGGGAAGCAAGCCTGACAACTGAGGGTTTGTGACCTACTGAGTAGCATAAAACTTGCCATGGGTCGATAGGGGAGGTACCTGTCCCCTCTGCAGTGGTCTCTGCTACTGGTGCGATCGCTGCGGTGGTCTACCCTGCTACCTTTTCTACTGCAGAGGAGGCTTAGGAGGCTGATGCTTGGGTCATTGCTGCTAATACTATGGTAGATGGTACAAGGGTTGCTACGGTGCCCTCTTCTACTCTACTAGGGATGGGGACACTCGTGCCTATGATGTCCCATCTATCCAAAACCATAGAAAATGCTAGGGAATGGAACTAAAGGTGGAGCTTGCTGCGCTGCTGAAGATGATGCCGGCTGTATTGCGGGTAGTTAAAAATTGGGGTGAGAAGTACGTCAGCGATGCTACTGCTGACGGGAGGTACCAGAGTGCGTCTTCCTCTTTCGGTCTCCTCCATGGTCTCGAGAGCTCTAAAAAGTAGCCCAATCTTCCTCATAAACTGAATCCCTCTACACAACCTCAACAAATGTAATAAGAAGATGCCCAACCACCCTACTCCTGAGAGCGGGATGTATGGCATTCACAAAATGGTGAGCCTTTCACTTCTCATCATCCACCATGTAGGTCGCGAATAGGGATAAAGCAACAAAACGGGCCTCATACTCTGCCACTATCATATCGCCTCGAATGAGTGTTTCAAACTCCAAGGCTTTTTGCTGTTGAATGTGCTCAGGGAAGAACTTCTGGTCGAAATGACCACAAAGTTCTCCCAAGTCCATACAAAATCTCTCCCAACTGATCTGAAAATAGAAGCCCACCAATTCTGGGCCTCTCCCTGACAAAGAAAGACTGTCAATGGAACTCTCTGTTGTGATATGCATTTCATGGTGTTGAAGATCTTCTCCACCTCGGTACTCTACAACTCGCCTGCTATAGGATCAGGCTCACCCCTAAAACATGGGGGATCATGAAAATCCCGAAGAAGAGAACTCACACGAATCTGTTCCCTCTGCTCTGGAGTCTCCTCTGACTGTCTGCTCTACCCCTAGAGGGCGGATGTAACTTCCTGGAGCACTTTCTATAATTACTTATCTCCAACTGGAATGGTAAGGGGTGGAGGGGCTACACTGGCCTCAGGTGGAGGTACAAGAATGACAGGAATGAGAGCCTTTAACATAGGCCCAGCAGGCTCCAGTGGAGGAATAGGATCAACTAGAGTTGAAATGATAACCACCGAAATAAGATCAGGACTAGGGTCCGCAACAAATGGACCGGGATGCGCTCGGGTCGATCGGGCACCGTGGGTGCCTCTACCTCTCATACCTTATCCATGGGTGACTTGTCTAGGTGGCATCGTCTACAAAAAAAATAAAGGTGTCCACAACAGATGGACTTTAGAAAACCAAATTGAAAGAGTACACATTCAGGACAGTACTTGTCCTAAGTTCGAAGCAAATATGAGATATTTTCCTGAGTTACTTCCAGGTTATTTTGTTATGCTCTGATACCAACTCCTGTCATGACCTAGACTCAGAAACCAGACTCGCAGAATTCTCAATCACTGAATTCAGCACCGACAGCCTCCGTATTGTCCTATTCTCGGCTCCTAGCGCCCATTCACCAGGTTTCGATCATGGGATCCATAAGAAGGATTTCTATAACAAAAGTCTGATTCATAAAGAGCATACCCAACATCATAACATCATAACCACAAAAAAATAACCACAGGAACAACATTAGAAAATCCATTAATAATTTAACTTTTCATAAGTACAAGGTTCAAGGGGAGAATTACAAAGGCTATATAAGAACAACTCCAAAAGGGTCCACGGCATGCTCCATGCTCTTGCTACTGCCTAAAACACCTGCATGCACCAATCGTGCATAAGCTTATAGAAAACTTAGAGGGTGGTGTAAGTGTGTGTAGGACAGGGACCATGAGTGCGATATTAGAATATGCAAAAAATACAGTAAGACCATGAATGCTACTAGCCGTCACAAGGCTAAGAAAATGTAAGGCATGAATACCATCTGCCAACTAAGGGCTATGCAACTCAATGCAAGATACCATCAACCAATCCAAGGATGTGCAATGCGGGGCTATACAGCCAAGTGCCATATGCAATAAGCAATGCAATCATGCTAATCCTCATATTAAGTCCACAAATCAGTACAATTCCTCTCTGGAGAATCACCGGGGTCAAATACACCTACTAACTGCTGCTCTCCAAGCCACATAGTCCAGCGAGTGTAAGAGACCTCACTACCCGCCTATGGACAGCCAACACCAACAAGGAACAACGGTAACGGACCTATTTATGAGCTGACCAGACTTGACCTAACTATTGCCCCCTCACTCAAGCGGGTAAGGCTACACCCCCTCCCAACTAACCACGATAAAGTGGGAGATCCGGCCTAATGGTAAAGGCACCAATGCTCATGTTTTTCACTCAGTCTCAGCATTGGAGCATCTCTTGGTACCAGAAGGTTCTGGGACTTTCACCCAAGGACATCTTATATGCCCATAGTGTTCAAACTAATATTTTCGGTATCTAAATCTAGCCATCCATGATATACCTGTGGACGCTACAGTCCTAATAAAGCTAGGGAGAATATCAACCTATTATGCCAAATGCATGAATCATACCAATCAATCATACATTAAATCGTACGCATCCAGTACACTCAAGTGGGGCAACTCCATCACTCAAGGAGTCCCATAACAGCCTGCCTAGTGGTATAATGCCATGACTAATCAACCATCCACCAAGAACACAAATGATGCTCATGAGTCATGAAAATGATTAAGAGTTTCATGAGATGATGTACTCTCCTCGAATCTAGGTACTTATATAAAATTTTTCCATGGATAGGAAGGCACACAACCACTAGTGGGAGCTCAATAGCTTGGGGTAGCCCACGAGACTAAGTAGACAATTCCATAAGCCTAAACAACAAGAATGGGCCTAGCAACGGGTCTAAGGTGGACATTGAACCACAAATAGATGAGAATGGGCCTAACAAATGGGCCTAGAGGGGTCCTTAATGGGGACATTTTACCACCATTGTCCCCTAACAAGGCAACCCAATAATAATCTACCTAAAAGCAAGGCCCAAGGCCTAAATATGACCATAAATAACCACATCTATATACATATTTCTTACAAAATAGCCTAGAGAAAATGGCCCAAACATACATATAACAATAGGGGCCCATAGGGGAGATTATGGCCCAATCACATCTATATTTCAGCCCAAGTAGTCTAGCATATTGGTGGAAGCAGCCCATATATACAACTAATTCAAGCTTGGACGTCCTAGCCCATCTGAGCCTATTGGACATCAAAAAATTCTAGTCCATCTATTTTGGGCTCAAACAATAACAAAAGGGTGGGCCTTTCTTGGCGTTAATTAAGCCCAAAAGCCTTATAATTAAAAGTTTAGCATATGCACACATTATTTCTCCACTTGGTGGGCCCCACATTCTTAAAATATCCAACCACATATACAATTAATTTCATAACACCTTACTAGACCTTCAGCCCACCCGGCTTCCTGGGCCTACTGAGGTCCCATCGAAAATAATTTTTGGAGAAATATAAATTTTATGGTGGTCCATGGTCATCATGGTTAGCCCCAACAGATGGAGAATGTGGTCAAAACACATAAACAGAAGTGGGCCTGCTGCAGGACTACATGTCCATCAATACCCAAAAAATCCTGGACGTCCCAGGTGGGCCTAGGAGTCCCAAAGGCCTAGATGGTGAGCCAAGATCACATCAAGGTGGGCTCCATAGGTGGACATCCCACCAAGGGACGATCCACACTTCAGTGAGCCACACAAGGGAGGACCTATGGGAAGAAACACATACATCAAGGTGGATCACAAGGGGTGGACAGCTAGCCCATGGCTAGACGTCAGCCCTGCTGGACGTCCAACTTGGTGTTGCCATCCCAGTCCCCAAAAACCCCAAAGTTTGATGATTTAGGTGGACCACATGCACTTGAAGTGGGTCCCCGCAAGTGGGCCACAGAATGGGAGGAGTATGGCCATAAACACTTCCAAATAATTTTAATACAAATGGATAGCAAGGTTGCAAAAATTCTACAACTGGAAAAATATTGTTGGCCCCATCTTCTGCACCTAATGGGGTGGGCCCAGGCCTTTCAAATCAAAGGGGAAATGGGTGGATTACATGCACCCATATATGGACAACATGTGGGGTCCACCAGAGTGCCCACTATCCTCAAAACTAGGTTGGTACAGGGGCATTTTCTGCATATAGGACTACTGGACAGTTCAGAAAATCTGGACCGTCTAGTCCTCTTGGGCCCACTCCATGGAGATCAAATTAAGGGTGGATGGTGTGGGCTCCATCCTACATCAAGGTGGCGTCGACACCTCAAAGAATACTCAAAAAAAAATCTGGAAGAAAAGCATTGTGAACAGGCCCTATAACAATGTCTAAAACCATACAATAATGGGCCTAAAATTTGGATAGCAACATGTGCTATTGAAAAGGCCAAGCTAAGAGTCCGAGGGGGGGGGGGGGGGGGGGGGGGGGGAGGGGATTGAATAGGACTATGCCAAATTAAAATTAAAATGTGGAATTTAGAAAGAGCTAAAACAAGATAGCACTAATTAATCCCAATTGGCAGAAATAAATAGCAACCTCAAATGCGCAAGAATTGAGAGGTTGATACAAATGTTATTCTAAGGACAACCTTACACAAAAAACCAATGGCTTATGGTAGGATAACCTGATTACTAGAACGGTCTGTGTATCAAAGTTCTAAACTAATATAGAGGAATAAAGAATAAAACATAAATAAATATCTACTACTATTACACCATTCACCACATGTGCAGAAAGTAAATTACAAACATTCACCACAAATGTACAAAGACAAACATTCACCACAACTCTAGCAATTATAGTGGTTCGCTTGTGTGTACACCAACTGTTAGAAAATAGCCACATAACTACTCCACTCTCAATATCCTCACCCATGAGATATTGACTTTCACTATGAAATAGGTTTTCCAAGGTTCACCCAAAACCATCACAACTGTGTTTTCAAAGTGCTACAACAATTAAAAATCCCACTCACTGAGATTTTCTGACTGTCTCAGTCAAAACCAAAAATGAAAGATTTTCTAGCAATCTTATAAACTAAATACAGAAAATTGAAATGTACTTATCTGAAGATTCTCTTTCTAATGAAGCCTGGTAGAACCAATTTGATGTAGATGTTCAATGTCCAATCTCACATATGAAAGGGTTCTTAGGTTTAAATAATTTTTAGATTAAATCAACCTGGGCTAGCTTGATTTGATTTTGATCTCAAAATGGATAAAATCAATATTCCCTTTATAAAAGAAATAGAATTGAATAGAGATCACAAAATCAAATGTAAAAAATCTATTAAAGAATCTTAAATACTAACCAATTAGCTTCTAAAATGTGGAGACAAGTTTCTTAGAGTTGTGACTAGAATAGGTTTGAATGAATTGAAAAACTTTAAAAATAATCCTTAATTTATAGGAAAAAATATTGTTCACTCGAGTGGCCTAGTGGTCAGCTTGATTGGTTGAAGGACCAACAACATTTCAAAATTTCTAGCGCGATAAGATAAGAACGTTGTTCGACTGGTCGAGTGGCTTGCTCGATTGGTCGAGGCCTGCACTCGATTGGTCAAGTGGGACCTAGAAATTTTACTGGACTTTGAGTCAAGCCTGCTCGACTGGTAGAGCATTGTTCACTCAACTGGTCAAGCAGTCTCCAGGATTGGTCAAGGGTCCAATAAAAAATTCCAAAGATTCACAAAAAACCTTAGACTGGTCGATCTAATTCTTGGACTGGTCGAGACAGTGTCTAGACTAGTTAAACCATGAGTAGGACTGGTCGAAAAATGACCTATACAATTATCAAATTACTTTTAATATAAGTGCAAATTGTATGACCTATCTTAAGGTCAATCTAGGGTCAAAAAAACCTTACTAGTGAGATTGATTCATCATATATCTTTCTCTTGTAGTAGTTGAAGCTTGAAAACATGATCTAGTACTTGAACTTCTTGAACATCTTAATCTTGTACTTGAACTTCTTGATATTGTACTTGAACTTCTTGATGTTGTACTTGAAATTCTTGATCTTGTACTTGAATGTATTGATCTTGTACTTGAATATAGACAAGATTGGCAAGAATGGCATGAAGTTGATCTTACAATAACCGCTAATTAAGATACAGATTCCAAGAAGTTTTGGCATAACAAAATTTAACAAACCTAGGAGCTAGGTAAGATAACATTTACAACCTCCCCCTTTGTCAAATTTGTGATAAAATAAACCAAGACAAAGGAATCATGCACCATTTAGATCAATAAAGAATCATGCACCAGTGAAAAACTGGTCAACAAAAATAAATATTCCCCCTTAATACATTACTCCATAGAATCCAAGGGAAGGAAGAAATTGCTTGTAGAACTTATATATGAACAAATACAGTCAACCACTTCTCCACATATATTCCACATCTTCCACTGAATCCAATATCATTAAATGAACATTACAACACAAATTCTCCCCCTTTTTGTCACAATATTACAAAGGAAAGAGTATAGAAAGGATGAAAGTATAAGGGTAGAAATAGAGCATTAAGTAATGAAAGGAAGAAGTAAGTTTAAGATAACATAAACATTGTCAAGATAACCATTAAACATGTCCACAAAAATAAGAAAACATGTCCAAGCATATAGAGTTAAGAGAAATCTAAGCATGAAAGTTATTACATATCAGAAGTCAAAACTAATCTGAACCAGAAGAAGGAACAAGTATGGAAGGATCAATTTGATGAAGTCCCTTGTTAATGTGCCTAAGATATTTACACATATATTTAAATTGCATTTCTAGGGACACATGCATACCCTCTACCTTCTCCTTAAGAGATTGCAAATTCTCATCAAAGTCAGAAGGCTGATAATCAGGATCAGTCGCAAAGTCAGACTCAATCTCATCAAATATATCATCCATATTGACATCATCTAGAGGCAAAACATCCTCCTCTTAAGTTACTTCAGCTACTCCTCCAGCACCTACATCAACTTGGCCTAGAGCCAACCTCAAATTCATCTTATTTATGTTTGAGTTGTTAAATGGTAGATGGTTAATTGAAGCATCTTCAACAGGCATTGCCACAAGACCATGTATGGCTAATGCAGTCATAAGATAGGTAAAAGGTATATCGCTATTATAACGTCTCAAAAAAATCTATAGAAAGACTCGAGTACCACCTTAGGCATAAATCCCTAAGGACCATATTTTGTAGAAATTTAGGCAAAAATTAATTACGTACTCACTGAATTAATCAGTGAATTTAGATCAAACCACTATTTATACAAATGGTAAGACCCAAAACCATCAAAATCGCTAACTCAACACTACTTGAGAACCTAGGGGAAATCCCACGAGCCTGTCACTCTCAGGAGTACATTAAAACTTCATATTGAACCTGGACTGTACGTCGAAAGTCCGATGACTGCAAAACTATAGGGTTATGACCGTCTTATTGGGTTTGACAACTGTTGCGAGAATCGATCCCAAATAGTATCTAGAAATGTATAACTTGAGCCCTGAGCAAAGTGTGTGACAAACGCAAATATGTTTAGAAAATGTATTGAAACTTAAGTAAATTGGGCCATTCACTTATGCATGAAATTAAGGATTTTAGACAGTCAGTTTTTTACCAAACTTCACATAGGGGAAAAGGAAATTTCCTTGCTCATGTCCGTATACTCGTGGCCCCGATCGAGCAAGTTCGACTGTTGATCTGACATAGGTCCTTCATGGTTGATCGGCCTATCCAATCACACCAAAATCACATCTTGGCAGAGATCTTAGGAAACTTAGTCTATGATGTAAGTGAGTAATGGTCCATCCTATGAGCCTGGTTTATCAAAAACAGGCACCCTTTGGTTATAAATTAAGTATACCATGGCCTTAGGGCCATTTGCATCAGTTATAGGCCTATATAAAGCCCTTAAACCACCCCATTAATATTCCACACGAATTTCTCTAACCCTTGGAGAGAGGAGATAAAAAGGACAAAAGAGTAAGAAGAAAAAGGAAATCTTTGGAGATTACTGCAGTGGTTCTCTCCCACTACTCTACGTACGGATTCATCTCCCCATTTCGCTACACACTCTAATTCAGCTATGATTTGGGTAAGAAATCCTAACCCTAATCATGATTTAGAAATTCGATTTGAGTATTTGATAAACTAGCTAACCTATTTCATGGTTTAGGTACCCGTTATTCTGTTTTTGGGAACATAGTGTTTGAACCGAATCTGAATCGAGTATTCTGACGAAAGGTGCAAACTATAGACATTTAGGTTATAGTTTTCAATACTTTCAATGTTAGCTTATGGTTTATGTCTGACATGATTGTTGTCATATCATCTTAGACACCTTGATTTCAATGTATTATACGTGTATGAACTATGCTGAACAAATATGCATCGTATGTGTTCGTTGAAATGTTTGAATGAACATGCAAGTATGATTTGTGCTTGCCATGACTATTAATCTAGGATTCATGTTTGTTGTATGCATGATGATCTCTTTCTATAAGAAATTGCAAAAATATTTACTATAGCTAATAATGTTTATGTATTTGGTGATGTGTAGTCTATGTGTTTGATTAAATGTTTGAATGAGAAATTGCTGATGAATTATATTTATTAAGTATATTAAGATAGTTGTAAGACCCGTATCCTAGTCTATACTATTCCATCAACTCCCACGATCATTCCCGTCGAACTTCGGCAATCCGCGACCAATAATCGATGTTTGCATGTGACCCTAAGTCATATCCTGTAGATTTGAGTTATCTTAATAGGAGACTTGTACCATTATAACCGCACCATCACCGTGGTTTCAACGTCGCATCTTGCACACTAATCCGATACCCTGGCAGGGAGATGTGGGCCAATGTTTATTTTGAAGAAATGCCACACATTTGCAATCCTAAGAGAATCTTTACAACATATCCCATCAATCAATCAATCAATCAATCAATCAATCACTCAATCAATCAATCAATCAATGCTTTCTTTCTACTCAAGTCAAGAAACCCCAAAGTCAACTCTCTCTTACACACCCATACATGTTAAGTACAACATTACCTCACATCCATCACCTCTCCCGTACAACCATCCCTTCTCTCTCTCTTTCCCTTCACATTTTTCAAGCCATTCCAAGAGAGAGAAGAAGTGGTGGACATCCATGCATTTCTAAGGAGAGAAAGTGCATGTGTGGCCCACTTTCCACCCCAAATCCTTCATCCTAGCCATTCACTTCTCATCTTCCACCATCAAAGTGAAGCACAAGGAGACCAGCATTCCAACAGGCTAAGAAAATTGAATGATGGGTACTTTATATGTTAGATTTTTCATATTTTGTTGATGGGCCAAGTGAGACCTACCGATTAATGGTATGGATCTCACTTTAGACCCTAAATGTGGCCGATGGCCCACCTTGATTCTCATGATCATTCGATGATGGGACCATTCTCCATAGACTCCATCATGATGTTTATTTTTCTTACATGAAAAGAGGTCATTTAGACCGTCCATTTTGGGTGGAGAAGGAATCTCCACCGATGATCTTTGATTTGGTGGGCCCACATGTATTGGGACCCACTTGATGTATGATTGAATGCAAGGGAGGGCTCATAGTGGCGGAGCCCTCCATCATACATGTCCCTCTTTTTTCTCTCTCTCTCCATTTTTTTCCTTGTTGATGACCCATAATGTGTGCATTTTATCCAAGTCGTCCACCTTTGTGGGATCCACTTGATGGACGTGTTAAATCTACACCGTCTATGCCGTGTGGGCCCTACCTTAGGGTGATGGGAAGACACAAATATCATATTTATCTAATCAAGTGGGGCCACGTCCATCTAGGACCCACCTTGATGAACATTCAGACCGTCCAGCATCCCTGGACGCTGGACGTTGCTATAACATGAAGTGTGAACCGACAGTTAGGTGTACTGACGAGCTAACATCAAAGAAAATAAATGGGTTTGATTCAAAGACCGCTTGTGTAGGTCCCACCTTGATGTATGAACCTAATCCATGCCATCCATTCCATTCCTCGGCTCATTTTAGGCGTTGAGCCAAAAAATGAAGCCAATCCGATTATCTGATGGGCCATAGCATAGAAAACAACATTTTCTACTGTTAAAATCCACTCTGAGTTTTCTATATGCCAAAACATATCGCATATTGGGCTTGTTTGGTCTATGTTGAACCATGAAATGCAATGGATGGGTTGGATTTACCTGATGCGAGCCCCACATATGAAAACCTCAGAAAAAATTTAATTAAAAAAATAAATAAATGACAGCAATAGAGGCTAATACTACTGACACAGGACGCATAATAGCGTCCTGCGCTGCTGCATGGGCAGACGGGAATGGACCTGGTCCCAAACGTGGGCCCAACGTAATGTGTGATGAATATCAACAACGTGTATTTTGATGAGGCCCCTTAGGGCAGTAGGTCCTCTAAAAATCAGCCATACCTGGAATTCAGGTGGCCCATATAGAAGGAAACAATGGGATTGAACATATACCATTGAAACTTTTTTTGGGTCCCAGGAGTTTTGGATCCATATGAAATTTGTTTTTCCTCTTCATCTAGGTCCTTGTGACCGTATAGACAAGATGGATGGGAAATAAATGATATAGTGGGCCCCATGTGGGATCCATAATTATGTATGCGTTTTATTCCCACCATCCACAGCCCACCTTGTATGTGTTTTATCAATGTCGTCCAGGCATTTGCTGGACATCCAGAAGGCCCTACCCTTGATGTTTATGTTATATCTAAACCGTCCATCCAGACGAGCGTGTATGGTCACCGTCCATTAATTGATGGACCACGTGTGTGGACCCTACCATGATACACGTGTTGCACCCAAACCGTCCAATCCTTTGGCAAGATTGTCTTACAGGCTTGAGAGTAAAGAATGAGTCAGATATAAAGTTCAAGTGGCCCCCACCATTGAAAGTAATGGATAGTGACGTCCACCGTTCAAACTTCTTAGGGGCCACAATATCTTACAAATAAGCTTATATATTTTTTTTCACTTCATCTAGTTCTATGTTGACTTATGAATTGGTTGGATCTCAAACACATCACGGCGGGCCATTTCGTGATATGATCATCTGTGAGGCCCACTTTGATGTATTTTATGGCCCATTTGTGAGGTCCATCTTAATGTATTTTGTGGCCCATTCGAGAGGCCGACTTGGATATACTTGTGGCCCATCATGATGTATCTTTGACCCATGAGAAGGGTCCACCTGTTGCATGTTTGAGGCTTAGGTGCAGGGCCCACCTATTTTGTATTTGAGACCCATGTAATGAGGCTCATTGTGATGTATTCCCTGCCCATATGATAAGGCTCATTGTGATGTGTTTTCGACCTATTTGGCAAGGCCATTTTGATGTATTCTAAGTCCCATGTGTCGAGGTCCAATGAGATGTATACAGGGTCTATTGTATTATGTGATTCCACCATGGGTTATGTAATGACATTTATGGTGGACCATGCCCTGGGAGCAATGTTAGTTTGACATCCACATTGTAAGAATAATGTTGGTTAAATGTCCGCATTATAACTCTCCTTAGGGCCTATTAATAGGCCCATACTTGTTGTGTGTAAGCCATCAAGGCCCATCTTCGTTGTAAGGATAGTTCATCACCATATAAATTGCTTAGTATAACTCCTTGATCCATGCCCATATGCATCATATGTATGCCTGGTATGAGAAATTTTTGATCATAGCATACGCCATTAGGCGGACCATTTATGGGACTCCTTATGAGACGAAGTGCCCACATTACCGTGCAGTACGTGCAAGATTGTTGCATGACTGGATAGTGTGACTCATATATCTTACATATATGTGACTTGATCATTATGTGCCCTAGTAACATTAGGGATGTGGCCTCCACATGCACATTATGGATGACTAAATAGGACATAAAAAATACTTGCTTCCAGCACTGTGGGCACTTAGGATATCCTTAGGTAAAAATTTCAGAATCTCGAAGGCCAGGAGGTGCCCCATTATCTAGACTGAGTGGAACATGAGCACCCGAGTGCTGAATACTAGTAGGCCACATCTCCCACTGTTTCATGGTCGGTTGGGAGGGGGTGTGGCCTTATTCACCCAAGTGAGGGGGATAAAAGCTAGGCTGAGTATGACCAGCTCGTAAATGGGTCCGCTATCGACGAGCTAAGTAGGTATTGGCAGATTGCTAGCTGGGCCGATAGTGAGGTCTCTTCAACTCGTTAGGCTGTGTGACTAGGGAGGCGGTAGTGGGTGTGGAGTGTAATAGACCCCGATGATTTTTCATTGAGCAATCGTACTGATATGTAGACTTATTGAGAAGGAATTGCATATCCATTCATTCGTTCATTCACTATCCACTCAGGCTGGTGATGCGTAACTATTTGGTGCATGTACCTTCGCATGGCCGAGATTTCGATTGGGCGCACGACTAACCTAAGATCAGGAGTTTACCACATTGAGTCTGACTATCCAAATTTAAGTATGAGACTAGTTTGGAAAGAAGTCCCTTGTGATGGACCTCATAACCCGCAATACTACGTACTATCATCCCTTCTTTACATTCCAGCATGGTCATTTCATTCGCACCGCATATTACATTGCATCCGTAGTACTTAGCATTTTGGGTGACTATGTTTTTACACTTATATGGCTTAGATGGACTTAGCAGGATTTACATATTGTGTTGCATCATCGAAATCTGATATTTGGTTTCCACACTTGCATAGTCGATCCACGTTGGGTATTCTGTTATTGGATAATTCATCGACTTACTAGTATATTTTCACTTACTCTAATATCGTATGATTCATGATCTTGTCAGTATTTCTGCTTATTCTGATGATGTATAATTTATGGACTTTATTGTATACTTGATACTTACCTTACACACACTTTCACCACCCTCTAAGCTTTCTATAAGCTTATGCATGATAGAAGTATGCAGGTGGTGTTAGGTTGCAGCAACATTGAGCTTGGAGCGTGCAACTATCTTCTGGAGCTTTGATTTTGATACATGTATTTTTCTTTCAACATTATATTCCAATGATTATATTAGTGGATATGTGATGATGATGTTGCTTTTATAACTTGGTTATGCTTGTGGTTATGCTCTATTACAAAAAATAATAATTCATAATGAAAATGCTCCTTGTAGGATCCCAGGATCGGAATCTGGCATGTGAGTGTTGGGATCTGAGAATGGGGCACATGGAGGTTGTCGGCCCTGGATTCGGTGATCAGAAAATTTGTGAGCCCATTTTTTGAGTTTGGGGCATGACAGATTCTCAATTACCTTAATCATATGTATAGTTTCTTTCATGTAATCATATTTGATGCTATGTAATTTATAGATGAGATACACGTGTTAGGTGACATGTCCAATGTGTTTGATGAAATGCTCAAATGAGGTATTTATTTTGATTGTTTGTTAAATGCTGATATGATTGTCACGTATGTTTACTTGTTGCATCTGAGTAAGATTGGGGCTACAACGTAGCCCAGACAATTGGTAACAATCCTTATACATGTGGCTGAATTTTTCTTGCCAAATTGGGTGACTTGACGAATCCATGTCGCATGATGATTGTTGACAGTGGTTAGGCCACAATGGGTGGTTATATGCTCTACGTTGATTAAGTCAGCATGTGCTCGCACTAATCAAACTTGTCAAACTAACTGATTGACCTGTTGTGTGTTTACCATGTATGGACATCACTGCTTGAATCTAAGGTACTACTTACCAATGCAAAAGTCTATTTCAACAATGGTACCATGATCCACTAAGACTCATGAGCCGGGCATAGTGGTATGGGACACCGTGGTCGAGCCATCGGCCTACACTAGGGTGATAAGCCTCTTTGTAGTGACCAGTGAGTAATCCAAACTCGTGAGCCGGGCATGGTGGTATGGGACACCGTGTTCGAGCTATCGGCCTATGCTGAGGTGACGAGCCTCCCTGTAGTGACCGCGAGTATAGACTTTTAAATTTTCCTATCCACAGCTTTTTATTAGGGGTGATGCCCTACAACTTGCCTATCGTATGTGATGAACTAGGATTGATGACCTTAGATCGATCCTTTGGTTTGGGTTAATGATATAAAGGGAGGTACCTTAGCTTTCCAAATATGCCATATGAATAAGCTTAATTAAGTACTCGGCTAACACGACGATGCACCGCATTGTATGTGCTTCAGCAAGGTAGTTACACTTTAGGGAGTTTGTCATGCACGAAATTGGTTGTTGGAGTCTCTTGTGAGGGAGCTTTATGTAAGGGCATGCATCATTTCTGCACACTATTCCTACATTAACAAGAGTAGCTAGGAAGTGATTATTGTATTGCTTTTATCATTACTGCACACCTTTGCCTTATAATACCACTGAGTTGATCACTCATTCCTACCTTGGGATGGTGTTTTGAAACACCAACCAAACTTTGGTTTAAATACAGGTATTGATGATATCTATGCAGCAGAGTTGGACTTCATAGACGAGGAGGAAGAATTCTTCTACTTTCAGCTCTTAGGCGGGTCTATGTAGACCTCATGTTGATTCGACGGGATTACAAGGACATATGGATTAGTTAGACACTTTAAATTTTGATATTTTGTCTATTTTGAAACAATACATGTATATATTTAGCCCAGTTACAAAATCATACTTTGGAGGTTGTGAAACACTTACCTGTTCAAATATATATGTTTCAGCCTTCCACTTAATTAAGTTATATCTGGAGTATGATATGTTATTTTGGTATAATCCCGCTCATGTTTAACTCATTAATATGGACAACATTTAAACATCATTATCCATGTTGCGTAAGTGATGTGATGGATCTCGAGAGTTGAGTCTTACTCGACTCTCAAAATTTGGGGCGCTACTAGTTGGTATCAGAGCATGATTTGGATTAAACTGGACCTGGGTTATAGGTAAAATGACTCACTCTAATGCACTCTGACTTAGGACGAGGGTGATGAAATATAGAAATGATCGTAGGATCCCAAGTTTCACCGACGAGCGAGATTGACCATTGTAGTATAGCCCATATGCGTCCTAGATCATGTAAATTGATCTCAGTCCCATATAGGCCGCCAATCGATGGGTTAGAACCATAAGTCGGCGCATCCCAAACCCAAAACAAGCTAAAAGGCACAAATATGAGCGTGTTGAATGATGAAAGTGAATCTTACGGGCATAGGGGCCCAAACCGCGAAATACTATGGGATCCATGGGGTCCCTCATGCATATTTGGCACCCCGGGAGGGGGTGGCCACTGCCCCAGGGCGGACCCACCACCGGACACCCCAAGGGGGCACGGCAGCACCGCTCGGCTCCGCAATGGGCGAGGGTGGTACCGCGACAGCAACAGCGTGCCACCCACCGGCCGTATATGTGGGGCCCTCCCACATGTGGGACCACTCATTTAGCCCCTCTCCCTACCCCTTTCTCATTCCATCCTATTTCAAACCCTCTAAACCTCATAAAACCCCATTTTCTCTCTTAAATCCTGATTCCACACACTCAAAGCTCCTTTTTCTTCTACATTTCACACCCATCCTTCACCATTCGCTCAAAATTATCCCTTACAACTCTGCATCTTCCATATTTCCTCTCATTTGAGTATAAAACCCACACTTTTATGTCTCATAACTCTCTTCCCAACCCACTTCATTCTCTAAGCCTTTCCACTCCCTTGGCTCTCTTTAAGCTTGTCAACGTCATTTTCTCACTCTCAACACTCCTTTCTCTTATTAGAAAGAGAGGAACGACCTCGGATAAGGCTGGGCTTAGCCGTCCTAGCTGCTCGAGGAAGAAGGCGAGCACCGAGGCTAGTGTAAGTGCTAAGAAAGAGAGCGAAGAAAGAAACGGGACCTCGATCCTCGGATTCCATTGGAAAGGTTGCTACCGGTGGGCGCCGATTTAGGTAGGTTCTATAACTGCCAAGTCATATTTGAAGCACATGTTGATGAGAAACTATTTGGATTGTATTCGATTATTGAACTTCTGTTGGAAACCGGGTGGGGTCCCATGTTTGAAGGGAAGGCCCATGCAAGGGAAGGCATCGTACGAGCCTTTTATACCCACATACAGAACCCTCTACTAGAGCCTCCTAGTTTACTATCCCTTTGGGGAGGCAGGAAGCCATAGTCAATGTGGATGTGATGGCCTGTATTATGGGAATTGAGCGTGGTGTGGTACATGCAAGTGCAACTCATCTCACTAGTAGACGGGAGAAAGATCACCGCACACATTTGCTCTGTGGCCGACTGGCTCATTGGAGGTGAGACAATAGCCTCGCATCTACTATGATGACAACAAACTTCCGCCTACTCTACGAGATATGCACGTACAACGTGTATCCTAGATGGAGTAACCGTACGGAATGCACTAGCCTTATGGTAGACTTCCTATACAGAGCTAAATAGGGAGATAAGCTATGCCTACCTACTTTCGTCCTGTCACAGATAATCAGGACCGCACGCTCTACATGGGGAGATGCCTCACTCCCATTCAGCCGACTTATTTGCAAGATTGCTCGTAACTTTGGTTTCAGACTAAACATGGATAATCTTGCGCCCATCCACTTTATGAGTGAGACTACACTCAACAATATGGGGATTGACCTTAGGCAACGCAAAGCTCGACTCGATGAGTATGGGGATGAAATAGAAGAAGAAAGTGAAGAGGACGATGGAAGTGAAGATGAGGAAGGAAATGAAGAGGAAGAAGGCAGTGAGGAAGAAAGCAGTGAGGACGAAGAAGGAAGTGAGGAGGAAGAGCGGGAAGAGGTAGAGGAGGCCCATGACTCGGTTGGGGGCCCTCATGCTACACACAAATACTGCCATGATTAGGCCGCCTTAGAAGCCTGCATGGCCAGGATTGAAGAGAACCAAGCCACCCTAAAGCAGGAGTTCAAAGAGAATCAGGCTTACTTGAAACAGAAATTTAAGAGAAAGTCTCTCACCTTGAAGACCCTCCTGTGTTGTATGCAGGATAAGGGTGCGCCTCCACCTTCGCCAGAGTTGGAGGACTAGTCATGCTTTGCAGTTGTCTTCTAGTTTTCTTTGTTTCTTGCTTTTCTATGTAATAGCCCTGGTTGGCTTAGTTAGATGTTAGAGTAGTTAGTGTTAAAGCTTTTACTAACTTAGCTCGCATGCATCTTCTGTCATAATTCATGTAATAATACATCTCATATATTGTGACAAGTTTTGGCTAAATGAAATGCATGAAGCTTCTTTTGATTTTGAATGTGAAGAATGTTTGGAAAAGTGGGTAATATTATGTTAATCTTACACATGTTACACCCTATGTTGTATATAGGTGATGCCTCCTAAAAATACTCGGAATATAGCACGTCTTGCACTTAAGAGATCGATTGACAGGGAACCTCCCTTGAGTGATAGCCATACGGACCTTAGTTTGGGCCCAGATATTGAGACTATGTCGGATTCATAGCCGGCCACTGACCCTATAAATGGGCCAACACTGAATGCACCACCGTCCCAGAACCGTACGTCTTCATCAACACCACACGTGCCTCAGGCGGCTCCTCTTCCTGATATGTTGGAGCAAATGATGCTCTTGATGCAACAACAACAATAGTTTTTGGCCACTATTGCGGGGGCTATTACCCAGAACATGAATATGGTCCCGCCTATGCCACCCATGTAGCCCACTAGGACTATGACTGTCGGTGGCCTATTTGAGCGCTTTCAATGCTTCCACCCTCCTACATTTGTGGGTACTCACTGGAACGAGAAGGTAGAGTATTGGTTGGATCGTACTGAATATTCGGCTCGTTTGGACTGGCTTAAGCCATATAATCCAATGGGTGGAGTGGATCCACCCAATGCGGGCCCTACCAAGGAAAAACCTCAAGAAAATAGAAAAAAATAATACATGCAGGAGGCACTGCTGCTATTGTTCGTCCAGAGGACACTGAAATAGCGTCCTGCTATTACGTGGGCTGAAATGGGTAGTGACGTGGGTCCCAGATGTAGGGCCCACCATGATGTGTGTTGGGCATCAACACCATGCATTGATGGGGCCCCTTTTGCTGTGGGGCACCCCAAAGATCTTTCGTGCATGGCAGAGCAGGTGGCCCACATCACAAGAAACAGTGTTGGATTGAACGTCTGCCATTGAAACCCTTTGGATTTCCAAGTGCTTTGGATAAATATAATATATATATATATATATATATATATATATATATATATATATATATATATATATATATATATATATATATATATATATATTTTGGTCTATGTGACCCTATCTACTATGGATAGAAAATAAACGTTATGGTGGCCCCATGTGAGACCCACTTGTGATTGGATTGGTTTGGCTGGTGTGCCACACACCTGTAACATCCCGAAAATCAGGGGGTCGAGCAAAAACCCAACTCCCGAGTTCCAAAATGTTATTTATGCAACATAGATATGTATGATTGAATGTTGTCTGTGATAATGTATTAAACATGAGTGAAATTAAGCCAGAACAGTATATCATACTCCAGAGACAGTTAAATTAACCAGCGGAAGTCTGTAATAGTATGTATAACATATATAAACTGTTGTATGTCTCCAGAGTGTGAATATATTACCAGGTTATGCACATACATGTATACTTCAAAAGTAAACAAAATGAATATACATGAGGGCGCTAAAAATTCAAAATGACAAATGTCAAAGTATCTAATCAACCTCCCTGCAATCCCGTCAATCAGAACACGCATAAAGGAGGAATCCTCCTTCTCATCATCAAGTCCAGCTCCGCCTCACAGGCCGCGCCATCATCTGCAATCACAAAAGGGACTGGTGGGTGTCCGGAAACACCATCCCGTAACGTGGGAGTGAGTGATCAACTCAGTGGGATAAGAGAGCAGAGATTAGCATGTTCACAATTCAATCACGCGATAATAGTAAAGTAGTAAATCAGACAATCCTAATACTGTTGTTAATGCAAGATGATATGACGTGATGTATGCCCTCACCGACGATCACCCTCATGCGGCAACATCTTACGACCGCGGCATGCCACACTCCCTAGAGTGCTCCACATCTTCCAGGCACATGCAATGCTATGGTGATATGTTTACCAAGTTGTTATTAGTCCATTCAAACAGCAGGATTGGGAAACTAAGGTACTTCCCTTGTATCAATCCCAACACAGATCCTGTCTAGGGTCGTCACTCCTAGTAATCTCATACGATGTATATTTCGTAGGTCACTGCAAGGGCTGCCAGGGCTGTTGCTCGCACTCGTTGCACCGCTCCCCCATCACCTTATCAATACAGGCCTACTGTACTCTACTGCACGGAAGGGTCGTCGCCTCCCGTGGACTCAGAATACGCTCGCGGTCACTACAAAGGGCTCGTCGCCTGATCAGTGTAGGCCGACAGTTAGAATATAGTGTCCCATACCACCATAATCTGCTCACGAGTCTAGGTGCTCACTGGTCACTACGGGGAGGTTTGTGACCCCAGCGTAGGCCGACAGCTCGACCACGGTGTCCCATACCACCATGCCCGGCTCATGAGTCTTCGTGGATCAAGGTACCATGGTTAACAGGGTTTACAATGGTAAGTTCAGTACCCTAGGTTCAAGCAGTTATGATACATACAAGGTGAACAAACATCGGCCAGTCGGGTTACTTGACGGGCTCGACTAGCGCGATCGCATCTCCAGTTGAACGACATGAAGTGCGTAAAACACTTCGCGTGGCCTAACCACTGCCGCCAACTCTCAACCCGAATCACGTTCATCGACGCGTCGTTCGTGGCTATGACCAGTCAGCCACGAATTCGCTCGGTTACCGACTGCCTGGACTAAGTCAAGTCCCACACATCTATGGTATTACATTAACACTATATACCAGGGTATTGGAATTGAAATACATCATGTGAGCATGTTAACACATGTTATAACATTCAACTTAAGCAAATCTTCAAGGCATACCTTTCATGCATATTCAACTTAAGCAAATCTTCAAAGCATACTTCCTATGCATGTAACGCAATCATGCATAAGGTCAACATGTAGGAAATCATTTAGGTCAGCATTTTAATCATGAAATCAATCTCAAACTACTACATAACATCATTCAATACAATACATACTAGTACAAGCATTTATACAAACACATACACTACACACTTAAGTCCACATATAGTATGTCGACCCAAAGTGCGCAACTAGGCGAATCTCTTCGCCAAACTGATTATGCAATCATTCCTAACTCTCTAATGCGGCGACAAACCATGTCAATCACATCAGCAAAATATGAATGTAAACAGTACTTCCTACAAATGACTAAAATGCCCTAAATCTCATATTCTTCGTTAGCTTACGAAACGGGAAACGGAGAGCATTTTGTACATGTCAAACGGCGATGCCGTCAAGAATCTACTATTAAACGACATTGAAAGCGTTGGGAACCGTCAATCAAAGCGTCTAAAATCCTCACCTAGTGTCTTGTAGACTCGGGAATTGAAGTGGAGCGTATATGGTTCGTCTACGGCGAGTAAGGAGCCTAATACATAAGATCCATAAGCTACATCGCTATGGAAACAAGGAAAACTCAAATCAACAACTATTTAGGGTTTTTACTTACCTAGAATCGCGGTGGAATCGCCGGGAAAGCGGTAGAGGAGTGCTGCTTAAGCACGTGCAACACGTAGCACAAGTGGCAGGAAGAACTCCCCCACTCTCTCACAATCTCTCACTTTTTTTTCTCTCTCCCAAGCTAGGGCTTCTCTCAAATTCGGATGGGAGAGAGGAGTGAGGGTTTCAACCCCTTTTATAGCCTAAAACATGCCCAAAATAGGCTTGGGAACAATGTTTACTTGGTGCCTAACCAAATCGGGGCCGTTTCGGTCCAAAAGGGCATTTCTGGAGGTCCCCAGGCCAAATGCGGTCGGACTTAAGCTCATGCATACTGGATCTAGCACACATCCAGTTTTCAGACCGGTTGGGTTCCCAGATCGCACGTGGCGGCCCAGTTTCAGTTCAACGGTCACCGCACCAAGACCAGGCCTATAAGTCTCGTGATATATAATAGATATTTTTCCTGATCCAAGGGTGTAATTTGGCTATATTCTGACGGTCAGAACGCTCAATACTGATGCGTCAAATTGTGTGCCAGATTTGAATTTCAAATTCCAATTCTAACCCTATTCTCACTCTCTTCGGTCCGGGCTCAATGAAATAGCCTGTGATTATCGGTTTGACTTGATTTTTGGAATGAGTGTCAAGTCCAGCTAGACGGTTCTAACGGTCTAAGATAGGAGGTATCGGACTTTCGACGTGCGGTCTAGATCCAATACAAAGATTCAAAGTGGTCCAGAGAACAAACCTGCTTAGAGTTTGGTCCGAGGTTTTAGAGCATTATAGCACCATTGGTTCCACTCGCTTTGGGCCTTGTAGAACGTATTTAAAGTGATCAGGGACCGTTTCCCAGCTATTCTAACGTTGCACTAGCTAACTTATGCTTAGTTTCTAAAGAAATTTATCCTAAGTGGTTTCTTTGACTATGGAATTGGGTTCTGAACGATTTTTCAGGTGTTTTAATTGACCCACTGCCTAAGGACGTCAAATCCCAGATTGGCCAAAATCCGGGGTGTTACAATCTACCCCCCTTAAAACACAATGTCGTCCCCGACATTGGCAAAGGGCAAGGAGTACTTTCTCTAAGGAAGGTTCAAATCCTATTTAATAACCTAATCGTATGTATATCCGAACTCAAAGGTTTCGATCTTGGGCCAGTGGGAAAGAGGCCAACCACTCTTCCGCTGCGCCACTCTGATCAAACGGTAGCGTTGACTAACCTAACTGGATTGGACTCAATACGTTCTACCCCCCTTAAAACTTGGTTTTACTTAAGGTTGAAGAATATTTGCATCGATCCGTATATCAGAACGAGGCGCAACTTAGGGGCTATCCTTAACCTAAAATGAAAACAGCCCTTCTCTATATGGTCTTCCTTACTAATGATGCGTTCTATGGCATTGGTACCTATGATCATAGAGATGAGCCTAATCTCTATTATGATTGAATTCAGGGGCAGGTATGAGTTGGTGGCAAGATGTCTAATTCTCTACTGGCTTTAAGTCCTCGCCATTTCCCAAAGACAATGTGATCCTGTTTAGTTGTAGATGGTTGGGCCATCCCAGAAGAAAGGTTGTATAGTGGGTCTAAGCCGGATACGTTGAACCTTCTGTCTAATCAGGACAGAAAATGCGTTGTATCAGTTCTTAATCCAAGTCGATGCCGATCCTCTGCTTGATCAGAGCATTGGATTTATTGGTAACCACTAGGAGTAAGAAATCGACTCAAACCGCGAATACATCGCTTACATGTAGTTCCTTTACTCTGCGTTCCCGAATGCAATAAGTCCTTGGGAAAGGCAATTCTAAGGGGCGTGCTAGTTCATTCTAAGTTCAATCTGAGGGAGTTATAAATGTTCCCTGAGAGTGTATGGTTCCTTCCTATGGGCAACAACAGGAGTCTATAAGTCATAAGGGGATCTATCCAAGGAAGGGAGTCTCATTCCAATCAAAACTAATCTATCATTCCTTAACATATATAGGCCTTACACTGCCAAAGACAACTAGTAGCCTAGTCTGTAACTCTGTAGCTATAATCCAAAGCCTAAGATTATACGGTAAATGGCTTTCTATTCCATTTCTACTACAGGGAATTCTTCTATTGCTTAGGGTCAAGATTTGTCTAACTGGAATTGAATTTCTTATGTCGTCAGATCCTTCAAATCTAGGAGTGCTAACACTAGATCTAAAAATGCCTAGGGCCTATGTAGCCGGTAGCGTTTAGTTGTCTTAAATGGAACCGCATTCCTAGTCCCATAGCGGGATAGGGAGTGGCATGCTTGGTTGGAGGGTGGGGTGGGATAAAAATCTAATTTGTAGGCTGAATCCCGGGAGTTATAATACTCCCAATCTAGGGACAATACCTCAGAACAAAATGAATCGGCATGCATTTCATTCAACAAAATTCGGCTATGATAAGGCCAAACCACAACACAAACACAGTTTCTACCTGTAACTTCACTAAACCTAACAACAACAAAACACAGAAACCCTTAAAACAAAAATCAAACAATCTACAGGGCAAAGGCATAGATTCCTAATTCTACCAAAGGACTTTACCACAGTCCCGACTTACCTTCTTTATCCCTGTCGAGTCTAATACTGTCTGTTGCTCACTAGAGCTCTCTCGGCCATATATTTTCAGTATCCCTTAAGCAAAGAAAATGGAGAAATAGGATTGAGAGGGAGGATGGTGAAAAGAGAGAAAAAGGCTAAAACGGCTTAACAATAGCCATGAAAAATGGGGGAAATGCAAGGAAATGGCTAACCAAAGTAGAAAAGGGAGATCTAGGCGTTGTAGAGGGATGTTTCAAGCTCCCCTAGGATGTATTTTCAGAAAGAAATGGAAACAAAAAAGGGGAATGGAGCACCTCACGAATTCAGCGCGATTTGGGGGTTTTAGGAGCTCCAACGGATGAAATCTTCAAGAGGGAGGGCTGCCAACTTCAAAGGAATGATGGAGGGTGGTCGTTTTTGGCAGGGAATGGGTCTAGGGGTGGTTTGGAACCACGGTTTTGGGTTAGGGCAGCAAGAAAACGAAAATGGGGCTAGGGAAGAGGACTTTTGTGAAGGAAGTACATCTTTTAGAGAGTTTCAAGGTACGGACCACATACCAGGGGACTACCCTATCCCCCAAACTCCTTCAGCCCAAAGATCAAGCCCATTCGACAAGTTTGACCGGCGATGCATCGCCGAACCGGCGATGGCATCGCTGGTGAAGTTGCAAACTGGCCTCTGAGGCCATATTTGATGGATTCCTCTTGCCCTAGGGATTCCAAAAAGGTATGGTGCACACTCTAGTTCATTGTAGATTGCCCTAGGGAGGCCAATACATTTTTAACATCCATTCGAGGCTTTTCGGGTCCAATTTTCAATCCCGAATACAAAACCCTATCATGCAGCATATGATTTTGAGGTAGAAGGATCTAGTACATCCATATAGCCCATTAGTTTCTAAAGAAAGTAAATTTAGAATGGCCTTATGGCCATTTTTCATGAAATTTTACTATTCACTGTAAAATTTTGTGAAAGTAAGATTTTATGTTATTTTCACATTAGTATTGATGCCTAATATTAAATGAATAAGAAATAATTGAAGATTGGGGTGGTGAGAGGAAGAATTTCAAAGATTTTCGGTGAAACGGGGGTTTTTAAGCTCTGGCGATTGAATACAGGGGTCGTGGTTGTCCCACGGCCCAAGGATTCACATTAACGGGTTTAGAATTGTTCAAAGAACAGCTCAACCCACTTACCTACAACCTAGGAGCTATTCGGGTTGCTCTACGCGACCCGAGACGCGTTACAGGCTCGATCTTGCGATCGATTCTAATAGACTTCACCTATCGGCGAATCTGTGATCCTGGACGTGTTTTTAGACCCTTCTCGCACCCACCTAAGTCAAAGGAAGCGACAGCGTGCGTCGCGTGACCATAACCCAGGCCCGGTCTAATCCAAATCATGCTCTGATACCATCTGTAACATCCCGAAAATCGGGGGGTCGAGCAAAAACCCAACTCCCGAGTTCCAAAATGTTATTTATGCAACATAGATATGTATGATTGAATGTTGTCTGTGATAATGTATTAAACATGAGTGAAATTAAGCCAGAACAGTATATCATACTCCAGAGACAGTTAAATTAACCAGCGGAAGTCTGTAATAGTATGTATAACATATATAAACTGTTGTATGTCTCCAGAGTGTGAATATATTACCAGGTTATGCACATACATGTATACTTCAAAAGTAAACAAAATGAATATACATGAGGGCGCTAAAAATTCAAAATGACAAATGTCAAAGTATCTAATCAACCTCCCTGCAATCCCGTCAATCAGAACACGCATAAAGGAGGAATCCTCCTTCTCATCATCAAGTCCAGCTCCGCCTCACAGGCCGCGCCATCATCTGCAATCACAAAAGGGACTGGTGGGTGTCCGGAAACACCATCCCGTAACGTGGGAGTGAGTGATCAACTCAGTGGGATAAGAGAGCAGAGATTAGCATGTTCACAATTCAATCACGTGATAATAGTAAAGCAGTAAATCAGACAATCCTAATACTGTTGTTAATGCAAGATGATATGACGTGATGTATGCCCTCACCGACGATCACCCTCATGCGGCAACATCTTACGACCGCGGCATGCCACACTCCCTAGAGTGCTCCACATCTTCCAGGCACATGCAATGCTATGGTGATATGTTTACCAAGTTGTTATTAGTCCATTCAAACAGCAGGATTGGGAAACTAAGGTACTTCCCTTGTATCAATCCCAACACAGATCCTGTCTAGGGTCGTCACTCCTAGTAATCTCATACGATGTATATTTCGTAGGTCACTGCAAGGGCTGCCAGGGCTGTTGCTCGCACTCGTTGCACCGCTCCCCCATCACCTTATCAATACAGGCCTACTGTACTCTACTGCACGGAAGGGTCGTCGCCTCCCGTGGACTCAGAATACGCTCGCGGTCACTACAAAGGGCTCGTCGCCTGATCAGTGTAGGCCGACAGTTAGAATATAGTGTCCCATACCACCATAATCTGCTCACGAGTCTAGGTGCTCACTGGTCACTACGGGGAGGTTTGTGACCCCAGCGTAGGCCGACAGCTCGACCATGGTGTCCCATACCACCATGCCCGGCTCATGAGTCTTCGTGGATCAAGGTACCATGGTTAACAGGGTTTACAATGGTAAGTTCAGTACCCTAGGTTCAAGCAGTTATGATACATACAAGGTGAACAAACATCGGCCAGTCGGGTTACTTGACGGGCTCGACTAGCGCGATCGCATCTCAAGTTGAACGACATGAAGTGCGTAAAACACTTCGCGTGGCCTAACCACTGCCGCCAACTCTCAACCCGAATCACGTTCATCGACCCGTCGTTCGTGGCTATGACCAGTCAGCCACGAATTCGCTCGGTTACCGACTGCCTGGACTGTAACACCCTGAAAATCGGAGGTCGTGTATAAACTCAACTCCCGAGTTCCAGACCGTCACTTATGCAACAGAAATGGTTATGATTCGATGTTGTCTGATTTAAAGCATTCACATGAGTAAAAGTATACCAAAACTGCAATTCATACTTCAGATCCAGTGATAAAAGCAAGCGGAAGACTAAACAAGATATATATCACTGTATGGAAAAACAAAGTAATCTCAACTGTCTCCAAAGTATGACTACATCTCTGAGTCTCATATACATGTACATAACAAAAGAAAAATTGTTCAAAAAGAAAAGTCCCACTGATGTCCCCTCGATCCAGGTCGCCTACGGGAAGCCGTCATGATACTGCATATACGAGAACTCATCCTGGTCCTCGTCATCATCTAGCTCCACCTCCTGGATCTCGTCGTCACCTGCAACTACAACAGGGTCTGGTGGGTGTTGCAAACACCATCCCGTAACGTGGGAATGAGTGATCAACTCAGTGGAATCATAGAGCAAAGATTAGCATGTTCACAATTCAATCACGCGATAATAGTAAAGCAGTAAATCAGACAAGTCCTAATACTGTTGTTAATGCAAGATGATATGACGTGATGTATGCCCTCACCGACGATCACCCTCATACGGCAACATCTTACGACCGCGGCATGCCACACTCCCTAGAGTGCTCCACATCTTCCAGGCACATGCAATGCTATGGTGATATGATTACCAAGTTATTATTAGTCCATTCAAACAGCAGGATTGGGAAACTAAGGTACCTCCCTTGTATCAATCCCAACACGGATCCTGTCTAGGGTCGTCACTCCTAGTAATCTCATACGATGTACATTTCGTAGGTCACTGCAAGGGCTGCCAGGGCTGTTGCTCGCACTCGTTGCACCGCTCCCCCATCACCTTATCAATACAGGCCTACTTTACTCTACTGCACGGAAGGGTCGTCGCCTCCCGTGAACTCAGAATACGCTCGCGGTCACTACAAAGGGCTCGTCGCCTGATCAGTGTAGGCCGATAGCTAGAATATAGTGTCCCATACCACCATAATCTGCTCACGAGTCAAGGTGCTCATTGGTCACTACGGGGAGGTTTGTGGCCCCAGCGTAGGCCGACAGCTCGACCACGGTGTCCCATACCACCATGCCCGGCTCATGAGTCTTCGTGGATCAAGGTACCACGGTTAATAGGGTTTACAATGGTAAGTTCAGTACCCTAGGTTCAAGCAGTTATGATACATACAAGGTGAACAAACATCGGCCAGTCGGGTTACTTGACGGGCTCGACTAGCGCGATCGCATCTCGAATTGAACGACATAAAGTGCGTAAAACACTTCGCGTGGCCTAACCACTTCCGCCAACTCTCAACACGAATCACATTCATCGACGCGTCGTTCGTGGCTATGACCAGTCAGCCACGAATTCGCTCGGTTACCGACTGCCTGGACTAAGTCAAGTCCCACACATCTATGGAATCACTATAAAAGGTATTGGAATTGAAATACATCATGTGAGCATGTTAGCACATGTTATAACATTCAACTTAAGCAAATCTTCAAGGCATACTTCCCATGCATATTCACTTAAGCAAATCCTCAAGCACATACATTCCATGCATGTAATGAAATCATGCATTTTGTCAACATGTAGAAAATCATTTAGGTCGGCATAATAATTGAAAAATCAATCACAAAGTATCAAATAACATCATTTAATTCAATACATACTAATACAAGCATTTATACAAACACATACACTACACACTTAAGTCTACATATAGTATGTCGACCCAAAGTGTGCAACTAGGCGAATCTCTTCGCCAAACTAATTATGCACGCATTCCTAACTTCCTAATGCGACAACAAACCATGTCAATCACATCAGCAAAATATGAATGTAAACAGTACTTCCTACAAATGACTAAAATGCCCTAAATCTCATATTCTTCGTTAGCTTACGAAACGGGAAACGGAGAGCATTTTGTACATGTCAAACGGCGATGCCGTCAAGAATCTACTATTAAACGACATTGAAAGCGTTGGGAACCGTCAATCAAAGCGTCTAAAATCCTCACCTAGTGTCTTGTAGACTCGGGAATTGAAGCGGAGTGTATATGCTTCGTCTACGGCGAGTAAGGAGCCTAATACATAAGATCCATAAGCTACATCGCTATGGAAACAAGGAAAACTCAAATCAACATCTATTTAGGGTTTTTACTTACCTAGGATTGCGGTGGAATCGCCGGGAAAGCGGTAGAGGAGTGTTGCTTAAGCATGTGCAACACGTAGCACAAGCGGCGGGAAGAACTCTCTCACTCTCTCACAATCTCTCACTCTTTTTCTCTCTCCCAAGCTAGGGCTTCTCTCAAATTCGGATGGGAGAGAGGAGTGAGGGTTTCAACCCCTTTTATAGCCTAAAACATTCCTAAAATAGGCTTGGGAACAATGTTTACTTGGTACCTAACCAAATCGGGGCCGTTTCGGTCCAAAAGGGCATTTCTGGAGGTCCCCAGGCCAAATGCGGTCGGACTTAAGCTCATGCATACTGGATCTAGCACACATCCAGTTTTCAGACCGGTTGGGTTCCCAGATCGCACGTGGCGGCCCAGTTTCAGTTTAACGGTCACCGCACCAAGATCAGGCCTATAAGTCTCGTGATATATAATAGATATTTTTCCTGATCCAAGGGTGTAATTTGGCTGTATTTTGACGGTCAGAATGCTTAATACTGATGCGTCAAATTTGTGTGCCAGATTTGAATTTGAAATTCCAACTATGTCCCTATTCACACTCTCTTCGGTCCGGGCTCAATGAAATAGCCTGTGATCGTCAGTTGGACTTGATATTCGAAACGATTGCCAAGCCCAGCTAAGTGGTCATAACGGTCTAAGATGGTAGGCATCTGACTTACGACGCGCGGTCTAGATCCAATACAAAGTTTCAAGGAGGCCCCGAGAACAAACCGGCTTAGAGTTTGATCCGAGGCTTTAGAGCATTATAGCACCCTTAGTTCCACTCGCTTCGGGCCTTGTAGAACGTATTTAAAGTGATCAGGGACCATTTCCCAGCTATTCCAACATTGCACTAGCTAAACTAGTCATATTTTCTAAAGGAATGAATTCTACGCAATTTCGGGTCGAGTTGATACTCGAGCCCAAGTATGGATTTTTCACGGGCGTTACATGGACTAAGTCAAGTCCCACACATCTATGGTATTACATTAACACTATATACCAGGGTATTGGAATTGAAATACATCATGTGAGCATGTTAACACATGTTATAACATTCAACTTAAGCAAATCTTCAAGGCATACCTTTCATGCATATTCAACTTAAGCAAATCTTCAAAGCATACTTCCTATGCATGTAACGCAATCATGCATAAGGTCAACATGTAGGAAATCATTTAGGTCAGCATTTTAATCATGAAATCAATCTCAAACTACTACATAACATCATTCAATACAATACATACTAGTACAAGCATTTATACAAACACATACACTACACACTTAAGTCCACATATAGTATGTCGACCCAAAGTGCGCAACTAGGCGAATCTCTTCGCCAAACTGATTATGCAATCATTCCTAACTCTCTAATGCGGCGACAAACCATGTCAATCACATCAGCAAAATATGAATGTAAACAGTACTTCCTACAAATGACTAAAATGCCCTAAATCTCATATTCTTCGTTAGCTTACGAAACGGGAAACGGAGAGCATTTTGTACATGTCAAACGGCGATGCCGTCAAGAATCTACTATTAAACGACATTGAAAGCGTTGGGAACCGTCAATCAAAGCGTATAAAATCCTCACCTAGTGTCTTGTAGACTCGGGAATTGAAGTGGAGCGTATATGGTTCGTCTACGGCGAGTAAGGAGCCTAATACATAAGATCCATAAGCTACATCGCTATGGAAACAAGGAAAACTCAAATCAACAACTATTTAGGGTTTTTACTTACCTAGAATCGCGGTGGAATCGCCGGGAAAGCGGTAGAGGAGTGCTGCTTAAGCACGTGCAACACGTAGCACAAGTGGCAGGAAGAACTCCCCCACTCTCTCACAATCTCTCACTTTTTTTTCTCTCTCCCAAGCTAGGGCTTCTCTCAAATTCGGATGGGAGAGAGGAGTGAGGGTTTCAACCCCTTTTATAGCCTAAAACATGCCCAAAATAGGCTTGGGAACAATGTTTACTTGGTGCCTAACCAAATCGGGGCCGTTTCGGTCCAAAAGGGCATTTCTGGAGGTCCCCAGGCCAAATGCGGTCGGACTTAAGCTCATGCATACTGGATCTAGCACACATCCAGTTTTCAGACCGGTTGGGTTCCCAGATCGCACGTGGCGGCCCAGTTTCAGTTCAACGGTCACCGCACCAAGATCAGGCCTATAAGTCTCGTGATATATAATAGATATTTTTCCTGATCCAAGGGTGTAATTTGGCTGTATTCTGACGGTCAGAACGCTCAATACTGATGCGTCAAATTGTGTGCCAGATTTGAATTTCAAATTCCAATTCTAACCCTATTCTCACTCTCTTCGGTCCGGGCTCAATGAAATAGCCTGTGATTATCGGTTTGACTTGATTTTTGGAATGAGTGTCAAGTCCAGCTAGACGGTTCTAACGGTCTAAGATAGGAGGTATCGGACTTTCGACGTGCGGTCTAGATCCAATACAAAGATTCAAAGTGGTCCAGAGAACAAACCTGCTTAGAGTTTGGTCCGAGGTTTTAGAGCATTATAGCACCATTGGTTCCACTCGCTTTGGGCCTTGTAGAACGTATTTAAAGTGATCAGGGACCGTTTCCCAGCTATTCTAACGTTGCACTAGCTAACTTATGCTTAGTTTCTAAAGAAATTTATCCTAAGTGGTTTCTTTGACTATGGAATTGGGTTCTGAACGATTTTTCAGGTGTTTTAATTGACCCACTGCCTAAGGACGTCAAATCCCAGATTGGCCAAAATCCGGGGTGTTACAACACCAGCCCTATAGTTGTTGATGTGGCAGGTTATGTGGAGCCCACCTTGGCAAAGTGCGTGGGGTCCACCCCGATATATGTATTCTTCACCACACTGGGTAGTGGTTGGACATGTGCACCACCATGATGCAATGTTGTATCTACACCATCCGTGTAGTGGCACACCATGAAGCAGTGCTTCATGTGCACCATTTTTTAAAATAGATTGAAAGTTTCTTCTCTTTTTAGGAAGATGGTGATATTCGCAATATAATAATGATTTAATCATTTCATCTTTACACTTGTCATCATACTTCGCATTGTATTCTTTATATTGCACTCTTGAAGATTTCATCTTTAGCTACAAAGGTTCAACCGCTGAGTCTTTTTACCGAGTCTTCTCTAGTTTGTGCTCCTTAGCATTTCTTCATAGACTTTTTGTTGGATCTCTACTGATTGATATTATTATTCATAATACTCAGCATATGAATTCCTCCACCTTGCATAAGAAGTTATCAGAAAGACCAAGGCATAGATTATTTTGAAGACATTAAATCCTGCCCCCTTTCCAGGTCAATGTCGCATAAAGATTTCTTCAGAAGATAATATTTCTGAAGTGAGGCCTTCTAATACTCCTGAAGAATGGATAATCTTTACTGTTCTTTTCACAGCTCCAAAGAATATATCCGAGTCCTTATATTGTCCGGTAGAGAATAATAATTCTTCATTAGTTTATTCTCTGCCCCCCTTTTGAGAACCTTGTGCAATAACATGTCTTTATTCATTAAGAAGGTGAGAGACGAAAAGACCTCACAGCTCTTGTCAATATATTAATTGACCTTGGAGACTTGAGCTTTTGAGTAGATAATCGCCAATATCTTGAAGGCATTTTGTGTTGATGTAATTTGAACCTAATTCAAGAGAAATACATTTTTGCATCTCGTTTACTTAATATTTAAAATGTTCATCGGGCAATTGCACATTTGAGCATATCTAGAGTGAAATATGAATTTGCTACATTTTAAATATTACTCAGTTTATGCTTTGCATATTTGAGCATATATATCAAGTGAAATATGAATTTGCTACATTTTAAATATTACTCAGTTTATGCTTTGCATATTTGAGCATATATATAAAGTGAAATATGAATTTGCTACATTTTAAATGTTGCACATAGTTTAACATGATATTCAATAAAAACTAATTATAAAACACCAACTGTCACGCCTCAAACTCGAAAATCGGGCTCGCAAAATTCCTAATCGCTGAATCCGGTGCCGACAGCCTCCGTAGTACCCCATTCTCTGGTCCTCGCGTCCATACACCAGATTCCGATCTTGGGATCCTACAAGGAGGATTTTTTTTCCTCAATGTATATTTAACTCGTAATAAGCATAATCACATGTTTACCCAAATCACAAAGGCAACATCATCATCACATATCCACTAATATAAATATCTGAGTACAATACCAAAAAGGAAAAGACATATATCAAAATCAAAGCTCAAGAAGACCGCCACACGATCCAAGCTCAATACTGCTACAACCTAACGTCAACTGAACGCATCTATCATGCATAAGCGTATAGAAAGCTTAGAGGGTGGTGTAAGTGTGTGCATGAGGTAAGTATCAAGCATACAAATATCAGAGTAAGCGAAAATACTAACAAGTTCATAAATCATGTAACATCAGAGTAAATAAAAGTACTGACAAGTTCATGAGTTATATAATATCAGAGTAAATAGAAATACTGACAAGTTCATGAGTTATATAATATCAGAGTATGCAATACAGATCAATTGTGCAAAGGAGGAGTTATGGAGAGCCAAATATTAGATGCCGAGGGTACAATGCAATATGTAAATCCTGCTAAGTCTGTATAGGCCATATAAGTATAAAAAAATAACAACCCAAAATTTCATATGCACGCGGATGGAATATGTGATGCGAATGGAATGACCAAGCTGGAGTGTGAGGTTGGGATGATAGTACGCAGTATCGCCGGCTACGGAGTCCATCACAAGGGACTTCTATCCAAACCAGTTTCATACTTAAATTTGGATAGTCAGACTCAATGTGGTAAACTCCTGGTCTCAGGTTAGTAGTGCGCCCAACTGAAATCCTGGCCATGCGAAGGTACACAATAATTAGTTGCGCACCACCAGTCCGAGTGGATAGTGAATGAAACAAATGCATGAGTATGCAACTCCTACTCAATAAGTCCACATATCAGTACGGTTCTTCTTTAAAAAATCACAGGGGTTTATTACACTCCAAACCAGATTGTTGCCCCATCATGTGCAACAAGGTGAGTGGAAGAGGCCTCACTATCTGCCTGCCAATATCGGGCCCAGCTAGTCGATAGGGGACTGGTCAAACTCAGCCTAGCTTTACCCCCTCCTCTTAGGCAAGTAAGGCCGCACCCGCTTTCAACTGACCACGACACAGTGGGAGACGTGGCCTAATGGTATACGACCCTCATGCGCTCATACATCCACTCGGTCTAGACGTTTAAGCAACCTTTAGAACCAAGAGGGTTTAGGGACTTTCACCCAGGGAAATCTATAGCACCCCATGTAGAACAGATTTTCGGTATCCCATCTAGCCATCCATGAAATGCTTGTGGATGCTATGACCCTAATGTCGCTAGGGCGTATGGTGGTCATGTCATACATATACGAGATGCATGAGTCACACAGTTCAATCATGCCTCAATCCTACGCATATCATGCTTTCATGCGGGGTAACTTCGCTTATCAGGGAGCCCTTGAACAACCTGTCCTATGACATATGCAATGGTTAATCACATCTCATAACAAGCATGCAGATGATGCGTATGGGCATGTATTATGATGTTATGCTGTCACATACTCATAATCGGTATCAACAATCAGCCTCGACAATGTGGAAATTTAACCAACGTTGCTCCCAACGAATGGCCACATAGAGCCAAACTTATAATGGGCCCACGTCCTCGTGCAAAGGCCTAATATATAACACAATGGGCCTTACTCAAGGGCACATATACACAACAGGCGGACCCTGCTCATGGGCCTAATACATATCACAATGGGCCTTGCCCATAGGCCGTGAATACATCACAATGGGCCTTGCCCATGGGCCATGAATACATCACAATGGGCCTTGCCCATGGGCCTCAAATACATGACATGTGGGCCCTACACATGGGTCTTGAATACATCAAATGGGCCATGCATTATGGGCCTAATACGTGTCATAATGGGCCTCAACTGCGGGTCGCATGTTGTGGGCCCTACACAATAGGGCCTAATACATATCAGAATGGGCCTTGCCCATAGGCCGTGAATACAACACAATGGGCCTTGCCCATGGGCCATGAATACATCACAATGGGCCTTACCCATGGGCCTCAAATACATGACATGTGGGCCCTACACATGGTTCTTGAATACATCAAATGGGCCATGCATTATGTGCCTAATACGTGTCACAATGGGCCTCAATTGCGGGTCACATGTAATCATATAGGTCTCGACAATCTTCCTTGGCAATTGAAATCGACCTCGGCAATCGAAATCGGCCTCGACAATTGAGGTCGACCTCAACAATCGAAATCGACACTCGGAATCGGCCTCGATACTCGACCTCGACAAATTAAAATCAGCCTTGATAATCAGAATCAGAATTGGCAGATCAATCACGTCAATTGAAATCGATAATTGGTCACGACGATCAGAATCGATCAATAATCGAAATTGGTAAATCGGTCGTGTCAATCGAAATCAGTAATCGGTCACGTCAATTAAAATCGACAATTGGCCGCGACAATCAGAATCGGTCAATGATCGTAATCAAAAAATTGATCAAGTCAATCAAAATTGATAATCGGCTACGTCAATCAGAATCGGTCAATAATCAGAATCGGTAAATCGGTCACATCAATCGAAATCGATAATTGGTCACACAAATCAGAATCGATCGTAATCAAAATCGGTAAATCGAAATCGATAAATCGGTCATGTCGATCAGGATCGACAATCGGTTAGGACAATTAGAATCGATCGATAATCAGAATCGGCAAATTGGCCACGTCAATTAGGATGAGCAATCGGTCATGACAATCAGAATTGATCAATAATCAAAATTGACAAATCGGTCACGTCAATCAAGATTGGCAATCGGTCATGATAATCAGAATTGATCGATAATCGGAATCGGCAAATCAAAAATGTCAATCAGAATCCGCAATCGGTCACAACAATCGGTATCGGTCTATAATCAGAGTCGGTAGGTCAGCCACGTCAATCGAAATCAGCCGAACGAGGCCTAAAGAAAGGTCACAATGTGGACATTTAACCATCATTGCCCATTAATGTGGACATCTAACCAACATTGCTCCCAAGGAGTGGCCTTCATAGGGCCAAATATATAGTGGGCTTATGACCTCACGCAAGGGCCTAATATACGTCATCGTAAACCTCACCAAAGGTCACGAACACAGTATAGTGGGCCGCACTAATGGGCCTCATACACATCAGGTGGGCTAAATCAATGGGCCTGATACCATGTGCTTCAAATACACGACAAGTGGGCCTCATGGGTGGGTAACAAATACATCAAGGCGGGCCTCGCAAATGGGCCGTAAGTACGTCAAGTTGGGCCTCATGGATGGGCCATAAACACATCTAAGGTGGGACTCATGGATGGGTCATATGGGCCATAAACACATCAAAGATGGGCCACAATTACATCAAGGTGGGCCTCAATGGATGGGCCATAAATATATCAAGTGGGCCTCATAGTATATCGCATTGGGCCCTATACAAGGGCCTTATAGTAGGTGAGCCCTGCACAACCAGCAGGTGGGCCTGCACTTCCCAAATGGACCCACCAGATGAATAACATGGATGTACAACACATTTATCAAGCGGGTCACAAGTCTAACAGACTGGATGGCATGCCTAAAACACATGAATCAAGGTGGACCCATCAGACAGACGGTGTGCAAAAAGGGGTGGAGTGGGTATAAAATGCACACACCAAGGTGGGTCCCACCTGATCGGACCTGCTGCGTCAATACACAGCCATACAGCTGGTGTGAGGTACTCCAACTAAGGTGCTTCCCACCATCCAGTGATTGGACGGTGGACACAACACATCCACATGGTAGGCCTAACAAGGATAGACGGGCAGGGATGGACGCAACACATATATCATGTGGGGCCATGACCTGGACGGTCTAGATGACCCGCGGAATTGCTGACATGACACGGCGGCTAAGGCTGCTGACCGTACAACGAATGGATGGTCCAGATATTACACATGCATCAAGGTCAACCCACGGCTGCTGACATCAACAGCAGCATGAGCTGCTGGATGGCTCAGATACAACCTCATAAGGTGAGCCCCTGTAACACCCTAGATTTTTTCCAACCTGGGTTTAGGCGTCCTTAGGCGATGGGTCAACCATAACACCTTGGTAACCTCTCATAACCCAATTCCAAAGCCAAAGAAATCACTTAGGATTAATTCCTTTAGAAATTAAGCGTAAGTTAGCTAGCGCTACACTAGAGTAGCTGTGAAATTGTCCCTGAACACTTTAAATACGTTCTGTAAGACCCAAAACTTGTAGAATCAATGACGCTATAATACTCTGAAACCTAAGATCAAACTCTAAACCCGTTTGCCCTCAGGAACCCTTTGAAACTCCGTATTGGATTTAGACCGCGCATCGAAAGTCTGATACTTACAATCTTAGACCATTACAACCACTTAGCTGGACTTGACAATCATTTCAAAAATCAAGTCCAACCGACATTCAGAGGCTATTTCATTAAGCCTGAAGTGAAGAGAGTGAGAAATGGGTTAGATTTGAAAATTTTAATCCAAATCTGGCACGTGACTTGGCGCGTTATTATTAAGCGTTCTGACCGTCAGAATTCAGCCAAATTACACCCTCAGATCAGGAAAAATTTCTCTTTCATATCATGAGACTTATAGACCTGATTTAGGTACGATGACCGCTGAACTGAAACTGGACCACCACGTGTGATCTATGAACTCTGCCGGACTGAAAATTGGGTGTGAGCAACATCCAGTGACCATGAGCTTAAGTCTGATCGCGTTCGACTAGGGGACCTCCCGAAATGCTCTTTTGGATCGAAACAGCCCCGATTTGGTTATAACCTAAGTATACATTGTTCCTAAGTTTAAATAGGTGAGGTTTTAGCCTATATAAGGGCTTTAAACCCTCACATATCTCACCCATCCGAATTTGCTAGAAACCCTAGCTAGAGAGAGAGAGAAAGTGAGAGATTGTGGGAGACCTTGTGAGAGATCTTCCTGCCGATTGCTCCACCTTTTGCACATACCGAAGCAACGTGTTCGAATCACTTTTCTGGTGTTTTCCAACACACTTCTAGGTAAGGAAAACCCTAACTACTTGCTGATTTAGGATTCCGTCGATTCAAATAGCAAAGTATCTTATACATCTTGTGTATTAGGTCGCCGCTACGCTGTTGACGAAGCGTATACGTTCAAATCGAAACGATACACGTCTAGGGCAAAAGGTATGGATTTTAGACGCTTTAATTGACTAATTTCACAGCTTTTAATGTCGTTTAATAGTAGATTATCGACGAGCATGCCGTTTGACATGTAGAACATGTTGTCCGTTTTTCATTTCGTAAACGTACGGTAAATATGAGATTTAGGGTATTTTAGGCATTTATAGAAAATACTGTATATGTCCGTATTTTTCTGAAATGCTTGACATATAAATTTATCATGTTATGGTATTATGTATGTGTGAATAATCTGTTTAGCGAAGAGATTCGCCCTAATGCGCACTTTGGGTCGACATACGCTATGTAGACTAAAGTGTGTAGACTAAGTGTTTGTATAAATGTTTGTATTAGTATGTATTGAGTAAATGGTGTTATAAATTAGTTTTGAGAATGAATTCTCAATCCACCTGATGTTGTATACTATTTCCTACATGTTTGCTATATGAATTGATTTCATTATATGTATGGAATACATGTGTTGGTTGATTTACTTACTTTGTATGCTATAACATGTGTTAACATGCTTGTATTGTTGAACTTCAATTCAATTACTCTCATATGATCACTGGTATGGATTAAACATGTTTGGGGCTATGCTTTAGTCCAGGCAGTTGGTAATGAATTGAATTAGTGGTGGGCTTCTATTTGCCACAGTGGATGCGTCGATGAACGCGAGTCGTATTTTGAGTTGGCGGCAATGGTTAGGCCACACGAAGTGTTTTATGCACTTCATGTCGTTCAACTTGAGATGTGCCCGTACTAGTCGAGCCCGTCAAGTAACTTGACTGACCATTGTATGTTCACCCTGTATGAGTCATAACTGCTTGAACCTAGGGTACTGAACTTACCATTGGAAACGCTGTTAACCATGGTACCTTGATCCATAAAGACTCATGAGCCAGGCATGGTGATATGGGACACCGTGGTCGAGCTGTCGGCCTACGCTGGGGCTACAAACCTCCTCGTAGTGACCAGTGAGCACCTATGACTCGTGAGCCGATTGTGGTGGTATGGGACACTACATTCAAGCTGTCAGCCTACACTGATCAGGTGACGAGCCCTTTGTAGTGACCGCGAGCGTATTCTAAGTCTATGGGAGGCGACGACCCTTTCGTAGCAACGAGATTACATTAGGCCTGTATTGATAAGGTGATGGGGGAGCGGTGCAACGAGTGCGAGCAACATCCCTGGCAGCCGTTGCAGCAACCTACAAATTTAACATCGTATGAGATTACTAGGAGTGACGACCCTAGACAGGATCTGTGTTGGGATTGATATAAGCAAGGTACCCTAGTTTTCCAATCCTGCTGTATGAAAAGGACTAATAACAACTCGGTAATCATTATCCATATCGCATTGCATGTGCCTGGAAGATGTGGAGCACTGAGAAATGCAAGCATGCCACGGGCGTAAGATGGTGCCGTATGATGGAGTATGTCGGTGAGGTCATCCATCATGTCATTTCATGCATGCATTAACAACAGTATCTAAGAATGTTTGATTGTTTGCTTTACTATTAACGCGTGATTGATTTGATAACATGCTAATCTTTGCTCTCTTATCCCACTGAGTTGATCACTCACTCCCACGTTACGGGATGGTGTTTCGAACACCCATCAGTCCCTATTTTAGTTGCAGGTGATGACACTGCTTGTGAAGTGGAGCCGGACTTATATGATGATGAGGAGAACTTCTCCTCCGTGTTTTGATCGACGGGATTACAGGGAGATTGATTAGACGCCTTGACACTTGTCATTTTATTTTTGGAGCACTCATGTATATTCTTTTCTTTCCATTTTTGGAGTATACATGTATTTAATTAACCTGGTAACATGTTCACACTCTGGAGACTTACAATCAATTATATAGTTTATATATTTATCACAGTCTTCCGCTTGCTAATTTAACTATCTCTGGAGTACGATATGTTGTTTTGGCTTAGTCTTAATCTTGTTTAATGCCATTCTACAGACAACATGCATTTATCATTATCTATGTTGCATAAGTCACGTTCTGGAACTCGGGTGTTGGGTTTCTACCCGACCCCCAATTTTCGGGGTGTTACAGCCCCACCATCCAAAACCAACGGACGGTGTAATTAGGCCCAGCATGTGCTGACGTCATGTGGGTCCCACGCGGTGGGCAGATGGATGGCAAGGATATACGGCATATGCATCAAGCGGCCCACGTTCGTGTAATGGACGGTGTGGACACAACACCACAACATGGTGGGACCCTCAAAGTTAGTGACGTCACTTAGCAGCTAATAGGTGGTGTGATGTACTCAGCCAATCTGTCCAGTAGGGACCACCCCATGCATACATGAGTATATATAATATTATATTATATTTAAAAAGAAACAGAGCACAAGTCCAAAGTCTGGATGCCCAGGACGGACGGTGTGGGTTTAAAACCCATACATCGTGGCTGGGGTCCACATACATGGACAATGTGGATCCAAAACACGTACATCAGAGTGGGGACCATGTACACGTGGCCCACCGGCCATGTCAAAGTAGCCCACGTCCCATGCACGGACGGCAAGGACATGAAACATATACATCCATGTACAGATAAAACATAAAAATCACGGTGGACCCATGTGGGTGGGCCACACGTGCCATCAAGGTGGATGGACGGTTTGGATTGAACCACATATATCATGGTGGACGCCACTGAATGTGTACCACTAGGGAGTGGGCCATTGGCACAAGCAATCAGCCCAAGTGGGCCTGCTGTCACTGGGCAGATAAGCAAGCCCTGTTGTAACTGTGGTACAACCCACTAGAGATTTGGATCTGGCTCCTGTCCAGGCCCACGGCCTGATAAATCCGAAGGTTGGGTGGATGGCCTGGATGCCCTGTACATCACGATGGGGCCCTGTAGTGGGCCCACCGTTAGAGAACACACTGGACATCATGCTGTCCAACAGTGTACTCCACGTGAGATTTGAATCTGTCTCATTTCCACGTGCGTTCCAATACAAAATATGATGGAGGGTGTGTACACAACACACATGTACTGAGGTGGGGTCGATGCCAGTGTGGCCCACCAGCGTTTTAAATCAAGCTGGTATTTGTGTTGTTTGAGCATCCAGGCCTGCTGGATAGGAGCTGGCCTAGTGGCCCTAGCCCATCAGTTCAGGCCGCACAATGATCTGGAAAAGTCGATGGTGTAGGTGTTGCACACGTGTAGCAAGGTGGAGTCCACATCAGGTGGGCCATTTATTTTAGAACAAAGCTAATTTGTGTTTTCCTGCCATCCAGATGGTCAGTAGTCTGGATGGTGCTGCTGATGCTAATGCAGTCCACAAATCATTAGACCTGCACTGATGTAGATGGACGGCTAGGATATAGAACACACATCAAGGTGGGGTCCACGCTAGTGTGGCCCACCCGACTGGATTAAACTAATATTTGTTTTTGCCTCCATACAGAAAGTGGGGCTAGAGACCCAAGTCACTAGTAGCACCTCTGCTGTGGCTATGATGCAGCCCACCAGATGGCTGAATCTGGACGGTTGGAAAGAAGCACCTACATCAGGTGGGTCCACACGTGTGGACCCATAAGCTTTGGAGATAGCTGATATTTGCATTTCTCTTCATCTAGAAAGTGGGTACCACCGTCCAGTGCATCTAGACGGTGCATATTAAATACATAAATCAAGGTGGATACCATGGCTAGATGGGTGTATCAAAACATACATCATGGTGTGGCCTTCACAGCACCGTCCAAACTGTCCAGCGCCTATCCAAACTGTCTGGACGGTGTGGATCTAGTAGGCCATGCCCATCACAAGAGAGGGAGAGAGAGGGATTGGTGAGAAGGGGATGGACCCCGCCACTTTGGGTCCTACCTATGCAATGCATACATCAAGTGGGTCCCACCATATGCGGGCCCTCAAATCATAAAAACAATGGTAGAAAATCACCCACCTCGAGATCTCTCCTTCCTTCTTCTGCCAATGCTTGATGGAGTCCTAAAGGGACAATTTCAATGGTTGAGATGGGCCTAGGATGGTGGGATCAAGTGGTAGAAAGGTGGGCCACACTGCTCTCTCCCATAGAAGCCATGGACGTGAGTTGCTCCCATGGAGCTTGGGAGATATGAGAGAGAAATGAGAGATGAGAGAGAGAGGGAGATGGGTGTGATGAATGTGTGTGAGTGATGTGTACTTGTGTAAGAGAGAGTTGACTTTAGGGAAGGGGTGGTTGTAGTTGGGGATGAGTGAGTGATGGAGTGTGATGTGTACTTGATTGATAAGATTGATGTGATATTTTCTAGGGATTGCAATGCACAGCGTTTATCGTCGAACTGAACGCGGGCCCACATCTCCTGGCCCTGGAATCGCCTTGGCGCGTGAGACGTGACATCGGAACCTTGGCGACTGCGCGGTTACTAGGGTACAAGTCTCAGGTCAAGCCAACTCTGGTTGACGGCATGCGTCTCAGAGTCGTGCGCAAATGTCAGATATATGTCGAAGGTTGCCGGAATTCGACCGGGAAGACTGCGGAAGCCTACGGAATGGTACGAGCTAGGATATGGGTCTCACAACTCTCCCCTTCTAATAAAAATTTTATCCTCAAAATTTACAGAATATGCAAGGGAATTGGAAACATCATCAGGTATATAAGTTAAGGCACAATCGATCTACCAAAGGATGAAGATAACGCACTCTAATCTCAACCTTGCCCTCCTAAGATGCATCACCAATATCATGGTGACCTTACTAATCTTCGAATCTCGTATCAGAAATAATCGGAGCTCGATGACTAAGCAGCCTCACAATCTCAATAGTAGGGAGCTATGTCTCTAAGTTATTCGAACTCGGGGATCTAACCATTCTAAATTCTTAACAATCATAGAGTGTAGGGTAACTATTAGCAGATATATGATGTAATCTTTAGGTATTCCCAAGTTATGCTCTGATACCAACTTCTATCAAGCCCCAAACTCGGAAACTGAGCTCACAAAATTTTCGATCACCGAATCCGGTGCCAATAGCCTCTGTAGTACCCCATTCTCAGCTCCCAGCGTCCATACGCCAGATTTCGATCCTGGGATCCTACAAAGAGGATTTTTTTTCCTCAATGTATAACTCGTAATAAGCATAACCACAAGTTGACCCAAATCACAAAGGCAAAATCATCATCACATATCCACTAATATAAATATCTGAGTACAATACCAAAAAGGAAAAGACATATATCAAAATCAAAGCTTCAGAAGACCGCCACACGATCCAAGCTCAATAATGCTGCAACCTAACGTCACCTGCATGCATCTATCGTGCATAAGCTTATAGAAAACTTAGAGGGTGGTGTAAGTGTGTGCACGTGGTAAGTATCAAGCACACAAATATCAGAGTAAGTGAAAATACTAACAAGTTCATAAATCATGTAACATCAGAGTAAATAAAAGTACTGACAAGTTCATGAGTTATATAACATCAGAGTCAATAGAAGTATTGACAAGTTCATGAGTTATATAATATCAGAGTAAATAGAAGTACTGACAAGTTCATGAGTTATATAAAAGCAGAGTATGCAATACAGATCAATTATGCAAATGAGGAGTCATGGAGAGCCAAATATCAGATGCCAAGGGTACAATGCAATATGTAAATCCTGCTAAGTCTGTGTAGGCCATATAAGTATAAAAAACATAATAACCCAAAATATCATATGCACGGGGATGCAATATGCAATGCGAATGGAATGACCAAGTTAGAGTGTGAGGTCGGGATGATAGTACGTAGTATCACAGGCTAAGGAGTCCATCACAAGGGACTTCTATCCAAACGAGTCTCATACCTAAATTTGGATAGTCAGACTCAATGTGGTAAACTCCTGGTCTCAGGTTAGTCGCGCGCCCAACCGAAATCCTGGCCATGCGAAGGTATACAACAATTAATTACGCACCACCAGCCCGAGTAGATAGTGAATGAAATAAATGCACGAGTATGTAACTCCTACTCAATAAGTCCACATATCAGTACGGTTCCTCTCTGAAAAATCACCGGGGACTATTACACTCCAAACCAGATTGCCGCCCCATCGCCCGCAACAAGGCCAGTGGAAGAGACATCACTATCCGCCTGCCAATATTGGGCCCAGCTAGTCGATAGCGGACCCATTCTTAGAGCTGGTCAAACTCAGCCTAGCTTTTACCCCTCCTCTCGGGCAGGTAAGGTCGTACCCCCTTCCAACCGACCACGACATAGTGGGAGACGCGACCTAACGGTATACGGCCCTCATGCACTCATACATCTACTTGGTTTAAATGTTTAAGAAATCTCTAGAACTAAGAGGGTTTAGAAACTTTCACCCAGGGATATTTATAGCACCCCATGTAGAACAGATTTTCGGTATCCCATCTGGCCATCCATAAAATTCCTGTGGAGGCTACGACCCTGATGTCGCTAGGGCATATGGTGGTCATGTCATACAAATGCGAGATGCATGAGTCACACAGTCCAATCATGCCTCAATCCTACGCATGTCGTGCTCTCATGCGGGGCAACTTCGCCTATCAGGGAGCCCATGAACAACCTGCCCTATGGCATATACAATGGTCAATCACATCTCATAACAAGCATGCAGATGATGCATATGGGCATGTATTATGATGTTATGCTGTCACATAGTCATAATCGGTATCAACAATCAGCCTCGACAATGTGGACATTTAACCAATATTACTCCCAAGGAATGGCCACATAGAGCCAAACATATAATGGGCCCACAACCTCGTACAAAGGCCTAATATATAACACAAGGGGCCTTACTCAAGGGCCACATATACACAACATGCGGACCCTGCTCATGGGCGTAATACATATCATAATGGGCCTTGCCCATAAGCCGTGAATACATCACAATGGGCCTTGCCCATGGGCCATGAATACATCATAATGGGCCTTGCCCATGGGCCTCAAATACATGACATGTGGGCCCTATACATGGGTCTTGAATACATCAAATGGGCCATGCATTATGGGCCCAATACGTGTCACAATGGGCCTCAATTGTGGGTCGCATGTATTCATATTGGTCTCGACAATCTGCCTTGGCAATCGAAATCGGCCTTGGCAATCGAAATTGGCTTCGACAATCGAGGTCGACCTCAACAATCAAAATCGACACTTAGAATCGACCTCAATACTCGGCCTCGACAGATTAAAATCAACCTCGATAATCAGAATCGGAATCGGTAGATCAGTCACGTCAATTGAAATCGACAATCGGTTACGACGATCAAAATCGGTCAATAATTGAAATTGACAAATCGGTCGCGTCAATCGAAATCGACAATCGGTCATGTCAATTGAAATCGGCAATCGACCATGACAATCAGAATCGGTCAATAATAGGAATCGACAAATCGGTCACGTCAATCAAAATCGGTAATCGGCCACGTCAATTGGAATTGGTCAATAATCAGAAGCGACAAATCGGTCACGTCAAATGGAATCGGCAATCGGTCACGTCAATCAAAATCGATCATAATCAAAGCCAGTAAATCGGTCACGTCAATCAAAATCGGTAGTCTATCACCTCAATCAGGGTCGGCAATCGGTCACGACAATCAAAATCGATCGATAATCGAAATTGAAAAATTGGTCACGTCAATCAGGATCGGCAATCGATCATAACAATCAGAATCGATTGATAATCAAAATCGGTAAATTGGTCACATCAATCAGGATCGACAATCAGTCATGACAATCATAATCGATCGATAATCAGAATCGATAAATCGATCACGTCAATCAAGATCGGCAATCGATCATGACAATTAGAATTGATCGATAATCAAAATTGGCAAATCGGACATGTCAATCAGAATTGGCAATCGATCACGACAATCGGTATCGATTGATAATCAGAGTCTGTAAGTCGGCCACATCAATCAGAATCGGTTGAACGAGGCCTAAGGGAAGGTCACAATGTGGACATTTAACCATTATTTCCCATCAATGTGGACATCTAACCAACATTGCTCCCGAGGAGTGGCCTACATAGGGCCAAATATATAGTGGGCCTATGACCTCACGCAAGGGCTTAATATACATCATCGTAGACCTCACTAAAGGTCACGAACATAGCACAGTGGCCGCACTAATGGGCCTCATACACATCAGGTGGGCTGCATCAATGGGCCTAATACCATGTGCTTCAAATACACGATAAGTGTGCCTCATGGGTGGGTCACAAATACATCAAGGCGGGCCTCACAGATGGGCTGCAAGTACATCAAGCTGGGCCTCATGGATGGGCCATAAACACATCTAAGGTGGGACTCATGGATAGGTCATATAGGCCATAAACACATCAAAGGTTGGCCACAATTACATCAAGGTGGGCCCCAATGGATGTACCATAAATATATCAAGTGGGCCTCATAGTATATCGCATTGGGCCCCATACAATGGCCTTATAGTAGGTGGGCCCTGCACAACCAGTAGGTGGGCCTGCACTTCCCAAATGGGCCCACCAGATGAATAACATGGATGTTCAACACATTTATCAAGCGGGTCACAAGTCTAACAGACTGGATGGTGTGGCTAAAACACATGAATCAAGGTGGACCTGTCAAACAGACAGTGTGCAAAAAGGGGTGGAGTGGGTATAAAATGCACACACCAAGGTGAGTCCCACCTTATCGGACCTACTGCATTAATACACAGCCATACAGTTGGTGTGAGGTAATCCAACCAAGCTGCTTCCCACCGTCTAGTGATTGGACGGTGGACACAACACATCCACATGGTAGGCCTCTCAAGGATGGATGGGCAGGGATGGACACAACACATATATCATGTGGGGCCATAACCTGGACGGTCTGGATGACCCATGGAACTACTGACATGAGACGGCGGCTAAGGCTGCTGACCGTCTAGTAAATGGACGGCCAGATATTACACATACATCAAGGTCAACCCAGAGCTGCGGATCTCAACAGCAGCATGAGCTGCTGGACGGCTTAGATACGACGTCATAAGGTGAACGCCACCATCCAAAACCAACGAACGGTGTAATCAGGTCCAGCACATTCTGACGTCATGTGGGTCCCATGTGGTGGGCAGATGGATGGCAGGGATATACGTCATATGCATCAAGTGGCCCACGTCCATGTAATAGACAGTGTGGACACAACACCACAACATGGTGGGACCCTCAAAGTTGGTGACGTCACTCAGCAGCTAAAGGTGGTGTGACGTACTCAGCCAATTTGTCCAGTAGGGACCACCCCATGCACACATGAGTATATATAATATTATATTATATTTAAAAAGAAACAAAGCACAAGTCCAGAGTCTGGATGCCCAGGACGGATGGTGTGGGTTTAAAACCCATACATCGTGGCTAGGGTCCACATACATGGACGGTGTGGATCCAAAACACGTACATCAGAGTGGGGACCACGTACACATGGCCCACCAGCCATTTCAAAGTAGCTCACGTCCCATGAACGGACGACAAGGATGTGAAACATATACATCCATGTGGTTCCCACCATCCAGCAAGTTGGACGGTAGAGATAAAACATAAAAATCGGAGTGGCCCCATGTGGGTGGGCCACACGTGCCATCAAGGTGGATGGACGGTTTGGATTGAATCAAATATATCATGGTGGACCCCGCTGAATGTGGACCACCAAGGAGTGGGCCGTTGGTACAAGCAGTCAGCCCAAGTGGGCTTGTTGTCACTGGGCAAACAGGCAAGCCCTACTGTAACTGTGGTACGACCCACTGGAGATTTGGATCTGGCTCCTGTCCAGGCCCACGGCCTGATAAATCCGAAGGTTGGGTGGATGGCCTGGATGCACTGCACATCACTATGGGGCCCTATAGTGGGCCCAGCGTTAGAGAACACACTGGACATCATGCTGTCCAACAGTGTACTCCACGTGAGATTTGAATCTATCTCATTTCCATGTGGGGCCCAATAGAAAATTGGATGGATGGTGTGTACACAACACACGTGTACTGAGGTGGGGTTGATGCCAATGTGGCCCACCAGCATTTTAAATCAAGCTGGTATTTTTGTTGTTTGAGCATCTAGGCCTATTGGACAGGAGCCGGCCTAGTGGCCCTGGCCCATCAGTTCAGGCCGCACAAGGATCCGGAAAAGTCGATGGTGTAGTTGTTGCACACGTGTAGCAAGGTGGAGCCCACATCAGGTGGGCCATCTGTTTTGGAACAAAGTTAATATGTGTTTTCCTACCATCCAGACGGTCAGCAGTCTGGATGGTGCTGCTGATGCTAATGCAGTTCACAAATCATTGGACCTGCACTGATGTAGATGGACAGCTAGGTTATAAAACACATACATCAAGGTGGGGTCCACGCTAGTGTGGCCCACCCGGCTGGATCAAACTAATATTTGTTTTTTCCTCCATACAACAAGTGGGGCTAGAGACCCAAGATGCTAGCAGCACCTCTGCTGCAGCTATGATGCAGCCCACCAAATGGCTGAATCTGGACGGTTAGAAAGAAACACCTACATCAGGTGGGTTCACACATAAGCTTTGAAGATAACTGATATTTGCATTTCTCTTCATCCAGCAAGTGGGTACCACCGTCTAGTGCATCTAGATGGTGCATATTAAATACATAAATCAAGGTGGATACGATGGCTGGACGGGTGTATCAAAACATACATCATGGTGAGGCCTTCACAGCACCGTCCAAACTGTCCAGCGCCTGTCCAAACTGTCTGGACGGTGTGGATCTAGTAGGCCATGCCCATCATAAGAGAGGAAGAGAGAGGTATTGGTGAGAAGGGGAGAGACCTCGCCACTATGGGTCCTCCCTATGCAATACATACATCAAATGGGTCCCACTATATGTGGGCCCTTAAATCATAAAAACAATGGTAGAAAATCACCCACCTCGAGATCTCTCCTTCCTTCTTCTGCCAATGCATGATGGAGTCCTAAAGGGAAAATTTCGACGATTGAGATGGGCCTAGGATGGTGGGATCGGGTGGTAAAAAGGTGGGCCACACTACTCTCTCCCATGGAAGCCATGGACGTGAGTTGATCCCATGGATCTTGGGAGA